>CAMTDV010000030.1:10957579-11557579 GCA_947069175.1 Scalesia atractyloides | reverse complement strand
ATTAGAGGATCAGTTAAAAAATTCAACAAAGGGAAGACGCAAGATGTTTACTTGGGTTCACCACTTTACAAAAATACACATCGGCAATTCGTCAATTGGCATACGACAATTCGTCTGATGCGTAAGACGAATATTTACAATGACGGATAGATGTTCCCTAGATAGTCTTCATCGTTTTTGTCAATGTATTTTTATTATTAAAACTAATAATGTTACTTTTACTATTATTGTTAATAATTATTAATATTATTTTATTTTATTGTTTAAAATTAATAACGTTATTGTTTTTAAAAGTGAGGTTGTTGATAATACAAATGATATTTGAGAAAGGCGGCCTTTGGTGATATTCAACAAATATACGAGATACATGAAAGTGTACATGGATATCTCCGAATGCTTCGTAGTATAGATTGCACCGAATGATAGTGGGCTAAGTGTCCAAGTGCTTGGTGAGGTCAACATCATCGTGGTGATCGTGATGGCTCAACCTTAATACTCAAGGTCGTGGCGTGATATCATCTTTGGATATGGCATGCATACTTTGGAATGGCTGGTGCGAACACTGACATTAATGTTATTGAGCAATCGCTTGCATTATACAACGCGTTTAATGCAGTTGTACCGGGCTTTTCATTTTATGCTAACGGTACTCACTACGAGAACGGGTACTATCTTACCGGTTTGATTTATCCTTAATGGGAAACTTTAGTGAAGACATTTTCATATTCCAATAACATAAAAAGAAAATATTTCACCAAGAGTAGAATACAATTTTTGTCCCTGATGTTTGACCACTTTTGAGACTTAAGTCTAAAGGTTTGTTTTTTTTCACATTTGAGTCCTCATGGTTTCAAAATCTTGATATCATCCGACTTGTTTACTCCAACCTTATTTTTTTTATTTTTTTTATTAAAAGACATAAATACCATTGTTCATTTATTTTAGAAATATATCAATAATCTATAATAACAACTACAATAATGATATAAATAAAACAACCGCCACCAAGAATCATCTGGTCACCACAACCGGCCACAACCATTTTCGGTCACCATCGAACACCACCACCGCCGTAGTATCCCACCACCACCATGTCGTACACTAATCGGAAACGAGGAGCCTTGTAAACCACCACAACTTTCCCTCCCGGCTATAAGAACTCCCGCACCACCATCAAACGCCACACTCCCCAAGCAAGAATCTTGTTCAGATTGCACCAAATCATCACCACATCAAGCTCTAAGAAACATGAAAGATAACATGATAGATCACGAATGATATTCAACAACATGAAATATAACATTACTGTGAATTATAAGAATTCGATCCGCGCTAACTGGTGGTTTGTTATTGACTTAATGGTTTTGTAAAACTGAAATAAAACTAAATATTTTTTTTACAAAACTATATAACTTAGCTTGAATGAACTTTTGATGTTTCACTTCTGCCCAAAGGTGATTTGATATGTGTATTTTATCGTTTAAATATAATCACAAGTTTTGTTAGTTATGCCTCACAAACATGTATGTCTCACTTCTGCCCAAATGTGACTTGATTCATTCATGTGTTGCATATCTAACACGCACGTAACTAAAATAATTGTCACACTTCTGCCGAAAGGTGATCTATCAAAATTATTTTTCACATATACTTAAATAATTTCACTTCTGCCCAAAGGTGATCTGTCTTTATCTAAGTAGAATTTTTAAATAAACTTAGTCTATTAGTTTGATGTTAATAATACACATATCACAGCTTTATAATTAAAATGATCATTACCTATGCACGCCGTAGTATAACATGCCCTTAGATCATATTAAGACTTCGAGTTTAGTATTGGTGTGCGTCAAGCGTGATATGATTTTGTTAATATTTAAGTCCATTTTACGCCTTAGTCAAGTTTAAATTTATAAAACACGATATTGTACTAACACTAAACACACATTTGGGCAAGTGCACCCATCGTGAGCGTAGTATAGTGTTGGTAAGATATCGAGGTTGTCCAAGGACACAAGAGCTTTTAATATCGGTTTATCATCAACGTCTAATCGTTCTAAATTTTTGAATAAAAGTTTTAAAACATAAAAGTAAATCTAAAAATGAAAAGATAAATAAAATGAAATACAAATAGACAAGATAGAATCACTTGGATCCAACTCCTCTTTTATGTATCCTATGATGATTTTCGCATTTTCGGAATTTTCAAGAGATTATCTTAGTTAAAGTAGTAGGCCCCTCTTTTGAAGGTGACGTTACCCTCAACCCAGTGGTTTGAGTCAGCAGGGATACAATCCCAAAGGGTCGGAATATTGAAAGATAATTACATAAGTTATTAATGCGAAAAGTAGTAGGCCCCTCTTTTGAAGGTGACGTTACCCTCGGCTAAGTGATTTGAGTCAGCAAGGATACAATCCCAAGAAGTTGGTTTAATGTTTTAATAGTAGTTTACATATGAGGGGTTCAAGCTATTCGCACCCCCGCCATCCAATACCCGTGAGGCATTGAAGGAGGTCCTAGTAAGCTTGAACCAAGTCCTCGTAGGATCTATACACTGAACGAGATAAGAACTTTACCAAACCACCCTTCTAACCCCCTTCCAAGTAGTTAACGTGCTTTATATAGACCGTAAAGACACGAATGAGCAACTCAATGACAACATGAAGAAATGGTCAAGAAAATTCACTTTCAACATAAGAAACTAGTTATTAAAGTCATTAATACATACCCAATTAAAAAGTGCAGATTAAAAATAAAAAATAATACATTAAAGACTTGTCTTCTCCAAGTGATGTAAGAGATTAGCCAAGCATGGCCTTTGGTTGACAAGAACTCTTTCTATCAATCTTGGATCCCGAGACTACAACACACTCTAAAGATGATAAATGGATGATGGTGGTGGGTGTTGGTGTTGTAATGGTGGTGGAATTGTGGTGAAGTGAGAGAGAAGTGGTTTGCCAAGGGATGCCTTTGAAGTGAACCAAGCACCCCTATTTATAGTCAGAACAGTACCCGGCCACAGCCCCGTGTCAAGTGGGCACGGCCCGTGGCCGGCTTCTTCTCTTCCTTCATTAATTGCAGCTATCAGCAGAGGGGCCCACACGACCCCGTGACTCCTGGGCACGACCCCGTGGTCAACTCTTCGCTGTACTATCAAGATTATGCAGATCTTAGAGTCTGACCACGCCCCATGGTGATCTGACACGGCCCCGTGGTGGGCATAGAAGCTTCTGCATGCTTTGTCTTTAAGTGCAAGGCTTGACCACGCCCCATGCCTGGCTGGGCACGACCCCGTGGTCAGCTTCTGCTTCCTTTTTTGTCTTTGGGATGTTGCTGAGGGGTCGGACATGTCACGTTTATTCCTTCTTTTTGTATTTATGTTGGTTTTGGCTGCTTATTTGCTTCTTTTGTTCTTTTAAGCTCATTTGGTCCTGTAAATTCAAAAGGAACAAAGAAACATGCTTTTTCCAACATTAGTACTAGAAAAGAGTTAGTTTTATGCCTCATTTGATGTAATTTATATGTTGCATTTTATACACATCAAATATCCTCACACTTGAATCTTTGCTTGTCCTTAAGCAAAACTCTTTAAATGTGGCTTACACACCCAATGGAATAGGTAGAGAAGAAGTTTTATGGCTTGTCTTGAGTGTCGGGAATCCAAGATCTTTATTTAGTTTAGTTTTTATTTTATTTACAATCCTATTTGTCATGATTTATTTAGAACATTTGTTTAAGAAAAATTATTTATTTGGGCATAACATGCCTTTTTTAAAATTCTATTTATTTATATACAAGTTTACGTACCTCATGGGAAATCACTCAACACTCGGTCAAAGATGTATTTTTGTGATAACACTCGATTCCGGCATAGAACTTACTTCTACCAAATGTTTGCCAAGCGATCAAACCTCTTCCTCTTTAACTATAAAACTTCGTAAATATCAAGAGGACTTTTGAAAGGGTTAGGCATTGGCTAAGGGTAGGTGATTTTTGGGTTAGTAGTTAGCAAAATGGCGAAAAGCGTAAAAAGCATCAGTTGTCGTAAATTTTTTTTGTGACGTTTATTGAAACTAAGCATATTCAAACCAGATTTTTGAGGAACTTGCTTGGTTATTGCAAAAACTACGTTTTTTATATGTGAGTCACAAGATAACCGAGCTTTTTACTAAACAAATGGATTTGAAAGAAAAAAGGCTTTAGTGGGTAATGGTTGTTTATCTTACGGGTTTTTGAAACGAAAATGTTTAGGCTCAAAGGGGTTAACTAGAGGGATTTTTGGTAGGGGAGTAAAAAGAAGGAAAATAATGGTGTTGAATAAAAATGAGGACCGGGAATGCATCGTCTTGGTAAGTTCTAGAGTCGTAAGAATCAAGCGGCTTATTCACACCAGAAATGAAAAATGAGCATTTAGTTAAAGATGTATGTATGTATGCTCGATAAAGGCTCAAAACTCACTTATTGTGGGAATGGGTTTTATACTGTGAACAAGTATATATATTCAATTTTTAAAAATATTTGTCATGCCTTTTTATAATTTTCTTGTTTGGTTCTTTTTGTCACAACGCTCTCGGTTGTAAATTTGTAAAAACGTAACTTTTTAGAACTTGTTATTCCCAAATTAAACCAAGACAAGAAAAAAAAATGAAAATTTTTGAAAAGATTTGGGGTGATTAGCGGTTCCAACACGAGATTTTAGCTTCCCCCCACACTTAAATTACACATTGTCCTTAATGTGTCCAAAAATAAGTTTTCCGATTGATTCGAATGTGTAAAAGCGTGTTAAAAACAAGTTTTTATGATAATGGGCACCTGGCACGGGTCCGTGTTGTCCGGGCATGGCCCCGTGGTCAGAGTGCCAGTATAAAAAATGTATAGAAGGCTGACCACGGGGTGTGTCCACTGGGCACGGCCCGTGGTCAGTTACCTGACCATTCATGTTTCTGCAGAGCTCCGGACACGGGGCGTGTTGGGTTGGGCACGCCCCCGTGCTGCACATGCTGGAAAGTTGAAAAAGTTGTCGGAAGGCATTATTTACGTGCATGGGGTGTGGTTTTAACGTCCCTTTAGCAAGTTTATCTTTTCTCGTTTGTTAGGCCATTATACAAGATTTGAACACCACCACAATAACTTAAATCATCATATATTAGAGTGCGGAATACAACGACCCTAAGATAGCTCCTAAAAAAAAATACAAAGGTCCTAGAATTAGATAGATACAAGAAATCTAAACCATAATGAAGTTCTACCCTAATTTGTTACATTGCAAACCAACAAAAACCCGAAAATAATGTTTCGGTAATTAAGGGCTCTTAGAACTTCATCCCGGGGGGTGCACCTCTCAAAAGTCATTGAGCATTTCCTCAATCTCCCTAGGGAGGAAGAGGAGAGGCTCATCTTCCGCATCTTCATACGGACGAGGTGCGACTACCACCGGAACCTCGTGTAATGTGTCTAGAGGAGGTTCCGGGGAAGGTCATCCCATCCGGTTGGCACAATGATCTCTTGCGTGAGGTTCCAATCTTCTTGAGGGAAGATCGGTTCCATGGAAGGCATCGCAAGAATGTTCAACCTTTGGTGCAAGAGGTTGATCTCTTGGAAGCTATTTTCCAGCCCCACTATCAAGTGGTTTATACGGTCGATTAGGACCTCTTCCACGGATGTCATTTCGTCGATAGCCTCCCTTAGAGCATAAACACAGCAGACAAGGGTTGCTTCGATTGACGGTCTCCTCCCTCTTCGCGTGTTTCCGGAGTTGGTTGATGAAGTCTCACTGTTTTGGCTGGCTATACTAAGAGATCAAGAAGAAACTTCAAAAATAAAGAATGGAAAAACACGACCATGGCCCCGTGCCCAATGGGCATGGTGTAATGCCTCGTATTTCCCTATTCTTATTTTTAGAAAGTTCGTATTCGCATTCTATTTTTTAGAAACTTTACATTCGTATTTCAATTTTAATCTCACAATTCGAGGCGTTAATCATAATGTAATTCATTTTTATAAGTATACGTGTTACCTTTCATATTTGTGTTATATATGCAATCAGTCTTGAAATACGTGTTTATACGCAAAACCGAGACTTAAAATACACTTTGAATACTTAAAATAAGTTAAAACACAAGAAAACGATACAAAATAACCTAGTTACATAGTGTAGGGACTAAAAGTGAGCAAAACTAAAAAGCTTTCCACTTACTTTCTTCTCCAATCACCTTCTACCATTCTTTAGCCAATTAGATTTCACCCTTTTCCACATCCTTTCTCCTCCAATCACCTTTCACCTTTCTTTAGCTAATCATATTTCACTCTTTTCCATCTCCTTTCTCCTCCAATCACCTTCTACCATTCTTTAGACAATTAGATTTCACCCTTTTCCACATCTTTTCCCCTCCAATCACCTTTCACCTTTCTTTAGCCAATCATATTTCACCCCTTTCCACCTCCTTTCTCCTCCAATCACCTTCCACATTCATTTAAACCCTAACCAATTAACCCTCTTATAAATACCAATCCAAACACCTTCCAAACACTTGCACCACCTCCAAATCACTTCCAAACTTTCGCAAATCTCCAAGATTTTCAACTTTGGGCAAAAATTTCAAGAACGAAAAATTGGTGGCTTCGGTGTTCCATCAGCTCAAGACTCGTCAAAACCACTAAGTGGAAATTTCTTTGCAAACCGTGAGTACACTTGACCCATTTTTATTTTTACACAACTTGGGTTGTAACATGTTAACTTACAAAATACACAAATACACACAACGTATTTTATACACTCAATCCGTTATACATGCTTATTGTTATGCTTAGGTTCATGCTAGATACATACATGCTTCATGTCATTAACTTAGCTAGCTCAACTTAACATATATAGCGCTATGGAAGTAACACGCCACCCGTCGGGGTACTGTTAAGCTTATCTTTTTATTCATAAATAGTCTCGTTACTTTGTGGCGAGGGACACTTAATTCTTGTGGACACTTGGGATTGACATTTAGTATGACATGCTAGTTTACTTTGTATACAATTACCATGTGGATTCGAGTAAATTCTTGTATACTTATGCTATGTACTTTAAAACTTGTGTACTCGCCAATGCTTTTGCGTTGAACTATATTTTTAACATGTTACATGTTGATGATGATGCTATGACGAATCTAGTAGGGACGACATAGAAACATGCTTGAAATACCATATTAGATTATTCCGTTATGTTAAACATTGTCGTATTTGTCTTATGATACTGTAATTTGAATTTCTTGTATTGTTTGATAATGAATGAAATCGGTTTTGAACTTAATTATTGTCAAAAATAGTGTTATGTGTGATGAGCAATCTATTTCGTCTCACTCTGATGATTCCGCCATCGTTGGGGTGTGACAGATTGGTATCCGAGCCATAACTATAAAGAAATAGGAAAATTTGCCATGATTTGACCTAGTCTATAGTCTAAGTACCCATACTTGACCATTATTGACTTCATGTTTCAAATACTCAAAATTCTACCTAATTGCTTCTATCTCATCTTTTGTCTTAAAATTTCGTATGTCTTTCCTAAAACGATTTACCATACACATACGAAGACGTGAAAACACTCGTATTATACAAACGAGAGTATTTCACCAAAATATGTATGAAACCCTCACTTTGGTGAAATACTCTCAATCCGCATTCTCGATTTTCATGAAATTACACATCAAGTTAGGAGTGACATCCTTACCTTGATGAAATTTCGCAATGCTCATTCTAGTGGACCCTTATCAACGAGTCGGATTTAGTTCCTTACCTCGTTTGGTAAGTACAAACCACACTTAGGGAATAACATTGTCAAGTTAGAGGTGAACCTGCACCTTGATAACTAATCCCACTCTTTGATCTTCAATCCCGCTAAAGTCTCGAACTTTCGATTGACTAAGGACATGTAGTAACCGGAAGGGTGAATACCGTCAACCGAAATTTCGGCGAGAGTATTTTACCTATTAGGCCAAAGCATGCTTCACAAACTCAAAATAACTTTCGATCACGTTGGTTAGTCAAAGTTTCGTTTCGGAACAATCTAAGTTTTAGTCAAAACCATCATTATATTATATCAATTTTATGCATACATAATTCAAACATCTCTTCTTTCAAAGTCCAAATTATTTTCACCATGACTACCCACATATAATACTTATACTTTTCTTATACCTCATACACTATTTATAAATATGGTTCCAAAACGACACCCACAGACAAACACTATTCGTATTCCCAAAATGGAAGTCTTATCATCAAGATAGGAGCGAATCCCTTATCTCGAAAGAATCTTGCCCTTGAGATAGGAGTGATGTCCACACCTTAATGGAAGATCAAACCACTACTCGACTATTTTCGTAACAATCACTAAACGAAACTTATACTCAAACCTTTTATCATTATGTCAATTTTCTCACTTATGCATGAATTTCGAACCTTACTATTTTTTTATTCAAACGTGCTTCTTCTCTTACAATTCATTTACGTAAATCCCATACACGAAATTCCTAATGATACTTTAAATGTTTCTTTCCAAATTTTCAAAACTTTATGAAATGCTACCTATCAACTTAGTCGGTCTAATGAACCTCTTGCCCTCGATTTTCATAACTCGTCCAATCGCAAAAACACACTCACTTTTATACTATCATCCTAAATACATTTTTATACCCAACAAGAAGCAAACAAAAACTTTCTCTCGCATACGTATAAGTCCACTTTGCTAAAATACTTTTCAAAATCCAAGTTTTCCATGAACATTTTCAAAACACGACTTTTCTTTTATAAAAATAAAGCAAGTTCACTATTTTACAACCTTTTCAAAAATCGCTAATACACAAATCTATGTCTAAACACATGGGCAAGAAAATTTCATAAGATCGAATAACCTACGACGTATGCTAATACAAATTTTCTTTAAAAAAACAAAAGGAGCATTTCTTTTTACAAACCTCATCTTACATCACAAATTAATACTTTTCCTCAATATTCACTCGACATTCACAATTCTGGCCTTTCATTCCCGACAAACCCTTAACATATTTTAACCAACTCAATGTTTTTACTCAAGCAACTATACACATGCATATCACCTTACACATTTCCATTTATACATTCAACATTTCATGACAATTTTACACGTATTATCATTTCACTTTGTATTTTTTCATACTCGAAACTTCATGGTAACCTATGTGTACTCAATATCATTATACTTCAACTTATACATTCCATACAACATGCTAATATTATACAAATTTGCCATCAATCATACTCGGAACTTATACATTCGCGCTACTTGGTAGTCATACTTGAAGTCTATAAGTGGGCAAACCCGAGTGGTTTCGCCAATATTAGATACATGTAACACCTCGTAAAAACCCGTCCTATAAAATCCCGACACGTGTCCCGCTGATCCTCGTATGCCACGTGTTAACGAGCGGGACCAATCACGTCGTCATGTTATTTTATAACCTCTGAACGATGTTTGAATAAGTCGAGGGCCAATAGTGCCAAAATGTAAAAAAAAATTATGTTCTGAAGAGGTCTTACGGACCGTAAGACTTAGTTCTTACGGACCGTAAGGTTAAAGAAGGAATTGCATCAGAGAGGCGGTTACGGACCGCAACCACATATGGTTACGATCCGCAACCATTCAAAACCAGGGGCGCCTAAACAAGCTTAAGGGCCGTAAGCTGAAAGCCATACTTCCGTAAGCTACTGCCACTGGCAGATCTCTTGACAACTTGCTGCCCTACCACCTTTGTCGCGAATGCCACCATTTGAGCAGTCTTTGAAACGTCCAAAAACACCTGGACGCTTCTCATAACACCCCTAGACACTTGTCTTGGCCTCACACTCCCTTCTCAACTATAAAAAGGCACAATGTTTGCCTCATTCCTTGCTCATCTTCATCTTTCTCCTCTCTTGCTCACTTGGAAAGCTCCTGCTTACTTTGGAGCATTCCCCTGAGTTTCTAAGCTTCCCTTGGATCAATTGTAAGTGTTCCATCCTGCTTTAGTTGTTTTTGTTAGGCTTTAAGTCAAAGTCAAAGCGTTTATGTAAAAACTCTTTGACCTTCGGCTAAGACCATTACGGTCCAGCCATTGTTCGATGCCTAGATGGCTACGTGATCGTAATTAGGTAGGTGTTAATCCCTTAAAAGGGCACCTCCTAATTACCACGTTTGCTTGGTCAATTGACGCGTCAAAGCTATTGTCAATAAAAGTCAACAGGTCAGTTTTTGAAAAATATTCATAATTAGTAATGTACGTATTATAAAATATGTTTTTATCATATTTATAACTTGGTAATAATTATAAGAACATGTATGAACATGTTCAGCTCGTCAATTCCAGGTTTAAGGTCGGTTCGCAACCGAAAGTCGCAAGGTTTGACTCCGGCTTTGACTTTAGATACTGATTATAAGTTTATTATGACCATGTTATATAGTAGTAGAACTCTCTGGAGTCATACAACATGGTCATGTAGTATTCCGGGTCATTATGCACGTTTTTGCTATTATGTCTAAACATTGACTAAAATGCCCCTTTTTGTACAAATGAGATTTTAAACTTAAAATGAACATACATATGAGCTACCTACTAATATGATAAACTATCAAACTTATTTTGAAGTCATGATTCTGGTCATAAACTGAGATTTACATAAATATCGTATCAACACTTTAAAATGTCTAAAATGCCCTTTTGGCACAAAGAATGAGTTCTAAACATGATTTCTCACATAACTCAATACCTACTGATGTAATACCATAAGTAGAACTTATTGGGATGTTAGGTCAGATTATGAACTGAGTTGATGCTTAAGATTCGTATAATGCCGATAAATGACTAAATTACCCTTTTCCGCACAAAATGATTTTAACCAAACTTTTCATAACCAAATCTTTTACTTACTGATATAATATGTTAAACGACTTATCTTGGTTATATAAAACTGATCATAACCTCAGTTTTCATTAAACATCGAATTAATCGGCATTTAGCGACTTCTATGCCTTTTCGGCACATAGTATGGTTTAAAACTCATAACAATGAATCAAAGCTTGTTACCTACTGATTTCTAAACTTATTTTAATTACTTTTACAATAGGTACAAGTCTCAAACTCAGAATCCTAAATATGATATCAAAACTATGTGTGAAATAACCAAAATACCCTTATGGGGCATAGTTTGGTTTAAAATTAACTACCACACATATATTTGATATCCTACTGATATAACATCATAAAATACATATTTTTATAGAATGTTTATGACCTTGACATCAGTTTACTCGCAAGCCTCTTTTATAAAGCGTAAAATGATCAAAACACCCTTTTAAGGCG
Organism: Scalesia atractyloides; assembly: GCA_947069175.1. NCBI lineage: Eukaryota > Viridiplantae > Streptophyta > Magnoliopsida > Asterales > Asteraceae > Scalesia > Scalesia atractyloides. The sequence continues at coordinate 11,546,216 of CAMTDV010000030.1, read as the reverse complement.
TAACTTGATTTCAAAACATAAACGAGCATTCATGTAGAATCTTACTGATGTTAAAATATATTTAAAACATATTTGGCATATAGAACTAGTATATGACTCATCCAGTTACCTGGTTTCGCTTATATGCAAACGGTTAAGCCTACGTTGCTAATTTACTTAATTTAACCGAAACGGGTTTAACCTTATCAATTTTATTTCAAAATCCAGAATGTAATATGTTTACCCATATTATACAAGTCTTAGTACTTGTCGGGTTTAAACTACATTCTATTCCGGTCATCGCTTAATCTAGCGTGTCGCACCGTAATCATTACTTAAAGACTAGCCGGTTCGAGTCAATGACTCAACTAAGGACCCGTTAGCATTCTAATTGGTTATTAATACCATCATTCTAATCGGTAGATTGTAACCTGTACTTACTGTTTGACTTACGGCTGAGTTATTTATATCTTGAAGATTTAGCTCAGGTAAATACTTTTAACCTATTTTCCCTATATGGGCTTGGGATACGGTAAATTATTACCAGTTGGTCGGGTATGGGATCATGTTATCGAATTGTGATTTAACTAAATCTCATAACTCGTTTTAATCTGTATTTTTTGTTAACTTAAACATTGGAGGTTAACTCGACCGTGTCTGGGATATCCTTAGGCTCATTAAAATGCTAATGGCCACGACCTAAGCACGGGGTGTAGGCATACACCCGTCTGATGCAAATTATTATTATTATTGTCTGCTCCTATGGAGTTCAGAAGTGGTGTGTCGGGTGGTCATGTCTCGGTTTCTGTACTGGCCCCATATGTATTGACAGGCTTATAAAACTGTATACAAGGTCATTTGTACTGTCCCAAGTTATTTATAAAAATGTGCCAAGTGCACTTAAACAACTTTTGAAGAGATTTTCAAAATGTGTCATTTGATTGTATATACCAGTGAAAACTACGTATTTTCAAAAAGATTAAGATACGGGTATGTTAGGATCTGAGTTTTAATAACTTGTAGTTTTTGTTTCAAAAATGGAAAATGAATGAGTTTAAAAGAGATTTGCAGCGGATATAGATGGAAAAACTTTTACTAAAAGCAATGGTCGTTTGTTTTAATCATCATCATGATTTCAAGTTGGTAAACTTGCATGTGATTCACAAACTCTCCCTCAGCCTTTGCAATTGAAGTTTGGTAGTAAGAAAATGCAGAGAAGATGATATGCGAAAGTTGATCTTTTAATAGACAAAGTTAAACTGTTACATAAGTTACCTATTTATACTAAACTATCTAACCACTGAGCATCTTTGATGACATCAGGGTTGATAGTGAAAGGAAACTAAATGTAACCAACTACAAACACTGCTAATACTAACTATTAGTGCTTAGCACTGTTACATTGATTATCTAACTAATGACTAAGCTCTGATCTCTATCCTCTGATCCTTGTAGCTCTGGCAGACCTTTGCAACTTTGTGAAGACAGATGATAGAAGAGCAGTCTTTAGGGAAGGCAGTGTTTGTGCAACAGAGGTTGTAACCTCAGATAGTGTAACCAAAGCTCGGATAGTGTTATTTGGCTTTGTATCATATGTTCCTTTCATAGGGTTCAATCCCAACAATCTCCCCCTGGAACAGATGATGCCAAAAACACTTTATTCTTGCTCTTTATTCCTCAGGAAGAATTCTCTTATTTGACCTTGAATTGAAGTTCAAAGTTAAGAGATTCTATGTTATCAGCATCCTTCTGTAGCTCTAAACATAATAATCATTGGAAATCTTCTACTGTAAGCCAATAAGCAGCTTCCATGGATAGTTTAGTGGCATTACCATCAGACTTGAGCATTGTCAATTCATGGGTGTCTTTATCGACTTTCCACTTTAGAATTTTTGTGTCTGAAGGTTTTCTTGAAGGAGCTTTTATTGCTGAGGATTGAGAAGGAACTATTTTTGACAAAGCTTTTATTGCTGAGGATTGAGAAGGAGCTATTTTTGACAAATCTTTAGCCAGCTTGGCACTTGAATCATCTGTTGGATAATCAATCATGTTCTGTATACCTTCCTTGATAAATGTATCCTCAAACTCTTTGTCAGTCTTTGCAGACATCTCCCCTTGCCTTTTTCTGTGTAATAGGGCAAGTGTGGAATGGGCAGATGTTGTGCTGGACTTTTTGGAGAGTTGGGCTTTGAGAATAGCATCTTCTTTTGAATAATCAGGTTTAGGAGGCATGGATGGATCCTTTTTCCTCCTTTCTTCCAAATTTTTGTAAGTGTCTATCACCCTAACCTCACCCAATCTCATCACTTGATTCTTTGAACCATAATTGTTCTGAATTAATTCATTCTTCATTCTTTTTAACTTCAAGGCTCTTTCAGTCATATCTTTCTTGTATAAATCCCAGTTGGGAGGAGTTGGCTTTTTGAGAGGGTCCTTCAACATTTCTTGCATTCTGTTGATTTCTTCTCTTAGCTCATCTATGCTCCAATCCCTGAACTGTGCCCTTGTTGCCTTATACATCTTCTTCTCCATGATATACTCAATGAGTTCACTCTTGAGCAACTTATCTTCCCTTTCTGACAACTGATTACTCAGGTTCTTGACAAAATCTTGTAAGATGATGGCTTTACTTAGTTGAAAGGACATGGCAATCTGTATCTCTCTATCACTTTTACCAGCTGCTTCTCTTTTGGCAATATCCTCTGCTTGCTTCCGTTTCAATTCCAGATAATCATCAACATTTGCAGGTCTTGGATAGCCATCAAGGGATAGGATTGTTCTTTTGTCAGGGTCATCCTCTGAAAAGAAACTTAGGATCTCTTCCCTGACTGCTGGTAAATCAAGAGGATATAGCTTTGCTGCCGGAGTAACTTCAAGAGTTGAAGATGTTGTAAGCTCTGATGCGGAGGTCATTGGTTGTGATGATAGTGGAAGAGGTGCAGGAATCTCATCATCATTTATCACTTTTGTGATCTTTCTCCTTTTAAACCTTAAAGTGGGTGATGGTGGTGGTATTTTTGGTGGTGTGGATAATGGATGAGTTGATGTGGGAAATGTGATCATGGCAGTGGATAGGGCTGCATCTGTTGCAACCTCTGCTGTATCAACGGATGTTGATATAACAGATGCTGTAACATCTGCTTGTGTGGATGTGGGTTGTGGTTTTGAAGATGTGATAGGTTTTTGAGAGACAGAGGTTTTGATGGTTGGATTGGTTTCAGGCTTAGTTTTAGGAGGCGTGGTTGTTGGTTGTCTAGCTTTTCTAGCAGGTATCTTCTTTGATGAAGTACCAACCTCTCCTTTTTCTTTTTGCTGTTCAATATTTTTCTCAACCAACACTCTGCTCTCCTCAATCACTGTCTTCTTGTGACTGGCCCTTGCCTTGGCCACAATTTCATCAGTTAAATCTTTCTTTTTTGAACCATCAGGCCTTGGAATATATAATGTAGGTCTGGCCTTATCATCATCTATTTTCAGCTTTTTGTTTCCCAAAGGTTTCTCCCCCTTTTTGCCTTCATCTGTTGTAACAAAGATAACCGTTGGAGGTGCATGGCCAGTGGTTGTGAGTAGATGAGCTTTGATGGCTTTAATGTCTTCTGCAGTGTCTTGATACCTTGACTCAACCATGTTTCTAACATCATTCATCTGGTGCTTGTGTTGTAGATCCAAATAATGTTGTTGATGTTGAAACAGAGGGTTAAGAGCTTCTTTCAGATCAGCAGTGGATAGAACAGAGGGTTGACTTTTTGTAGTTATCATCTGCTTCAGTAAACTTTTGATCTCGTCCACAGAATGTTCTATCTTAGTAAATCTCTCCGTCAAATCCTGATATTTTAGATCATCACCTAATTTAATAGGATCATCTGAACTCCTACCAGACATGGTAGTTGCATCTATGATATCATTAGCAGTGGTTTTAGGACCAGCTTCAACCGTAGATGCCCCTTTGTCTTGGAACTGGGGACTTCCCACAATAGAGGTAACAGTTGTTGCCTCAACAGTGGTTGCCTTCAACCAAGTCTTATTAATGAAACCACTGTCCAACTGAGAACTTGGGAGTTCAGCAATTGTAGTGGCTGCTAGATTTGAACTATCACCAAGGGTTACATGTAACTCAAGGGATGTAGCCTCTTCAAGTGCTGATGGGCTAGCAATGAATAAAGAGTCAGACCCAGCCTCTTGATGAAGTATATTCTTAGTAATAGGTTGTTGAGAAATGCTGGTTTTTGTCTGGTTTAGTTCAATTGCATTCAGCAAAGGTAACATAGTAGGTGGAAGTGTAGTCATTGGTGAAGATGGCTGTGTAGAAAGCAACAGTGCCCTGGGAGAGGGGTTGTGGAAGATAGAACTAAGTGGATCTAGAACTTCATAATTAGGTGTCCCTGTGTCTACAACCTTTTCCTTTTTGTGAGGAAGAAGGAGGAGTTTCAAAACCGGTTGGAGATCTTTGAACCAACTGCTGTGAAGAAGCAGCAGCAGTGGTTTGTGACTTTGATGCTGTCACTGGGATCTCATCTTCTAGAGGACCCTTTTTGGGTTTGGTGGATTTTTGGAAAGTGTTATGGTTTTCTTTTTGAGGTTTTTTGGTGTGGGTTTCAGAGCTGCGGTTGTGGTGCCTTGATCACAAAGAGCAGTGGGCTCAGTAGCAAGAGGTTGAGTTTGAACATTTTGTTCAGGTAAAACTTGCTCAACCTCCTCTACTTGTGTTTGCGCAACTTTATCTTTGTTTGTTATTCTGGTGAAGGTTTCATGATTGAGGCGGCCTGGGTTTGTCACAGCGCCTTTTTTACTTTCAGGACCTTTGATTTGATCTTGTAAGTAAACACTCAGAAACCGTGGGTGAATCAAAAAAGCTTTTCTTTTTTCAATATTTTGAAAATTTGTTACAAGATCATTGAACAGTATCTGGGAGTAGTTAAAATCTGTGTCAGTTAAAATTACATACCCCAGATATTGCATGTTCAATGGAATTTCATTGAAAGCAGTGGTTTTTGCTGAGAGACAAGTTAGAATTGTGTGAAAGAAAAATCTCATCTCAGTAGGAAAGTTATGTTTAAAGATGGTCATACCTTTCATCTGGCCTTCATAACCTCTTTCCAGAAACTCTGCTTGGATCTCATTGAGGGGAAATGACACAGGATGTTCTATGTCATTTAACTTGAAAACTTGAGAGATCGATTAAGGGCTAATTTGCATCAACACTCCCCCTACTCTTGAGATTATTGTATAAAGAACACCAGCAGCAGTTGAGTGAACCTTAGCATTATTCCAAAAGTTACGAAGAGAATCAATGTAGATTGGGGCTTTGACTTCCAACATGTGCTTAAATTTCTACTTTTGCAAAATTTGAATCATTGGATGATAGCGAGTATTTGCGTCGTTTGCTTCAAGTATGGCGGTGTAATTATGTGGGGTTTTGATTATGAGAGTGAAAGGTGGGAGTTCTTGTGTGGATTTCGTAGAAGATTTTGATTTGGAGTCATGGTGTTAGAGAGAAAAACTGTTTTGAGATTTTTGAAATCACACAGTTTTAGGGTAAACACTGGTGAGGGATAAAACAGGGTTTTTATAGGGTTTTGAAAAAGTAATGATGACATGGCATCTGTTGCAAGATCTAGTGGCTAACATCTGGCCACGTGTAACCTCTGATGAGAAAAGTACTGATTTTTAACACTATCAGTGGATAGCTATTAGCGTTTTGAAACAAGTGGTAAAAATGGAAGTCAGAGGATACACTTTAACAGTGGATAAGATTTTGAAGCCTATCAGAGGTTTTGAGCAAACAGATGTTATGAGCAGACTTTTAAAGATTTATTGAAAAATTTAATTTTAACTATTTTTAAGGATGGGTTTTTGATTTTCTAAAAATATTTTGATGCTATGTACGCATGGATTTACAAGAAAACTTGTTTTTAATCCATGTTTAGCATTCCAATTCTTGAGATCAAGTTTTCAAAGGTAGATGTATCCAATGCCATGGTTAAAACATCTGCCAACTGATCTGAAGTATGAACATGATGCAAAGAAATCAAACCTTTTTCATAGCAATCTCTCACAAAGTGATGTCTGATGTTAATGTGCTTTGTAGTTGAGTGAGAAACTGGATTTTTAATGATGTTTTCAGCAGCTTGACTGTCCAATATGAGTGGAGTCTTTAGTGCAGTTACACCAAAATCCAGCAACTGGTTTTGAAGCCATAAGAGTTGAGCAGTGCAACTAGCAGCAACAATATACTCTGCCTCGGCAGTGGATGTTGAAACTGCAACCTGCTTTTTTGCTTTGCCAAGACACTAGACAGTCACCTAGGAATTGACATCCTCTTGATGTGGACTTACTTGTAGTTTTGCACCCAACAAAGTCACTATCTGAAAAACCTGAAAGCTCAATATTCCCATTAGCTGGATGCCAGATACCAAGTGTGGGAGCACCTTTTATGTATCTGAATATCCTTTTTACAGCAATAAGATCAGACTTTCTAGGTAATGCCTGTGATCTGGCACAAACACATGTTGCAAACATGATGTCTGGCCTTGATGCAGTTAGGTACAGTAAAGACCCCTTCATGCTTCTATAAAGAGTTTGATCAACAAGGTCATCTTTACCATCAATGGTGACTAGCTTGGTGGTTGCCATGGGTGTGCTACATGGTTTACAATCATCCATATCAAACTTTTTAAGCAGTTCTTTCACATACTTGTTTTGATGGATAAATGTACCATTTTGCAATTGTTTAACTTGGAGACCAAGAAAACATTGAAGCTCACCCATTGCACTCATCTCAAACTCTACTGCCATGAGTTTTCGAAACTCTTCACACATAGCAGTGCTTGTGGATCCAAAAATGATGTCATCCACATAAATTTGGACAAGCATCAAATCTTTTCCTTTCCATTTTAAGAATAGGGTTTTATCTATTTTACCTCTAGTAAACCCTATGGATAAGAGAAAAGTTGATAGAGTTTCATACCAGGCTCTTGGTGCTTGCTTCAAGCTATACAATGCTTTGTTGAGCTTGTAGACATGATCAGGATGGAATGCATCTTCAAAACCTGGAGGTTGACAAACATACACCTCTTCTTTGATTTTTCCATACAAAAATGCACTCTTTATATCCATTTAATTCACCTTTATGTTGTGGTTAGCAGCAAAGGCTAAGAACAAACGAATAGCTTCCAACCTTGCTACAGGAGCAAAAGTCTCATCATAATCTATACCTTTTTCCTGTCTGTAGCCTTGAACCACGAGCCTTGCTTTGTTTTTGACAACAATACCCCTTTCATCAGTTTTGTTCTTGAAGACCCACTTTGTGCCAATTGAACTTACATCTTTTGGTAGTGGCACAAGCTCCCAAACTTGTTTTCTCTTGAACTGAAGGAGTTCTTCTTGCATGGCTTCTACCTAGTTGTTGTCTTTCAGTGCCTCTTGGTACTTGACTGGCTGTGTGAGTGATAGAAAACCAGCAAAAAGACAAATATTTTTGGATTGGCTCCGTGTGAGCACCCCAGATTTGATGTTGCAAATAACTTGATCTGCTGGATGGCTTTTGAGGTAAATCAAATCACCTAGGTATGGAACAATAGCATTTTGAGGTGATGGCTGCAAATGTGTATCATCTGAGCTAACCTCTGCTGGTGAATTTGAAGTGTCCGCCACAGATGGAAATGGAGGAGGTGGTATTGGGGGTATAGAGGTAGCATTCTGACGATTTTGGTGCCCAAATGTAGGACTTTTATCAACAAGTGTTTGATTTTGTGAACTGGCAGAGGTTTGAGGATCAACCACTATTGACGCAGAAGTGGCAGAGTTTACACAAGAGCTTGTGGCACCTGATCCTCTGTTGGAAGAATTGACTTTTGTTTGTGGAAGCACACAGTCATATTCTTGATCTTGATCTTCTTTTGATGGTTGTGGTGTACCTGCATTGTCTAGCTTGATAGAAACATCAGCAAATGTGAATCTATCTAAATCAAAAAGCTCTGCAGGATTTGCTGGGATTTTCAGTGATGAAAGTTTGTTGAACTTCACATTCAAAGTTTCTTCAACACACTTTGTCCTAGAGTTAAAAACTCTGTAGGCTTTAGCAGTGGTTGAGTATCTCAGAAAATAACCACAATCAATTTTGGCTGCAAACTTAGATATAGAATCTTTTAAGTTCAAAATGAAACATGGACAGCCAAAAACTTTAAAATAGGAAATCAGAGGTTTGATTTTATACAAAATCTCATAGGCAGTCTTTTGATGCCTAGGATTAATCAAAACTCTGTTTTGAACATAGCAAGCAGTGTTTACAGCCTCTGCCCAGAAAGACAAGGGTAAACCAGAGTCTGCTAGCATAGTTCTTGTTGATTCAATTAAAGTTATATTTTTCCTTTCAACCACCCTATTTTGTTCTGGAGTCCTTGGAATGCTATATTGTCTAACAGTTCCTTTTGGCTCACAAAAAGCATCCAACTCCCTATTTTTAAACTCTGTTCCATTGTACTCCTAAAGATTTTTTACTAGAAGATCAAATTGCTTTTCTACTTGTTTAACAAAGTTTTGCAAAATGACTGCAGTTTCATCCTTAGAGTGGAGAAAGAAGGTCCATGTAAACCTAGAGAAATCATCAACTATCACTAGACAATACCTTTTGTGTTTTAAGCTCATGATTTGTACTGGGCCAAACAAGTCCATGTGAAGCAATTGTAAACACTGGCTTGTTTTGGACTCTTCAATTGTTTTGAAAGAACTTTTATGTTGTTTTCCTTTTAAGCAGGAAACACAATGTTCATCACAGGAAAATTGCTTATGAGGCAAACCTCTTACAAGACTTTGTTTTGAGAGTGTGGTGATCGTTTTAAGATTTGTGTGTCCAAGTCTTCGATGCCATAACTCAGTCTCTTTGCTGGAAGCAACTGAGAATAAGCATGTTCCAGACATAGGATTATCTTTTAACATATCTACCACATACACATTCCCACTTCTGTGTGCAATGAGTTATTCTTTGCTCTCAGCAATGATTTGATCAATCTTTTTAACAACCTCTTGTCCCACAATTTGACAAGTTTTTTTTGGTGAAGAAAGATCCATACCCTCTGCCACTCATTTGTGAGACACTCAGCAGGTTAAATTTCAGATTATCAATTAAGTTCACATTCTCAAACTTGAGTTTCCCAGCCATAACCGACCCAGACCCTAAAACCTTTCCCTTTGAGTTATTACCAAAAGATATATCACCCCCCATGAGCCATGAAGTCCTTGAGAAGGGCTCTACATCCTGTCATGTGCCTGGAACCTCCACTATCTACATACCATAAGCTATCAAGGCAAGTAGAGGGTCCCTGCATATCAAGTAAATAGATAAGTTAAGGTAGGTCTCCAATGCCAAAATGGCTTTGGATGGGGTCACGGATGGTCCAGTCTCAAGTCTAGGACAATGGTCAGTGGATTGGATATTTTCTTGTAACATCTGCTCTTGACCATGTCCTATCAGATGATTGTATCCATAGGGATGTTTATTCGCTCTTTCCTTTGAAGGCTTTTTGTATCCTTCATAAGTAAGAGGAACCCTTTTATAGGCTGGTTGGCCCTGCCCTTTTGGAAATGAGTTTGATAGTGGGGCATTTGTCACTTGCACCTCTCTAGGAATAGAGGTTTTGTTTAAAGCTTTTGTAACAGATGTTTCAGTTGGTTCAAAACTCTGCTTAGATTTATTTCCAGCAGAACTTGAACCTTCTCTTTCTAGTGCTTTTGCCTTGATCTCTTTTACCTTTTGCTCTTAGTTTTTGACATAGGCACACTCTTGAGTTAAGTGATTTGTTTTGTTGCAGATGGTGCATCTTGAAGAATTTTTGATAACACAAGTTTTGTTAATGTCATAGGCTTTTAAAAGAAAACAATCTGCAGCCACATGATTTCTTTTTTCACAAAATTCACAAAACAAGTTTTAATCTTTACTCTTCGTTTCATATCAGACTTTTTATCAGCAGTGGTTGAAACCTCTGCTGGTACATCTTTGATAGGGATCACCAGTCCATTGGCTTGAAGTTTTCTAAAATATCACATTCATCTGACCAGGTTGGTTTAAACTGATATTTTTCAATTTCTTTATCTTTTGTTAAAACCTCTGATTTTTCCAAAACAATTTTGTTTCCAGATTTATTTGTGATTTTTATCTCTTCACCAGCCAAATTTGTTGGGACTATTTCAACCAACTCAGAATCAATTTCAGCAACATTTTTCTCATTTTGGTCATAAGTTCTAAAACCTACACCAAACTTAATGTTGCTCTTGATCTGAGTATCAAGCATAATCTCATAACCTTTACCGGACTCCACCCATTTTTCACAAGTGATTTGGGTTTCTTCTAACTCCTTTTTACACACTTGGTATTTTTCTACCATAGTTTGGAGTTGGTCCTTGGTTATGCTTGATTCATGCCTCAGGCTACTCATTTCAGAATCTTTTTCACTTAACTTTGATTTTAACTCTTTAATCAGTTTTTCAAAATTAAGTTCATCTTCTAAAATTTTGTTCCTCAGGTTTTCATTCACCTGCTTAATGTTTGCAGAAGCAATGATGTATTTGTCAGAACATAGATCTTTAAGGATCTGAGATGATACTTTTGTAGCAGCCATGAGAGCACAATCACACTCATCTTCACACACATCAACATTCCATGGATCAGCAGGAGAGTTATTTTCCTCATCAGTAGCATTTTTCTCTTCTTCATTTGAAACACTGTTTCATCACAAACTTGAACTTCATCAGTTTTTGACACTAACTCCATAGATTCAACACCTTCAGCAATTGTCTCTAAGGACATTAAACAGAATTCTTGTTCAACATCATTTTTGGACATTAAAGCAAAGTTCTCATCAGACAAACCTCAGGCAAGCTACTCCAGTCAACATAACTTTGTGTGAAAAAGCTCTGTTGACCAACCTCTGCTGGACTAGCAGTGGTTTGAGCAGGTTGTGTGACAATAGGTGCTTGTTGTACATGCACTTGAGGATGTGATGGTGCCTGAACATATTGAATTTGTGGAGCAGTGGATTGAACATAATGCATTGGAACAGTAGTAACAGGATGTGCAAAGTCGGCAGTGTTTTGAACATGTTGAGCAGGGGTATATTGGGAATAATGAACAGTGTTTTGTGTGTGCTGAGGTCTAGGGCCAGGATGAGTCACTATTGGTATAGAATTTTGAGACCTACATTTTCTGGCAAAGTGTCCTAACCTATTACACTTATAACACTTGACTTTTGATTTATCCAGCCCAACCTTCAACCCCCCATGCAATCATGGGAATTTCCTACCAGTTCTCTTATAGAATTTACTAGCACTAACACTCAAAAGGGCCAGTTGGTACAAAATATCCATTTCTTCAAGATCAGAAGGTTCAAAGTGTTGCAAATCATTCAGCTCAAATGATAGTTTGTCAGAGGTTTGGCTTTCCCCAATAGCAGTGAAAGCATAGTTGGGTGCATATGTTTCTGATCCAAAGTTCCCACCAGATGTAATATCTATATAGTGATCATAACTTTGGTCCTTACTGCTGCCAGAACCCTCTTCTTGGCCAAAACGAGCTGTATTACCCAATGAGTAATCATCAGTCATTTTGCCAGATTCTTGCAACTTCTTTTTCTGGTTTAACTCTCTCTCATAAGTGAGGAGTATCCCATGAAGTTGTGTCCACGACATATCTTTAAACCCAACAGACTTTCTCGTTACATAAGCTACAGTCCCCCACTTATCTGGTAACGATCTAAGGAAACGACTATTGACAATCGAATTAGATAGAACCACGTTAACCAGTCTAAGTTCACTGATGAGACAGCTCTAACATTCGAACTATTGTGTTAGAGACTCTCATTTCAAGTGACAAAACGTTTCATACTGCTGATTTAGAATTTCTCTATTACTTTCTATCACTTCCTCAGTCCCACCGAATTGCTCTTTAAGTGCATCCCATAACTCCTTTGCACTATTGCAATGGAGTAGACCAGCATAAATCTCATTGGGTAAGGCCCAAGCAACTATGCTAAATGCCTTAGCATCCAATTCAATTTTCTGGATATCCTGCTCCGAAAACTTTTCAGGATTTTTTGGCACTTGTTTAGTTGGATCCTCTGTGCTTGGAACCATCAGAACATGAGGTCCATAAGCAACAGATCTTCAGCAACCGGTGTTTTGCTGGGAAAGGATATAACCCATCCGTCGTTGCCAAATGAAATATTCATTTCTTTTGAGCATCGGAGGTTTGAATAAGAATCCAGAATTGGCATCCTGAGTGTTTTGAGACATTTTGAGTTGAATTTACACAGATTTCTGTTTTAAAAACTTTGAACGTAATAAAACTCTGTTTATCAAGCAAAAACAACCAAACTAATAGCAGAGAGCTGATCTGTTCGAATCAAATCGACTGTTAGATCGAATTTGATGAATCAAGCTCTGATACCAATTGTTAGGATCTGAGTTTGAATAACTTGTAGTTTTTGTTTCAAAAATGGAAAATGAATGAGTTTAAAAGAGATTTACAGCGGAAATAGATGGAAAAACTTTTACTACAAGCAATGGTCGTTTGTTTTCATCATCATCATGCTTTCAAGTTGGTAAACTTGCATGTGATTCACAAACTCCCCCTCAGCCTTTGCAATTGAAGTTTGGTAGTAAGAAAATGCAGAGAAGATGATATGCGAAAGTTGATCTTTTAATAGACAAAGTTAAACTGTTACATAAGTTACCTATTTATACTAAACTATCTAACCACTGAGCATCTTTGATGATGTCAGGGTTGATAGTGACAGGAAACTAAATTTAACTAACTACAAACACTGCTAATAATAACTATCAGTGCTTAGCACTGTTACATTGATTATCTAACTAATGATTAAGCTCTGATCTCTATCCTCTGATCCTTGTAGCTCTGGCAGACCTTTGCAACTTTGTGAAGACAGATGATAGAAGAGCAGTCTTTAGGGAAGGCAGTGTTTGTACAATAGAGGTTGTAACCTCTGATAGTGTAAACAAAGCTCGGATAGAGTTATTTGGCTTTGTATCATTTGTTCCTTTCATAGGGTTCAATCCTAACAAGGTACACCACGTAATAGGTCGGAAGCTGCAAAGGCGTCAACATAGAGGACTTGCAACCCTTAGTTGTGCTATTAAGTCTGTTGATCGTTTTGTACATTTTTTACGATCCGCCTGTGGATCTTTATTACAACCCGTCTGTAATTTTTACTTTGAACTTCAAACATTATTGGGTTGTAATAATATTTTAAATCAAAGACTTTCGCTGTGTTGCTTTGTGTTGTTTGGTTATGATGTTATCAACTTACGTCACAATACTCTTCACCAGGCCCACCGGGATACACATGGAAATCAGGGCGTGACAGGTTGGTATCAGAGCCAACGTTTGAGTGAATTCAACACTAGTCATTTGTGTTTGATCTCAAACGACAAAGTAACACATTCCTTAGACTCCTGAGTCTAGGCTTTGACCTAGGAATACTCATTGCATTTTTTTGTTTAATATTGTTCGTTTTTGTTTTACTTGTTTTTGAAGCAGGTATCATGCCACCTAGATTTAGAAGACGGGGGGGAAAAGGTAAGGGCCCCATGAGGGGAGGGCCATCTTCACAAGGACCTTCGCATGTATCAAACCCCTGTGAAGGATCTGGTGATTCTTCATCGCCATGGGAATCGATTCAGCACTCGATTTCTCATGAGTATTAACCACCAAATTCCCACAATTCACATCACTCTCATCATTCGCACCTTTCTCACTGATCCCATAACACTCTCAATCTTATCATGGAGAGTATAACCCGAACATCTATTTACGTTCACCCTCAGTTACCCCTCATGTTGATTCCCCGGACCATATGGAGGAGGATTTCGATCCTGAGATGCCTCCGACCGGATCTCCCGGTCACCCAATTGAACTGTCTAGCGGTTAAAACTCTTATGTAGGGACCCCATACCAAAGTCCCGACGATTTCCAACAAAGGTGGGAGCAATACGTCTTCTACAACACACCATCATACCAAGCTCCTCAACAGGAACAACCTCCACCTAAGGAAGTACAAATGGAACTGGTGGGGTAACCACTACCACCGCCTGAACCACAACCACCACGAAGGCGTGGGCCGCGCATGTCGGTGCGCCTAGGACCAAGGGCAGGGTCACTTCCACCCTTTCCTAGCCCTTACCCAGCAATTCCCTAAGTTCCCCAAATGGATGGACCCTCCAACACATCACCTGTGGTGGTACCAGCACCACAACCAACGGTTAACCTACTACCATCACCTGTGGCACAACCACCAAACGTGGAACAGCCACCACCGGGTTTTGTAAACCCAATACCTGCATATCCAGATCCGTCTGGATATAATCCTTTTGACCCTCCTGGCATGTCGAATTATATTCACCATGCCCCCTCACAAGACCCATACATGGATGTGGTCATCCATAACACTCTTTACCCTTCACCCTTTCCTCCATATCCAACTGTACCTTATCCAGCTGCAGGGTATCCACCTTATGGATATCAATACCCGGTTGCACCACAACCGCAACCATAGCCTCAGCGTCAACCACCAGTACTTGAGGCCATGCAAGAGACCTGGGAGAGAATGAAGGAACTTCAGCGTAAGGCTGAAAAATCTGAGAAGAAAACAAACAAATTTTTAAAGAGATTTGTGAAGATGGTCAAAGGGAAAAAGGATGACTAAAGTCCTTGTATTTCGCTGATGTATTTTTATTTTCCAAGAGTCCCTGCAAGGACATAGTATTTCTTTTAAGCCCCTGCGTGGGTATGTTTTCCTATTTATTCCCCGCGTGGACAAAGTCTCGTATTCAAAAGTCCTGTTTAAGGTACCTATGTAATGTATTTCTTTTAGTGAAAGTTTTTTGGAAATTTTCCATAATATATGTATTCCATTACATCCTTTGTTCAAGCGATCGTCTCGATATTAATTCAAACTTTATTGATCCGTTATATAAATCTAAAAGATCTTCTTACTGGTTTACACCAGCCGAGTGATAAAGTCACATTAATCGGCAAGTATAGTAGTTAAGAAGTAAAGGCTTCTACCATGATATTTAAGGAAGATCATCCTTTTAGAGGTGGCGAACTATATTTGCACCTCCTAGTCTATGTAGTCATTACGACCAAGACTAGATCATTTAAACCATTAAGACAATTATTATGTGTTAACATTTAAGTAATGTTAGCCATCCTGGCAGTGTGACTTGAGGAATCACGCTAGCCGTCTAGATAATGGATTGTGTCCAACCCTTAAAGCCCTCGTGATCAAATTTGATCCCGGCTAATATCATCAATACGATGATCATAATATCTATTAGTGATGTAATACCTACGGGTTATTAAACAACATCCATTAGTGATGAAGTGCTTACGAGCCATATTTATGTCCATTAGCGGCATTGACAGTTGTGGTCTACGACCCCCTGTCCAGGGGTAATAGATTTCGTTCAAACCTCAAAGCCTTATGATCTTTCTAAGATCACGGCTCGAATATGTTCGAAGACATTATGTCAAGCCATTAGTGCTAATTTTATAATTCTTTCGTGACAGGTTTTTGTGCCAAATTTTACAAAATCCCCCGGGATAGGCCTTTGTGTCATATATAAAAATCATTAAGCCTGACAAAAGTGGCACTTTGACCACTAGCCTTAAAAAGGGTGAAGGATTTACATGTCTGAATTTTTAAAGTTTATATGGTTAATAATACCATATCATTGTGCAATAAATCAACAAATTTCAAGGGATTAATTAAAATATTTTGGTGATTAGTGGCAAACAGATAAAATGGCTCATTCGGATGAAGCTCATAGTCGATGCGATGATGACAATGCAAACGATAATATCGTTATAAGTCCAAACGATTTACAGGCCTTGATTGCCGCAGAAGTTGGGAAGGCAATAAAGGATCATGCTGAGAAACAACTGGAGTCGAGTGCTTCTCACTCTAAACATACATCCAAACACACCTCTAAACATACTAAACCATTATCAAAGCCTCCTCCTTTGGATAAAAAAGGAAAACTCAATACACTCCTCAAATGTGAGGAGCGAGATGCAAGAACACGAACACAAGACTTATAACAAGGACGGTTGTTCCTATAAGTATTTTGTGTCTTGTAAACCCCGAGATTTCAACGAGGAGAAAGGAGTTGTGGAAGCTCTTAGATGGTTGGATTAGATGGAGACGGTCATTGAAATTAGTGTTGGTGCTGATAGGGATGTAGTGAAATTTGCTGCTCAATCCTTTAAGGGCGATGCCCTGATCTGGTGGAAAGCCATGGTGCAGTCCGCATGCAAGGTGTATTTGTATAATCTTAGTTGACCTAAGTTTGTTTATTTGGTTAAGAATACCTATTGCCCACCTCACGAGTTAGAAAAGATTGAGTCAGACTTCTTGGCTCTTTCTATGAAAAATTTGGACTGCCGAAAGTACTCTGACTACAACTCTCTGTCAAGGCTTGTGCCTTATTTGATTACCCCTGAACTTAAGCATATTGCACGCTTCACTGGTGGATTAGCACCTGAGATAAAAGAGAACGTTAGGGCTTCAAAGCCAGATACCTACAGGTCCGCTGTGGACCTAGCCCTAACACTAACTCAGGACCTACTAAGGCAAAGGTCCATAAAATCTGAAAGTGATGGAAAAAGAAAGCGGGAAGATGATAACTACCAGAGGTTTAACAAGAAAGGAAAGTCTGGGTTCAACAAGAACCACAATAAATTGAATGACAAGCCTGTGTGCCTACAACCGACGACACGGAGGACAGTGTCGGTTTGATTCGCAAGCGAGGCCTTGCGGCATTTGTAAGAAAATGGGTCATAAGAGCCTGGAATGTAAAGACTTAAAGGATGCGACTTATTTCATTTGTGGCGAGAAGAGCCACATCAAAACAAACTGCCCCAAGAATAAAGATAATAATGCCGAAAATGGCGGGGCGAAAAAGACAAATGCTCGAGCCTTTCAGATGAATGCTCGAGAGGCAGTTAACAATAATAATGTCATCACATGTACTTTCCTCATTAATGACATATATGCTAGAGTTCTTTTTTATTCGGGCGTGGATAAGTCGTTTGTGGACCATAAGTTTAGCAAACTTTTGAATATACCCATAAGAAATCTAGAAATAACATACGAAGTAGAACTCGCTGATGGAACAATAGAAACCGCTTCTTCTATTCTTGATGGATGCCTTATATCTATCAAGAATCATTTCGTTCCTATCTCCCTACTGCCAATGAAATTGGCGGGGTTTGATGTAGTTTTGGGTATGGATTGGTTATCTCACAACCAAGCCCACATAGCCTGCGATAAGAAACTCATCGAAATTAAATCCCCAACTGGTGACATACTCACCATTCAAGTTGATCTACACTATGGATTGCCTGAGAAAGCTTCATTACTTATGGCATCCAGATGCTTGAAGAAAAGTTGTGTCGTCTACATGGCACAAGTAACCATCGATGAGCCAACGCCGAAGATCGAAGATATACTTATCATCTCTAAATATCCAGATGTATTCCCTAAAGAACTACCCGGTTTACCTCCTGACATACAAGTGGAGTTCAGAATAGATATCTTACCTGGAGATGCACCAGTTGCAAGAGCTCCTTATCGTCTAGCGCCGACCGAGATGAAAGAATTGAGAACTCAATTAGATGAACTGTTGGAGAAAGGCTTCATAAAGCCTAGTTCATCACCATGGGGAGCTCCAATATTGTTCGTTAAAAAGAAGGACGGTTCAATGCGTATGTGCATTGATTACCGTGAGCTTAACAAGATAACGATCAAGAATCGTTATCCATTGTCCAGGATCGACAATGTTTTTGACCAACTTCAAGGGGCAAGTTACTTCTCGAAGATTGACTTAAGATCGGGCTATCATTAACTGAAGGTTGGAAGTGAAGATGTCCCGAAGACGCCTACAGAACAAGATATGGTCACCACGAGTTCTTAGTGATGCTTTTTGGGCTCACGAATATCCTGCGGCCTTCATGGATCTCATGAACAGAGTCTGCAAACCTTACCTGGATAAGTTTGTCATTGTCTTCATAGACAACATACTTATTTACTCTCGAAACCAATCTGATCACGAGAAACACTTAAGGTGCATTTTAGAGTTGTTGAGACAAGAAAAGTTGTATGCCAAATTTTCTAAGTGTGAATTCTGGATTCAGGAAGTCCAATTCCTTGGACATGTTGTCAGGGAATGCGGTATCCAAGTAGATCCCACTAAAATCGAGGCAATTATGAACTGGGAAGCGCCTAAAACATCATCAGAAATCCACAGTTTCTTGGGATTAGCTGGCTATTATAGAAGACTCATAGAAAATTTCTCAAGAATAGCTACCCCTTTGACGACATTAACTCGCAAGGATGTTAAGTTTAACTGGGTCCTAAACAACAAGAAGCCTTCGAGATCTTGAAGCAGAAACTGAGCAATGCTCCAGTTTTGACTCTGCAAGAAGGCATTGAGGAGTTTGTTGTTTATTGTGACGCCTCACACACAGGCATGGGTTGTGTGTTAATGCAGGGAGGCAAAGTGATTGCCTGTGCATCACGACAACTAAAGATGCATGAAAGAAATTACACCACCCATGATTTCAAATTGGGTGCTGCTGTGTTTGCACTTAAACTATGGAGGCATTATTTATATGGAACAAAGTGTATTATATACACTGACCACAAAAGCCTCTAACATTTTTTTCAACTAGAAGGATTTGAATATGCGACAACACCGGTGGATGGAAACACTTAACGATTATGATTGTGAGATCCGTTACTACCCCGACAAAGCAAATGTAGTTGCTGATGCGCTTAGTCGCAAAGAAAGAATTAAACCGCTTAGGGTTAATACTAAGTGCATTGAGCTCAAGAGTAGCTTAAATGCAAAGATATTGGATGCGCAAAAGCAAGCCTTATTAGAGGAAAATCTTCCGAACGAAGAATTGGGGGGATTGTTGACCAATTCACATCTGAAAATGATGGAATCCTTAGACTGAATGGACGAATTTGGTTTCAATCCTTGGAGGACTTAGGGATCTAATTCTCCTAGAGGCGCATAATTCAAAGTACTCTATTCACCCTGGAGGTGATAAGATGTACCAAGACTTGAAACCTAGTTATTGGTGGATGGGTTTGAAGAAATCCATAGCCACCCATGTAGCTAAGTGTCTAACGTGTTCACTGGTTAAGGCTAAACACCAGAAACCGTCAGGACTTCTACAGCAATTAGAGATTCCCACGTGGAAGTTGGAATGTGTAACTATGGATTTTATCACCAAGTTACCTAAGACCAATCGTGGTAATGACACGATTTGGGTCATCGTGGATAGGCTGACTAAGTCAGCTCATTTCTTTCCAATTAGAGAAACATACAGTTCCGACAAATTGGCAAAGCTTTACGTGGATGAGATTGTATCCCTACATGGCGTACCGGTATCTATTGTGTCCGTTAGAGATACAAGGTATACCTCACATTTCTGGAAAAGCTTCCAACAAACATTGGGCATACGATTGAATTTTAGTACGGCATATCATCTGCAGACTGACGGACAAAGCGAGCGTACTATCTAAACGTTGGAAGACATACTACGAGCATGCGTGATCGATCTAGGTGGAAGTCGGGATAGTCACTTACCCTTGATAGAATTCTCTTATAACAATAGTTACAATAATGTATTAAGGCCGCTCCGTTTGAAGCCTTATACGGGAGAAAATGTCGAACGGCCGTTTGCTGGGCAGAAGTTGGGGAAGCCCAACTAACAGGACCTGAGATAGTCTTGGGAAAACGGATAAGATCATACAAATCCGCAACCGTCTCAAAGTTGCCCGAGATAGGCAGAAGAGCTATGCAGACAAGAGGCGCAAGCCTCTAAAGTTCCAGATAGGGGACAAAGTGTTACTGAATGGGTCGCCTTGGGAAGGGGTTATGCGACTCGGTAAAAAGGGCAAGTTGAGCCCAAGATATGTAGGACCGTTTGAAATTATGTAACGTGTCGGGTCCGTAGCTTACAAGCTCAAGTTACCCGAAAAGCTCAGTGGAATTCACGATGTGTTCCACATTTCAAATTTTAGAAAGGTCTAGCCGACAATGCCGCACGAAGATGTGCAAATTGATGAAAGCCTGAGGTTTGTAGGAAAACCAATAGCGATCGATGATTGTCAGGTCAAAAAGCTTTGGAGAAAGCGTGTACCGATTGTAAAGGTCAAGTGGGATGCCCGTCGAGGCCCCCGAATATACATGGGAGGTCGAGTCCACTATGCGACAAAAGTACCCCCATATGTTTGAATAAATCTCAAGGTCGAGATTTCATTTAAGGGGATGAGGATGTAACACCTCGTAAAAACCCGTCCTATAAAATCCCGACATGTGTCCCGCTGATCCTCGTATGCCACGTGTTAACGAGTGGGACCAATCACGTCATCATGTTATTTTATAACCTCTTAACGATGTTTGAATAATTCGAGGGGCCAATAGTGCCAAAATGTAAAAAAATACTATGTTCTGAAGAGGGCTTACGAACCGTAAGCCTTAGTGCTTACGGACCGCAACCACATGTGGTTACTGCCAGTGTTAGATCTCTTGGCAGCTTCCTGGCCTACCACCTTTGTCGCGAATGCCACCATTTGAGCAATCTTTGACACGTCCAAAAACACTTGGAGGCTTCTCATAACACCCCTAGACACTTGTCTTAGCCTCACACTCCCTTCTCAACTATAAAAGGCACCATGTTCGCCTCATTCCTTGCTCATCTTCATCTTTCTCCTCTCCTGCTCACTTGGAAAGCTCCTGCTTACTTTGGAGCATTCCCTTGAGTTTCTAAGCTTCTCTTGGATCACTTGTAAGTGATCCATCCTGCTTTAGTTGTTTTTGTTAGGCTTTAAGCCAAAGTGAAAGCGTTTATGTAAAAACGCTTAGACCTTCGGCTAAGACCATTACGGTCCAGTCATTGTTCGATGCGATCATGGCTACGTGATCGAAATTAGGTAGGTGTTAATCCCTTAAAAGGGCACCTCCTAATTACCGTGTTTGCTTGGTCAATTGACGGGTCAAAGCTATTGTCAATAAAAGTCAACAGGTCAGTTTTTGAAAAATATTCATAATTAGTAATGTAGGTATTATAACATACGTTTTATCACATTAATAACTTGGCAATAATTATAAGAACATGTATGAACATGTTCAGCCCGTCAATTCCAGGTTTAAGGTCGGTTCGCAACCGAAAGTCGCAAGGTTTGACTCATGCTTTGACTTTCAGTTTTGATCCGAATTAGCAACTTTAGATACTGATTATAAGTTGCATTATGAGCATGTTATATAGTAGTATAACTCTCTGTAGTCATACAACATGGTCATGTAGTATTCCAGGTCATTATGCAAGTTTCCGCTATTATGTCTAAACATTGACTAAAATGCCCCTTTTTGTACAAATGAGGTTTAAACTTAAAATGATCATACACATGAACTACCTACTGATATGATAAACTATCAAACTTATTTTGAAGTCATGATTCTGGTTATAAACTGAGATTTACATAAATATCGTAATTAACACTTTAAAATGCCTAAAATGCCCTTTCGGCACAAAGAATGAGTTCTAAACATGATTCTTCACATAACTCAATACCTACTGATGTAATACAATAAGTAGGACCTATTGGGATGTTAGTTCAGATTATGAATTGAGTTGATGCTTAAGATTCGTATAATGTCGATAAATGACTAAATTACCCTTTTCCGCATAAATGATTTTCACTCAAACTTTTCATAACCAAATCTTTTACTTACTGATATAATATGTTAAATGACTTATTTTGGTTATATAAAACTGATCATAACCTCAGTTTTCATTAAACATCAAATTAATCGGCATTTAGCGACTTTTACGCCTTTTCGGCACATAGTATGGTTTAAAAACCATAACTATGAACCAAAGCTTGTTACCTACTGATTTCTAAACTTATTTTAAATACTTTTACAGTAGGTACAAGTCTCAAACTCAGAATCCCAAATATAATATCAAAACTATGTGTGAAATGACTAAAATGCCCTTACGGGGCATAGTTTGGTTTAAAATTAACTACCACACATATATTTGATATCCTACTAATATAACATCATATAATACATATTTTTACAGAATTTTTATGACCTTGACATCAGTTTACTCGCAAGCATCTTATATAAAGCGTAAAATGATCAAAACACCCTTTTAAGGCGTAACTTGATTTCAAAACATAAACGGTCATTCATGATAAAATATTATTGATGTTAAAATATATTTAAAACATATTTAGCATATGGAACTTGTATATGACTTATCCGGTTACCCGGTTTCGCTTATATGCAAACGGTTAAGCTTACATGGCTAATTTACATAATTTAACTGAAACAGGTTTAACCTTATCAATTTTATTTCACAATCTAGAATGTAATATGTTTACCCATATTATACAAGTCTTAGTACTTCTCGGGTTTAGACTTCATTCTATTCCGGTCATCGCTTAATCTAGCGTGTCACACCGTAATCATTACTTAAAGACTAGCTGGTTAAAGTCAATGATCAACTAAGGACCCGTTAGCATTCTAATTGGTTATTAATACCATCATTCTAATCGGTAGATCGTTACCTGTACTTATTGTTTGACTTACGGCTGAGTTATTTATATCTTGAAGATTTAGCTCGGGTAAATACTTTTAACCTATTTTCCTTATATGGGTTTGGGATACGGTAAATTATTACCGCTTGGTCGGGTATGGGATCATGTTGTCGGATTGTGATTTAACTAAATCTCATAACTCATTTTAATCTGTATTGTCTGATAACTTAAACATTGGGGGTTAACTCGATCGTGTCTGGGATATCCTTAGGCTCATTAAAATGTTAATGGCCATGACCTAAGCACGAGGTGTAGGCATACACCCGTTTCATGCAAATTATTATTTTTATCTGCTCCTTGGGAGTTCAGAAGTGGTGTGTTGGGTGATCATGTCTCGGTTTCTGTACTGGGCCCCATATGTATTGATAGGCTTATAAAACTATATACAAGGTCTTTTGTACTGTCACAAGTTATTTATAAAAATGTGCCAAGTGCACTTAAACAATTTTTGAAAAGATTTTCAAAATGTGTCGGTTTATTGTATGTACCAGTGAAAACTTACGTATTTTCAAAAAGATTAAGATACAGGTACAACACGTAATAGGCCGGAAGCTGCGAAGGCTTCAACGTAGAGGACTTGCAACCCTTAGTTGTGCTATTAAGTCTGTTGATTGTTTTGTACATATTTTACGATCCGCCTGTGGATCTTTATTACAATCCGTCTGTAATTATTATTTTCAAATTTGAACATTATCGGGTTGTAATAATATTTTAAATCCAAGACTTCCGCTGTGTTGCTCTGTGTTGTTTGTTTATGATGTTATCAACTTACGTCACAATACTCCGCACCGGGCCCACCGGGATACACGTGGAAATCAGGGTGTGACAATACCCACATACTTACATACATCATGCTTTAATACTTAATTTTTGTACGCTATCTTACACAGACATTATGCTTGTATTACTAAATGTAACCTGACCCATACACTACTAGTACAAACTATGCGGATCATGCACAAACCAAACCAATCGCGGTGCACACGGGATTATATTGGTATGTGCTTCCCCGGTTTGGAGGATTAATTGATTTGATACCTGAGAACCATAATCTTTCCTAGGAACAGAAAAAAAAACGATAGATAGGGGTCAGGTTTGTTTGGCATCTATACCCCTGCCCTCCAAACAGTATGGGAGCCTTTCAGCTTGTACTACTCACACTCCTAGATCTTCACGGCACCTCCTCCACCATAATGTGAGTTGGGAGCAGCTTCGAAAGAAAAGCGAGGCCTACTTAAATAAGTAATGAGCTTTCAACAACATTAACAACACTACGAAAAAACTAAACTATAGTTGCCCACTGATCTGATCGTAGGTGAAATCCAACCCCTTCTCTACTCCTTTCATGACACTTTCTAAGCTCTTGAATCCTGCCTTGCGCCTCTCTAGGCTTTGCTCTCGCTCATGACTGGTATATGGATCTCTCTATGTAGTGATCAGCCTTCTAGAAGCTTCGCCAGAAGCGACTAGTCGCTTCCCGAATGCCCCTTTCCTTCGCTACTAGGAGAGTCGCTAGCTTGCTTGCATTCTATTCTATAAGCGGAGCGACTTGTAGAGTCTACGAAGCTATGTAGTTGCTTCCCCCTCCCTTTTTTTTTCTTTCCCCCCCGCCATACCACTAGATCCATAATGATCGGCGAGTTGGAACATGTATGAATATAACCACGCGGAGCGCCGTACCGGCCTATCGAAGCGAAGAATGAGATCATTGAGCCTATTTAGCCGAGCTAAGTTTTGGAACCTTTATATATAAGATATCTATCTATATATAAAATAATAAGCTAAGGGGGCTGGGAATCGCAAGAATTGAAAAGTCCTCCATTGAATGGGATGAGAAAGACAGGTTCGGAAATGGCCGGATTAGCTGGAGGAAGGGTGGCCCCACCCTGAAACAAAGGTGTACGTACATAAATAAAGAGACTGGTTATGGCCTTGATTGGGCTCCTTCCCATCTATCTTCACCGGGAAGAGGGGGAGGCTTTTGCGGAAGCCCTGCCGGCCTTCCCTATTCTATTTTGAGGATCCGCCTTTCCGGACTCGTAAAAGACGGCTAGGAACAAGAATAGGGTCAGTAGTCTCTGTCGTTGCAGGTCCTTCTCCTTCCGCTGAGATGGCCCTCTTTTTTGTTTTGTTTGTTCACCGCGGCACAAAATCATGAAGAAGCTGGAATAACTCAGAAAGAGAGTGGCGCCTAGCCGTTGAGAGCGTCTATTGTCTTTGTACAGGAACAGTACGATCTTGGACTGGCCCCCTTCACATGACCTAGAAAGAAAAAGAAGTCCGTGAAACTACTATAAGGCCTCTAAACTCCTCCCTCAGGACACTGTTGCGTTGCCCCATAGGGACGGGCTAGCTCCGACTTCCATAGGTCCTTGGTTCCAGTGGCGAAGCTTGCCGTAAAAAACCGGGGGGGGGGGGGACGTATATACCCAAATATTTCTATACGAAAACTACATATATAACACTACTGAGTGAAAAATTCAGGGGGGCGGGCGCCCCTCCCCGCCCCTACAATCTTGCGCCCTTGCTTGGTTCGACCTCCTAATGAGAATTGAGGTCCTTGCGCGGGCGTCTCATCCCTAAGACTTGTTTGCTCTGTATGGCGTGCCCCGTGGTTCCTCGAGTGCCAGCCGCATAGAGGAATGCCATCAACTAGGGCACTATTGGCCACTAACACTCGCTTGCAGGACGCTCGGGCTCCGCGTTTCAAGTTCGTTATCCTAACCGTATCCTCTACTCCACCGGGAGCCTGACCCCTTCTTCTCCTTATCTATTGCCTTGCTCCTTGGCTCCATACTGCTCCAGCTGCTCGCTGTAATAGCTTGCTTCTCGGGTGGCTCGCACCCTGGGTGGTGCGGCTGAGCTAGAGCGGGCTCAGCAGTCGGCCTATCTTTCCGGGCGCACGCATAGAGGCATGATTAGTTTCACAAATCTCACTACACTGGCCATAATAAACTCCTTCTCGTTGTACCGAAATAGAGGTTTGATTTAAACGACCAGGTACATCATCACATTTTACACCTGAGGAAAGTACAACCCAACTATGAAGTACATCAGCAGATGTTACAATAATACGTAGATGACTTTTGGCTTGTACAACCATTCGATTGTCCACTTCTAATAAACGTAATTGGCCCAATTCTAGATCATCTTCTGGAATCGTATAACTGTCAAAAGTGAGTCACTGTTCATCGGAACAGTTATAGTCCGAATACTTATAAGGTTGGGTCGACGTCCGTCTCCCCCCAAACTGTACTTGCAAGTTTCCCCGCAAAAAGCTCTCCATGCCTACTCTTAGAAATAAGACTCTTTTTCTTTAGTTAGTACCGACCGTAAGACCCTTTATGAGTAAGGGGAATCGAAGGCCGGGGAAAGTTTATTGGCAACAGTGAACCCTTTCTCACCCAGTCCTACCTACCTTATGTATTCGAGGGGGGCTGGAACCGAAAAAGACCTGGTTCCACACATATGAGACAGGCAGAAGGTATGGGATGACAAGTTCACCATGGAAAGCGAATTCGATCCTATAGTCGATTCTTTGTTCGATAAATGCGCAGTCGAAAGGGATGCTAGTCGGCTCGGAGAAGTTGTAGGCCCCAATAAAAAAGATCAAGAGTGATTCCACACCTATCTTGTCAGGGGCCTAGTTGAACGCTCGAGTATAGATTCCCTATGCTCATCGGCCGGGGCCGGCCGGCCCGTAGATCTGGATCCATCCATAGACCTGACCTGATATCGTTTGTCCAAAAATAAAAAAAGTAGGTTTTTAGTAGTAGTTCATGAGACCTCGAATTCCCATGTTCCAGCTTGCATTATGCCAACAAGTCCCACCCCTAACTCTAGTTGAGAAATTGAGTCACCCTTCTTCGTTTTTGTTTTTTATTCAGAAAAAGAATCGAATAAAGAAAGAGATAGTCTATATCCTGTATCGATCATAGGATCACTCTATGAATGGGTAAATTCTCTGTGACCTCCCAACGTTCACGACATCCCTTGCTTCTCGCTGCGAACGGCTCCTCGGTGGAAGAGTAGAAGCGCTGGTCCCCTTCGGTCAAGTTCCTTGTACCTGCTGTTACCTACCATAGGACCTCCGCCCCCAAAGCCAAGAAAGAGGAGCAGGAAAAAGAGGTTGCCCTTTCCTGGCCCAGTAGTTCCGCAACTACTACCGTGGTTGTTGCCAATTGGGATCCCCCATTCCGAAAGGTTACTAGGCCAGCCGTTAGGTCCAAAGTTGTATGCCACAGCTATGGTGCCGATAGATTCACTACTTCAGCGCCGTTATCGGACATTTCAGGCTGAGCATCTATTTCTCGTATATCGCTCCACACCGAGAAGAGGGATGTGTACCTCCAGCAACAACAAGATGGAACCATAGGCTTCTATGTAGGGAGCATTTTGGGGTATAGGTCTAACCATCTCAACTCCCCGTTTCTGGCATGCTAAGTTATTTAAGTCTCTCAACGGCGGGAATGGGAGATTACCGGTAAGCCAGATGCTTCGCGAACCATATTCATAAGGCATTTCGTTGCACTTAAATCACCCTCGTGAAGAGGCGCACTCTGATACCATTGATGTCTGGATTTACTACTACCTCGTCCATTGAGTATAAGAGAGCAAATGATGGTATAGCAATGAACATCGGGATGATACTAGGAAATATGGTCCGAAGAATCTCGATAGCAGTTCCATGAACAATCCTTTGCGGGATTGGATTTTTTCTTTTTGGAAATGCCATAAAGTGCGAACCAAGATCCGTAAGATAAAAACCAAAATAAGAATGAGGAAGAAAAAGATATCGTGATGTAAGTCTATTATTCCTTACATCATAGGTGTTTCTGCGACTTGAGATCCTAATTGCCATGGTTCCGCTGCATCACAAGGAGCAATTCTGAGAAATAGCCATTCTAGAATAATAATTTGATCTGTTTCATTCTTTGACTGCTCTGCTCCCCCAAAAAAATGGAGAGACTTGTTCTTACTCTTCCAATTCAGGAAGATTGAGTTGCTTGGTCCAACCAAGAAAGATATGGGATTTTGGGGCATCAGTCTTCTCTTATTTACGATATTTCGAGTTCCCTTGAAAAACAAACTGTATAATCAGTCAGTAGTCCTTTATTAATTGATTCACTTTCTTGCTAAGGAGATGAGTTGCCTTCTTCAGATTGAAATACTCTCTGGGAATCATATCCCCGAGCTCTCACTCGAAAGGGTTCAAAACGTATTCGTTGCTAAGAAAATTTTTAATTAAATAAGTTGTAGGTCCTCCCCCCTTACATTACAATCGAGTAGCTTTCACTCCTTCGCTTGCAACGTGCGGTTGGTTTACCTAACGCATGGCTTCCCCAACGCCAATAGTTGCATGAGTTCTCCTAGACCATAGCCCATGCCTTGAAACAAACCGCATGATCCATTTCGGAGTTGCCGTAGTTCTGTTACCGCCTTGCCGTCTTGGATTGGGAAGGATACGACAGGCTCATTTCAAGGACACTCAATTTCAGGCTTTCGAAGCCCTTACGCTTTCTGTCGCATTTGTTCTATCTTTTGATTACCTATCATTTTCACTTTCTTTAAAGGTACTTAGGTAGCTCTTCGTTCGTTCGGCAGAGGCGTAGAGCTATCTACTTGGTCGCGACTGGCTCTGCTACGCTAGGTTCTCCCTATGGCGATACGCATCGTTCCCTTCGGTCGAGCGAATCCCATTGTTCTGGTCTGAGAATACCTATGTCAGAGGTCGAGCAACTACGCTCTCGTTGGTCGAGGTTAGATCCTCTTATGTCGCCACTCTCATCACTAGGCGTTCTCACTTTTGCCTTGTTATCTCAGGACACTCTGCCAGGTTGTTCCTTGTTGACCGTCCTTGTGATTCTCGTTATAGAATGTATTGCCCAATAGTTTAAAGGAACGCGGGATCTGCTCTAGTCGAGTAAGATATTTCCCATGTAGAGTAGTCTCCGTATCAGTCCATGGGCTAAGGCGCAATTGCCTTCTTAGAGCCAATAACTTCGTACTGAAAATTGGAGAAAAAAAGAGTGATAGAGGCATCTTCCATTCATCTTGATTTTGGTTTTTCTGCACCATATTTTGATCTCCCTTTTCTTTGATCCGGAATTCCCAACAAATCCTTGACTCCTCGAATACAATGGGATTTCACACCTTGCGAATCTTTCACTCTACCTCCTCTTATTAAGACTATAGAATGTTCCTGTGACTTATGACCTTCGCCCGGAATGTGAGCAAATATATCATGTCGATTGCTCAACCGTACTTAGGCTATCTTACGTAGAGCTGAATTAGGTTTCTTCGATGTTCTCGTTGGTACACGCGGGGGTACTCCTTGCTTCTGGGGACATTGATCCGAAGCTCAAGTACGGTCCGTGCGCCGCTTTTCTTCTCTACCATGACGAATCAATTGATTTAATGTAGGCATTGCGCTCTTGAATTTTGTCCTTCCCCCCGATTTTTGCCCTATCGCTAGTGGTTACTCCCGATCCGAAGCACCCGTTTTCCATTCATAGAGAGATCCAATCGTCAAAATCAATAAAAAGGCCATCATGGACCAAGATCCAAAGGGATCAATCTTGTTGAGAGGTACTGCCCAAGGAATCCGGATCAGGGATAATAAATAAAATAGAAACAAGATAAAATCGTAAATCAAAACGACTTCTGGCATCACCGAAAAGATCGAAACCACATTCGTAGGCCGACAATTTTTCTGGATAGGTCGAACTATTGGAAGCAAATGGAAAAGGAACACCGGGTAGGATCAAAGAAACTAGCGGACTGATCACTAAATAGATACAAATAGGTGCAAATTCTGACATCACCATAGCCCACTTTGTTTTCTCGCTCCTTGCTCGTGGAGCGGTATACCGAAAAAAAGATAGGATTTGAATCGATGACTTAAGCCCTTAAGCTATTCCCCCCTGATCGCATCGTAGATAGCAGTCAGAGTCAGTACGCTTTCCATTTAGAAAATGCGTAATCTGATATAGGCAGGCCCATCCCTTTTGATCCCTTGCCTCACCAGAGCTAAAAACTCTAGTTCCAACGTGTCTCGTTGGTATACGTCCAACTGGAGCCGGTCCAGTTGGTCGCCATGCTCGTCTAAGAAGTCTCTAAACACTTCCGGCACGCTGTATGGGGCCTGGTCGGCCAAGGGAGAATTCTGCTTCAAGATTCCTTGAAAAAGGCGTAAAGCCTCATGATTTTGTTCTCGGAGCAGGTGGTCCCTGTTTTCAAACTCGATTAATTGGTTATACTCCCTCTGAGAGGGGCATGATCCAGCTCCCTTTTTATGTCCGACCAGTAGGCACCCTTTGCCTTATCTAGCAGATAAGGGCTATTGTCCTCCTCGATTCGTACAATGCGATTTCGCATTGACAACTCCAAGCTCGCATTATGGACAACTCTGACTTCGTGGGACGGGCCCGCTTCATCGCGGCCTTGATGGGACGGGCCCGTTTCATCGCGTACCACTGAAGAACGAACTAAGGTGCCCTCCATTTCTGTTTCGAAAAATGGCTCCATCAACACTCCTATCGAGAACGAATCTTCCGTCCAAGAGTTCGAGTGTGATGGTCCCCCGGAACCTGAATTGGAAGGGATTATTTCCCCACCTGACGGACTCACCATATTGGCTCTGATCCCCGCAGTGACGAGTGCTCGAAAAGCACAGCCAATCACGAAGGCCAGAGTGGAGGAGCAGCCCATCTTGCTCAAAAGCAAAGAGAGGCCATCACCCCTAGGAAGCCCCCTACTTTTGAAAGTACAAAAACAAAAAACGAGATTCCTCCTATTGAAAGAGAAATAACATATAGGAACATCAGAAGAATGATGATTAAGAGAAACAAACTAACGCCCTAGCGCTGCGAAAGAAATTCATTCTCACCGAATACGAAACCATTTGTATGAAGTTAGTCATTTTCGTTTTTGTTTTTTTAGACACTGAGGCTGAAATCATTTGTATGAAGTTAGTCATTTTCGTTTTTGTTTTTTTTGTTTGTGGTGAACTTATCATATCAAGTTTTTCTATAGAACGAGCACCGTGAACTACCTGCTTTTCAAAAACATTTGTTTGCCTTGAGTGGACTAGGTCAGACAGTACGCTCACTAGATCCAACTATTACTCACACTGAACACTCACCCAATCTCGACATCAATTAGATCAACAAAACCAAACCATTGCCTGACGTGAACTAAAGCTTGAGTCGAGTTAAGTAAAGATTAGCTACCTAGATATCCTACGGAACGCTTTAAATAGATAGATATATATTCTATTTAGATTTGCTTTTGTGGCTACATGCTATCGGAGCTACATGTACACCGCCGCGTCAAAACTATCCGGTGAGACCAGCCGAGCCAGAAGCCTCTTTTCCTTCTGGCCAGCTCCCCGTTCGACTTGCATGTGTTAAGCATAATAGCTACTGAAGCAAGAGAGAGCTCAAAGAAAAGGTAAGGCTCTTACTTACGAATTTATGAAAAAAAGAGAATTATTTTCTTGTTATACAAAGTTCCTTTCTTTTCTAAGGGCATTGCCCACCTCCATCCTCCATTGCGAGTTCACTTGGCATAGTAGCGAGCCATTCGAAGCAATATGTTGCATTTCTAGGACTTTTGGCTTGCTTTGTTTGTGGCAAGGGAAGTCATCTTCATTAGCCTGGTAAAATGTAAGGGCAGGAGACAACCTGACAACAGAGCGGCTTCCACCTGTTGATAGGATGAACTTCACACCTAGACTGGATGGGAGAGTTTTCGTTCCCGCTAACTGAGTAGAAGAAGGAAGTCCAAGACTTAATCTAAATGGTGAGACGGAACCTCACTTCCACTGCACGGAACCCTCAACCAAGCTGGGAGGCCTGATTCAAAGGCTCACCTATTACGGTCACCCACGTCGCAAAGTCTTCCTCAACTCTGATCCCACTCCCCCTACTAGTAAAGGGGACTTCTGCTTTATCTTTATGCCAACTTTCCTCTTGAATCGTATTGTCGGTTCTGGTTCTTCGCCTACCAAATGAAATGGAGATCTCTGAACTCCGGATCTGGCCTTTCCCAATCATGTCTGCATCCCAGGGAAGCGCTAAGTATCAACCTCTCTTTTTAAGCTATACCCCTAAAGTAGGGTTCTTGCCTTTCCGAGCTAGTTGGAAGCTATGCATCGTGAACTGCAGCGTTCATTGAACCCTTTCATGCTTGAAACCCTTCTTTCTATTCTCTATTCTCGTGTGGCAGCTTTCAGTCCCATCTTCAGTGTCTGGACATTGTTCCTATGCCTCTTTTAAGAGAAGCCCTTATATCGAAGAATTCAATACATTTTTGATTTTTATATAGAAATGAAACAATACAGCCGAATTGGCAGAAAAGAGTCTGAACTTGTTGATCAACCCTCTTTGTTGAAGTTCCTCCCTTAACAGTCAATCATGCGATCACACTCGATCTTTCCATCCTACTACACTCCCCTACTTCAATGAAAGGGGGTGAGGTTGTCAAATTTCAAAGATGTGCCGCTCGTTGGCATCTAGTTCCCATTGCCCGCTGGATATTAAAGAAGAAAATCAAACATTCTTTATTATTTGAGGTACCATTCTGACAAAAGAATTGAGAATGTGTCCTCCGTCACTATAGTTTCCGCTACCCGATTAGAATTAAGAATAAGGTAGTTTACTTGACTGAAAGGAGAGGAATGAACACGGCTAGCCGAAAGAATAAATAGATCAATCCGGGACTTACGTCAATGAATGCACCAACCACGGGTACGATGGGCATACCTTTCATCTACCTTGCACAGGAGGTCGCCTTGGCTGGTGCCAAAGGTTTTGCATCATCCTTGCCTTGGGTTGTCCCAATTCCTTTATCTGATTATGAAACAAACTCTTCTGCGACTGCCTTAGCTCTTAGTTGCAGGGGCAACTAAAGAAATGATTTCAGCCGTAGGACCAACTTCTCAATGAAAGAGCTCTTTTCAGCATAAGAAAGAAGCATAAAGCGGAGCCTGGAAAAGGTTTTGGGGCGTGGGAAACTCACTTGTGAAGCTGCTGAGGCGCCCTAAAACCGACCGACGAGTCTGCAATAGATTGGATTGGGAGGAACCCCAGGTAAAAAAGGTTACTGGGAAACTAAGCTAATAGAATAGGGTAATTCGGCATTGATCAAAAAGAAAGAGAAAACGAACTCAGCGTGGGATTATAAATCATGTATATATATAATATATATATATATATTGTGTGGTAGAGTGGGGCTTTGCCTCCTTCGAGACGCATCACTCTGTATGCTACTAGACGTACTAGCTTGCTTAAGCCCAGCATAAGGCTTTCTTTACTGCGCCTTCCTTGCTTGACAGTTTTCTTTCTTCTATAAATCAAGAAAATATGGATAGATCTTTGAAGGGGTCATATGATCGATTGCTTTTTCACTGCCGGGCAGGCATAACTAGTAAGTTTACTCTTTCTAAACCCCACCCGCGACCCTTACTGTTTACTTTAGGTTTTTTGTTTGCAAATCGCCTGAAGTTTTAGAGTTTTAAGCAGGAACTTTCCGAAAGGAATCTTGGAAAATCGGCCTAAGAAAAGAAGACGAGGTGAAGGAATGCAGAATGATTTGAGTGTTCTGGGGAGATCGAATATTAACTAGCTAACTCGATGGAACGTCGAAGCTAGCCAGCTTTGAAGTAATAGGAATTAGGTAAGAAGCAAGGATCGATTGGACAGCGAAAGCTAAGCGACAAAGAGCAGGAAGAGGTTTAGGAATAAGTAAGAAAGTAGCAAATCCTTACTCGAAGAGAGGGAGAGATAGTTTATGATTGAAGACAACGAACTTTAGGAATGGGGTCAGTACAAAGCAGAAGATGAATTCATTGGAGGAATGTCATGGTCAAATCATGAAAGAAAAGTGAGTCTTAAGTCTACGCGTAGCTCCACCATTTCATGCACTTCTCTTCGGCTCATTAAGAGCAGGATCCGGGGTAAGAAAGTAAGATTGAACTACTGAATAAGAGAAGCATTATGATTTCCTTGAAAAAGGACTTTAGCGTCTCATTGCGGAAGCAGAAGTTCAATCATTCCTCATTCACTTCTAGGGCTTGGGTTAGAGAGGGGGGAATAGATTAAATAAATAAAGTCAAAGTGCAGTTCCTATTTCTCAGCTCAGATTAGAGCACCAGGCAAAGGAGTAGGAGCAGCCACTGGAGAACCACCATAGCCATCCATGGAAGTAAGATTAGTAGCAGAAGTAGTAGTAGGAACATGGGCATTGGAAAAAGATTCAATCGATCCAGCTCTAATAACAAAGCAGTAGGCAAGCCTTAGGACCATCCATACCTCTAAGCCTGAGACTTTTTCCCGGAGGGCATCACAGAATGCTTTGTGAATAGCCTCTTTATTTCATACCGATACCTGTCAGATTCCATAGCTAATGAATCTCTTTCTTTTTCAACTCTTTCCCATCATACAAGAAAATTTTCTTGCACAAACCTTGTAGTTATTTGTCCTGCCGATCTTGGGTGAACTGATGACACTGATGCTCCAAGACCAAGAGTTTTCACAGCCAAAGCTATTGACGCTGCTCCCTCCCCTTCACTTGAATTCTAGCTTTATGCTCTTCAAGAGTAAGATAACCATAGTGGGTTCTACTGTGTATTGTAACACGGAACATAGCACGACACCGAATAGCGAAACAGACGTAACATGGTAAGAACATGGTGGATACGCCGCTGGTACTTCCTATATATAAGTGTCCCTACCATGTTACCAAACTTTCGTAAAACGTGCCATGTGAAATTCGTAGATTTCCCGGACCTTATTAAATACGATAACTACAAACAAACTTTGGTGACTCACAGTCTTTTCCTCGGTTGTACCCAAACACACTTCGAAACGCCTAATACTAGATTATCCATGACAAAACCTCATTCTCAAAATCGTTAGACGTAACGGCTACAACCATCACTAGCATCTCTCATAGCTTCATATTCACATTTTATCCGATATCCATATCATTCTTACCCCTCGCTTACACCTACCGAATCGTTCATTCGCTCTCATACCACGAATATTCCCAATTCTTCCCTTAATATTTAATCCAAACTTTATTTATAGTAAATCAGCCTAAACGTTTAGTCCATTTTAACAAAGGTCCTCACTGGCTCCGTTCTGTCAAAATATTTCCTTTCTTTTTAAAACTATATTCCATTCTTTATTACGCACAAACTTCAACTAGCCGATCTATTACCACCAAAACGTTTTGAAACCATAATTCCATCCTATTTTCTCACCAATAACCTTTTTTTTACGACTTGTGACTTTACTAATACGCCTTGGAACTGAAAAGACTTTTCTTACAAACTACAGTGTGTGCCGCACATTACATCAAATTACATCCTTATTTATACTAAAACTTTTCTCCTTAAGACACATTCTTTTTAAAACACTCATTTGTCTGAACTCAGTCAAACTTGCATTGCCTATACGCAAACATACATGTTTTACTTATTTTTACACTTACTTACGATGGATGTCTTAAATCACTTTAGTCAAACGAGCTACTTACACAAACCTATCTTTTGTCCCTCAAAATTGCCTATGTATGCTCAATCAACCACAAACTACCTATTTAGCCAAAACTTTTGAAAACATGCATTTTTTACACGCTGATACATAAACGCTGCTTCGGCACTAAGCATCAAAATTTTTCGTTTAGCCAAAAAACTTTAACCGATTATCAATTTTATCGAACTACCAAAAAACCATCTTATCCCAAGTCTTCCTTTTAAATATATTTCGGGACGAAATTTCCTAAAGTAGGGGAGACTGTAACGCCTCGTATTTCCATCAACTCAAGACTCGTCAAAACCACTAAGTGGAAATTTCTTCGCAAACCGTGAGTACACTTGACCCATTTTTATTTTTACCCAATTTGAGTTGTAACATGTTAACTTACAAAATACACAAATACACACAACGTACTTTAGACACTCAATCCGTTATACATGCTTATTTTATGCTTGGGTTCATGCTAGATACATACATGCTTCTTGTAATTAACTTAGCTAGCCCCAACTTAACATATATAGCACTATAGGAGTAGCACGCTGCCCATCGAGGTATTGTTAAGCTTATCTTTTTATCCATAAATAGTCTCGTTACTTTGTGGCGAGGGACACTTAATTCTTGTGGACACTTGGGGTTGACATTTAGTGTGACATGCTAGTTTACCTTGTATACAATTGTAATGTGGATTCGAGTAAATTTTTTTGTCCTTATGCTATGTACTTTAAAACTTGTGTACTCGCCAATGCTTTTGCGTTGAACCATATTTTTAACATGTTACAGGTTGATGATGATGCTATGACGAATCTAGTAGGGATGACATAGAAACACGCTTGAAATACCAGATTAGATTATTCTGTCATGTTAAACATTGTGGTATTTGTCTTATGATATTGTAATTAAATTTCTTGTATTGTACTCAAAAATTTTGATAATGAATGAAATCGGTTTGAACTTAATTATTGTCATAAATAGTGTTATTTGTGATGAGCAATCTATTTCGTCTCACTTCGATGATTCTGTCATCGGTTGGGGTGTGATACACGGCCCTGTGGTCACACCTCTGCAAGATTTTCAAAACCAAAAACTCATTGTTTTAAGTTATTTTTCTTTGGTTTAAAACATCTCTGAACGTGAACAACTTAAAACAGTGTTGTAAAATGTATGTTTCTTAAGAGTTTATTGGTGAAAATCTTGTGTTTGCTTGAATAAAGCTTGAAGTTATGAAACTTCAAGCTCTAATGGAGGTGGAAGTTGTTTGGAAGAGAAGAAAAGTGACAAAAGTGGAAAAGACAAGATGGTTTGTGTAAAACCTTTTTAAGAATATACCTTTTGGGTATGTGTGCAAATTTGAGCAGATCTTGGTCTTTGGGATGGGTCCAAACATGCTGCCCCAAAGCTGACTTTATGGAAAGTGACAGCACGCTGACCACTGCCCCGTGTTGGCCGAACACGGCCCCGTGGTCAGAGATGGGTCAGATAGTTTTTCTCCGTATTATGAGGACGGGGCGTGTTGGATGGACACGGCCCCGTGGTGAAACTTGTAGTGGACATGGGGCGTGCTGGCCGGGCACGGCCCCGTGGTCAGGATTTTATGAAGTGATGTCTATACCTTTTTTACGTAATTCATTCGGATCGGGTGGTTCCTTACTGGAGGGAACAACACCGAAGTGCTTAAGGTACCTTAACTGCTTTTGGTTCATGCACGAACACAAGAGGTTATCGGAAAGGGTAAAACCAAAACTACTTACCGGTGGGCTAGACCAACCTTTATTTCCGTATCCGGGCTCTTGTTAAAGAAGGTGTATGTCGAATCGCTCAGGTCTATGAGCGCATCGGTGGTGGCCGATGGAGAGTCCTTCACGGCACAATCGACATAGGGACGACTATCGTTAATGCTTTCCCAAGAGGTTGAGTTACTTTCAATCGCTTTGATGTTGCTAGATTCCGAATGTGGACTCAACGATTCTCTTTGGTTTTGACCTTTTGATGAATACCTCATCTTCATCATAAGCTCTATTTCTTTTAATTTTGAGAGAATCTTTTCTTCTAGTTGACATATTACGGGGGAGGTTATGTCTTGTGGAAGAGGAGTTTAAGAACATTCGGTTGGATAATAAGGATCGTTTTTTACTTTCGCCCATCTTAAGGTGATTATTACAGGAAAACGATGGGTCCGCTAAATAGTGAGGTTCAAAATTTAGAATGTAACATTCTAATTATTGATGAAACCCACCACACAGTTGACACCATTCACCGTAAGAGTGGCGAAAGCAAAAATAATCAATGTCATCCATATTTTTGTCAGAGATTACCGACCATTGGGATCTAACGGTCCTGTTTTCGGTAACCGGACTTTAGGAACGGCCACGTGTTCGTATGACACGGCTCGTGGTCAGCTACTGTCTGACTTAAACTGTTTTATTGCTGCTGTTTTTGGACACAGGGGCGTGTTGGATGGACGCGGCCCCGTGCTGCAGCCTGCAGAAATTGCTGAAAAAGTGGAAAAATCCTAAAAATAAAAAGAAGAAATGTAAAAATAATTAGGTTGCCGATTTTAAACTTTCTTAAAATCCTTATGTCTCCGGAAACGGCGCCAAAAACTTGGTGCGCGTCAAGCGTGATACGATTTTATTAATATTATAAGTCCATTTTACGCATTAGTCACGTTTTAAATTTATAAAACACGATATTGTACTAACACTAAACACACACTTAGGCAAGTGCACCCATCGTGAGCCTAGTATAGTGTTGGTAAGATACCGAGGTCGTCCAAGGACACAAGAGTTTTTAATACCGGTTTATCATCAACGTCTAATCGTTCTAAATTTTTGAATAAAAGTGTTAAAACATAAAAGTAAATCTAAAAATGAAAAGATAAATAAAATGAAATACAAATATACAAGATAGAATCACTTGGATCCAACTCCTCTTTAATGTATCCTTTGATGATTTCCGCACTTTCGGAATTTTCAAAAGATTATCTTAGTTAAAGTAGTAGGCCCCTCTTTTGAAGGTGACGTTACCCTCAACCCGGTGGTTTCAGTCATCAGGGATACAATCCCAAATGGTCGGAATATTGAAAGATAATTAAATAAGTTATTAATGCAAAAAGTAGTAGGCCCCTCTTTTGAAGGTGACGTTACCATCGGCTAAGTGGTTTGAGTCAATGAGTGTACAATCCCAAGAAGCCGGTTTAATGTTTTAATAGTAGTTTACGTATGAGGGGTTCAAGCTATTCGCACCCCCGCCATCCAATACCCGTGGGACATTGAAGGAGGTCCTAGTAAGCTTGAACCAAGTCCTCGCATGATCTAGACACTGAACGAGACAAGAACTTTACCAAACCACCATTCTAACCTCCTTCCAAGTAGTTAACACGCTTTATATAGACCGTAAAGACACGGATGAGCAAATCAATGACATCATGAAGAAATGGTTAAGAAAATTCACTTTCAACATAAGAAACTCGTTATTAAAGTCATTAATACATACCTAATTAAAAAGTGCCAAAAGATTAAAAATCAAAAGTAATACATTAAAGACTCGTCTTCACCAAGTGATGTTAGAGATTAGCCAAGCATGGCATTTGTTTGACAAGAACTCTTACTATCAATCTTGGATCCCGAGACTACTACGCACTCTAAAGATGATAGATGGATGATGGTGGTGGGTGTTGGTGTTGTAGTGGTGGGGAAATGGTGGCAAAGTGAGAGAGAAATGGTTTGTCAAGGGATGCCTTTGAAGTGAACCAAGCACCCCTATTTATAGTCAGAACAGTACCCAGGCCATGGCCCCGTGTCTAGTGGGCACGGCCCGTGGCCGGCTTCTTCTCTTCCTTCATTAATTGCAGCTGTCAGCAGAGGGCCGCACACGACCCCGTGGCTCCGGGCACGGCCTCGTGGTCAACTCTTCGCTGTACTATCAAGATTCTGCAAACCTTAGAGTCTGACCATGCCCCATGGTGATCTGGGCACTGGCCTGTGGTGGGCATAAAAGCTTCTGCATGCTTTGTCTTTAAGTGCAAGGCCCGTCCACGCCCCATGCCTGGTTGGGCACGACCCCGTGGTCAGCTTGTGCTTCCTTATTTTTGTCTTTGGGGTGTTGCTGAGGGGTCAGGCATGTTGCGTTTATTCCTTCTTTTTGTATTTAGGTTAGTTTTGGCTGCTTATTTGCTTCTTTTGTTCTTTTAAGCTCATTTGGTCCTGTAAATTCATAAGGAACAATGAAACGTGCTTTTTCCAACATTAGTACTAGAAAAGGGTTAGTTTTATGCCTCATTTGATGTAATTTATATGTTGCATTTTATACATATTTGTATCTTAATTCTCTCATAAAATTTCTACTCTCATCTCCCAATTGCAGGATTCCACCATTGACTGGTGATAACTTTGCTTCCTGGAAGGACTCTCTTATGATAATTCTTGCTTTGCTAGATTTCAACTACACCTTAAGAGAGCCTAAGCCTGCAACACTTACTCCTGAATGCACATCTATTGAGGAAATTTCTTTTGGAAAGTGGACTAGGTGCAATCACATGTTTCTCATATTCATGAAAAATCCATTAGCAATGTAATTAGGGGAGCCATTCCAGACTCTGATAATGCTAAAACCTACTTGGCTTCTGTGGAGGAGCAATTCAAAGGAACATCTAAGGCGCATGCTAGTACTTTGATTCTCAAGCAGGCGACTACTAAGTAAGATCGGACGAGCGGTATTCGTGAACACATCTTGATGATGAACAACATGTCCCATAAGTTGAAGGGATTAGACATGGAGATCAGTGATGGTTTTCTCGTACACTTCATCATGACATCTCTTACATTGTCCTATGACACATTTACGATCAACTACAACACCTAGAAGGACAAATAGGTGATGAGTGAGCTAATCACCATGTGTGTGCAGGAGGAAGAGCATATGAAGATGGACAAAACTTCAAATGTTGTTTATCTCTCGACTGCAAATTTCAAGAAGATAAGAACAACTATCTAAGGAAGAAAACTTCTAAAGTCCAAAAGCCTAATCCAAGTGCATCTTCCAGCTCTAAGAATTCCTTATGCAAGCCTTACTGCAAGTGCTGTAAAAAGACATGACCTATGCAGAAGGAGTGCCTTGACTTTAAGGAGTGTCTTGACTTTAAGGAGTCGTTAGCTAAGAAAGGTAATAATCTTTTCATGATACTTGAGTCCTATAATTTAATTGTTCCTGCTAATTCTTGGTGGTTAGATTATGTTCCTATGGTTCATTTAACGAACTCTACTCATGGATTCCTTACAACCCGGGGGATAGGAAGAAACCAAAGAACACTAAAAATTGGGTATGATAAGGAACTAGAAGTGAAGGTTGTAGGAACCTTACAATTATTTGTGAAAACTGGTTTATGCATTAAACTTAATGATACCTTATATGTTCCCGAGGTTACTCGAAACCTTGTATCATGACCAAAGTTAGACATATACGGTTTTTTATGGTTCTCATTGTCATCGCAAACTCTTTATTTTTTATGATTTTGTAGTGTACGGTACTAGCATTCTTGA
This sequence comes from Scalesia atractyloides, assembly GCA_947069175.1. Lineage (NCBI taxonomy): Eukaryota > Viridiplantae > Streptophyta > Magnoliopsida > Asterales > Asteraceae > Scalesia > Scalesia atractyloides. The sequence continues at coordinate 11,505,467 of CAMTDV010000030.1, read as the reverse complement.
TGGTGGTCTCCATAGATTAGAACTAGATGATAACTTTTCCAAATCTTTGTTTTCATATAATATTAATGAATCGATTACAAAAATGAAACAGAAACGAGACTTAGAGACTTCATCCAAGTTGTGGCATCAACGTTATGGCCACATCTCAGGAGAACAATTAACTCGACTCGTAGAGGATGTAATCTTACCACCTCTCGATTTCACTGACTTTGGAACATGTGTAAAATGCCTTATAGGTAAAATGACATCAACAAATAAGAAAGGTGCCACTAGGAGCTCTACTTTATTAGAACTCATTCATACTGATATTAGTGGCCTTACCCTATTGCTGTCATAACTGGACAAATTATTTATCACTTTCATTGACAATTATTATTCTTATATGTACTTGTATCTCATTTCGGGAAAAATTCGAATCGCTAAAAACTTTTAGAGATTATAAAGATGAAGTTGAAAAACATCTACATCGTCAAATTAAAGTTGTGATATCAGATAGAGGTGGTGGATATTATGGAAGAGATACTGATGTGGGTCAAGCTCTTGATCCATTAATGAGTTTTATAAGGGCAAGGGGATTGTGAACCAATACACCATGCCAGGTACTCCTCAGCAAAACTATAATAGCCCAAGTAATCCGTGCCAAGATATTGTCCGCTTTGCCCCCGATGGGTTGCCCATCCATGGACTCATGGATTTGTTTCCACCCGACGAGTTGCCCGCCCAGGCAAAATGCATCTTGGTAGAGAAGGTTTCCACCTCCTTATAAGGAAGGCTTCGTTGTCCTCCTCAACTGATGTGGGACTTACATCTCCACCCCCTTCAGGAGACCAGTGTCCTCGCTGGCACACCGGCCGGGTCCCTGGCTCTGATACCATTTGTAACAGCCCAAATAAACCATGCCAAGATTTTGTCTGCTTTGCCCCCGATGGGTTGCTCATCCAGTAACTCACGGTTTTGTTTTCACCCGACGAGTTGCTCGCCCAGGCAAAACGCGTCTTGGTAGAGAAGGTTTCCACCCCCTTATAAGGAAGGCTTCGTTCACCTCCTCAACCGAGTCTTAAATATATGAACAAAGAAACCGTACCCTAATGGACATGAACGAAGAAACCGAGTCTTAGATATATGAAACTATGGGGCTGCATTGCTGAAGCAACAATTTACACTCCTTTCCTAAGGAAACTTTACCCTAAAACAGTTACTTGTTTCTTTAATGGGTATTATGATCACTCAATATGTTATCTTTTCCATTGTCCTTCCCGCGTCATTCGTATTGTAGAAACCAAGCGTGTTGCGTTCCTGGAGGATTTTTAGGTCAGTAAGAGCAGTACCAACCCTTACGAAGAATTGCAAGACGAACATGTGTCAGATACCTTATGCGTCATCAGTTGAGAGCCTGATGTATGCTCAAGTCTGTACTCGCACAGATATCGCGTATATTTCTGGAATGCTAGGTCGTTATCAGACTAATACTTGCCTAGATCACTGGAAAGCAGCTAAGAAAGTCCTTCATATCTGCAAGGGGAGAAAGACCATAAACTGACTTATAGAATAAATGATCATTTAGAAGTGGTAGGTTATTCTGATTCTGACTTTGCTAAATGAAAAGATGATAAGGAATCCACTTTGGCCTTTATCTTTATGTTAGAAGGAGGATATATATCATGGAAGAGTCATAAACAACAGTTTACCACAACTTCCACAATTATGGCAGAACTAGTTGATGTTCATAACGCAACTTGTCATGGAATGTTACTTAAGAATTTGATCACTGGATCCAAAATAGTTAATTCTATTTCTAGACGATTGAAGTTTTACTATGATAATTCAACTGTCGTTAGTTTGTCGAATAGTAACAGCTCGACTGGAACTAGTTTATATCTCTATACAATATACTTGTTCGTACGTGAGCGATTTGAGGAAAATAATTTTTGTATTGAGTATATAAGTACTAGAAATATGCGGATCCAATGACTAAAGGGCTCCCACTTAAAGTTATTGAAGAACATGTTTTGAATATAGGATTTACTAATGGCCTTATTTAATTTCATATTGTACTTATGTTTTAATGAATGGAATTTCCTTACTTTTAGTTTTGTATGTCTCTAAGATATGTTCTGACGGCATAATGATATATAGACAAATATATAAACACAAATCAAATTGTTTAAAGGGTTTACTTGTAAATTTTGATCATAATTGTTAGGTTTTAAATTGAGGTTGTAGTTTGACTAATGGGGGTCCTAAGTTGTATGATGACTTAACGACTTTATTTCTCTGCTAGGGTTCTTGTTATAAAGCTAAAATGAGTATTAACTTCTGATCAGACTTATCTAATACTCATAATAGATGATTATTTGGCTAAGTGGGAGAATGTAAGATTATATATATATATATATATATATATATATATATATATATATATATATATTATTGTATTTAATCATGTAGACATCATTATCATTTATATTATATTGGATCAAAATGATTATTATACCTAATTAATATTAAGTGGTAATTATAAATGGATCGTATTATCCTTATTAACTAATCAAGATTTCCTCTTAGGTGTATTTAATGAGATGACTAGATTGTTTAAGGGTTAGACACTCATAATAACGTAACATAATCTTGACCTCGTCTCTCCCCATAATCACGAATTCTTTATCTTTACGAATTGGGTATCACCATCAATAATATAAATGGAAATATTGATTTGATAGATAGTAATTAATATAATTCGTATGGATGATAATACAACCACCTTCCCAAGTGAGATAGTAACCCCTCCTTTTAACCTCTTCAAAACATCTTTTGTCTTTCAACTCCATTTTTCAACACCAAATGTTTCTTTCTCCTCTATAAAATATATAATTCCACATGCTCAAATCTCAAACTCAAGGGTTCTAAGTTCTAACCTCTCAACAAATTGAGAACTAAAAAACAAAGTAACTTGAATTCGGTTCAACCCATTCTAATTGTTTCTGGTTTGACTAGAACCGACCTTTTTGACTGTTAGCAGCTTAACCGTGTATATATAGATACATCTACACCCATTCCATTATTTAACCGGTATGAAGTTTTAATAAACATTAGTTATTACTAAAAAGGTTTATTATTGTATGCATAATTAAAAAATATATATATTATATAAATGAGGTATATTTACTTAGAGAATATTATATATATGAAATATAAGTGATTGTTCCTTTAACCAAAAATATTCCTTTTATAGGAATAAGGTTGCAACTTCTTGTAAACAAAAGTCTGAATGATAGGTATGTCATTGGTTTGCTAACCCTCTTTTAGCCCATGACTGTTTCTTTTGTTTTTCATAACTAACTAGCGTGATTCGTCACGCGTCACGGCGCATATTCGGTCAGTATAGCAGTATAGTTTTGGTTTGTTACAACAACGCGTGTACGATACCGATTCACGCTATAACAATCGAAAAATATACGCCCAAGATGATCACTACACATGTTTTATAGTGACCGAAAACTATAAATGAATAACGTTGTCGGTTCGGATAATACCAAACCAATACCGAATTGATAACTGATTCAGTTCGTGATGACACCGAACGCTATCATCAATTCGGTCCATAGAACATTTTACTATATTTTTAAAATAACGAAAACGAGTAAACCACGTCAATTTATATAAAAATCAACTTTTATCGAAACGTAAATAAAAGTAAACACATTGCAATGATATATTAGGAAAATTTTAAAGCATTTAACTATATTATTAAAAGAATGAAAAATAGTCAATTGCATCAATTTATATGAAAAAAACTAAATCCTGGGACAACTTTGATGACTTATATGTTTGTATTTTAATCACTTGTGTATAGTAATTCATAACTCGGTTTTGAGTATAACTTATATCGGGACATAAATAAACATAGGAACATTGTAACGGCATAGTCAAATATACTTAAAATATCATATCTTACAAAGTTAAAAAAATAAATATGTTGAAAAGTTATTATGCTAATAAAATATTATTATATACTGATGTCGTTAGAACTTTTTAATTATAGTATTATACATCAAATTTTAAGTTTTTGAATTGAAAAACACATAGAAACTAAAAGACGGACTATTACCAAAATAAAAAAACTCACAAAAAGTCGGTGCTTAAAAAAATATATCAAAAGTATTATATATTAAGTTTTAATTCTAAATTAAAAAAAACATAGAAACTAAAATTGAGATTATTTTCAAAATCAAAAACCCAAAAAAAAAGTTGTAATAAAAGACAAAAATATCGAAAGTTCTTTGTAGCTAAGAAGTGTGTGCACGTGTATTCATATTTACTAGTAAATATACTCCAGTTGTAATATACTATTCATTATGTTCGCTTATATTCACCGGTGAATAAATTATAAAACACTTCAACTCATTTAGAAACCCACAAGACACTGACTAACGGGCTGCATTTACAATGCATTTGGTTGAGTTGGGGGATGATGCGGAGGTGAGAGAGGAGAAAGAAAATGTTGAATTTATAAAAGAACAAGGCTAATGTCGCACAAGCAACGATGCATTTATCCCGTTAAAGTGGATTCAGCTCCATAAATACATAACAATGATCAAAATTTAGCACATGAGTGACACTTAAACTAGATAGTAACCTAGAACCAAATACAAGATAATTAGAGTTAAGGTCAAGATCGAATCGAAATTTGTTCTAACTAGTCAACATAAATGTTTTGTGTAGTCAAAATCAAAGTCACTTTTCGTTTCGAATCTAGAGATCAATCGCATTAGACATTTGTAGAAAGTTGCGTATCATCTTCGGTCGCTAAGATTTTGGTTAACATTTGATCACAACTCAATGTTTTCCGACGAGTATTAATAACCTGTCATTGAGGAGTTCAAAACATTGACTATAGCTCATATTATGGAAAATTGAAAGTCTTAATTGAGAAAAGAATCTAGTGCTTATTGCTCAAAGATATGATATATGGATTTAGAAGCAGACGTAAAGAGAACAAACAACTATCATAGAGTAAAAAGTCAGGTTTACTCTTGTAATAAATAATCATGTGAATTCTAACCATAGATTTAAATTTAATCCCGTGGTGTTATACGCTTGGGTTATAACCTAATAGGTAAAATTATCCTAGAAAGTCTCATAAATCTAGAAAGAGTATAAAGACACAATTGATTGCAAAATATAACATAAAGAGGAAAAAATGACACAATGAATCACATAAAAACACAATAAAAAGACACAATAAGGTAAAAAAAAAATTCTACAAGCTAAAAATCAAAAGCGAAAACCCAAAATCTAATATCGTAGAATTCGACGAAACAATTTCAGTGCCGCAAGAATGAGTTCAATCGGGATCCTTTTGATACCCTACCTATGACTTCCAAATTTTAGAAGAATATGTATTTAAACATTCTCCGTAACCTAACACGGTACAAAATACTTACCTTTTTTTTAATTTTATTTCCTTTGTAGTCGACAAGGAATTCAACCTCTTTTTTATCATATGTAATATGTTGTGAAAGAAAACTACTCTGTTTTTTTTAATTATTATTATTATTATTATTATTATTATTATTATTATTATTATTATTATTAAAAACTCCAATGCAACTATTTACAATAAAAGTTGCGTATTTTTGTTCCAATTTTGGTTCATATTTTGTAGTCACGAAGGTAGATGGACAATAAATGGCCAGACCCACTTGATCAGATGGTGCTACCCGAAAGAGAAAAAATGTTAAAGTGCATGCGAATAAACATTGGGGAAGTGGCCTTGTGTACTTTCCACAAACCTATAACACGAGTAACGTCTTCAAGAAATAAGAAAAAGATATAAATATATATTAATAAAAAAATTTATATACAGTTTAATAACGAGGTTATAACACTCAAAGAAAATAAACAAGAGCGGAGAAGAAAAATAACATAGGATCATCGTATTGTTGTTGAACAACTGGTTAAAAAGATATATCATTTTTCTCCTGACAAAAACACCAGATCTAAAGCAATTAAAATTATAAAACTCCTGGAGTATGAGTATAAAGTATAAATTACTAAAACATGCATATTTTGTGATGGAGAAGAAAGAATCACCCAAAAGTTCTACGGACTATAAGCCATACGTGATAATATGATGCTCTTCCTAAGCGAATCCAAGCCAACCAATATGTGTATCATTGGCTATCAAATGGTGTTTTTTTTCCTTTACATATATATATAATATATTCATGATGTATTGTAAGCAATTAGTTATTTTTATGAAAAGTTACTGTGTCTGCTTTAATTTACAACAATGTATTTTAAATATACAATGAGAGGCACAAATCAAGGAGAAAATATCTCCTGACATAAAGACAATATAATGGACAAAATATGAATTGATTTTGGCTTTGATCGAGGCTTTAATTTAGGTGGCTATTACCCCCCTTCAAGCGAACAGGTAGGGGTCCAACACGATGCTTCGTTCGGAATCTTTCAAAAAGTGGTCGCGGTAAACTTTTGTGAAGATGTCGGCTACCTGGAGCGTGGTAGGAACAAATTTGGTACATAGACGAATGGCGGAGACCAATTCTCTAACAAAATGGTAGTCAATATCTATGTGTTTAGCTCTTTTATGTGAGACGGGATTTTGACTTAAGAATAGTGCACTTTTGTTATCACATAAAAGAGTGGGTCGGTCCGATGGTAGAGCATGTAATTCTCGTAACAAATGGGTCAACCATATGATTTCTGCAGCCGTGTTAGCCATTTCTCTATACTCGGACTCACAACTTGAACGTGATACAGTCGGTTGTTTCTTTGCACTCCAAGAGACTAAGTTTCCACCTAAATAAATTGAGTAACCATAGGTTGATCTTCTTGTTTCAATACACCGTGCCCAATCCGCATCAGAGTATCCCACTAAAGCTGTTTTAAAAGGCCTGTCAAAAATTAAACCAAAAGACAATGTTCCCTTTACATATCTTAGAATTCTTTTGACAAGTTGAAAGTGTGTTATGGTTGGATTTTGAAGGTATTGACTTGCTTGGTTAACAGCATATGAGAGGTCCGGTCTTGTTATGGTGAGGTATGAAGGGCACCGACTAACGACCAATAAAGTGTAGGATCATGGAACGGTTTGCCTGTGGAGGTGAAGGAATCTGTGGTAGTGAGTGGAGTGGCTACAGGTTTAGCATCAAGGAGACCTGCTCGAGAAAGAATGTCATAGGCGTATTGGCTTGACTTAGGAAAAGGCCCGATGAGTTTTGAATGACTTCAAGACCTAGAAAACAATTTAGGTTGCCAAGGTCTTTGATTTTAAATTCTTTATCTAAACGAGCAGTGAAGTCCTTGATGACTTAGGTATTGTTACCGGTGAGTATTATATCATCTACATACACGAGGAGATAAATTACAACCGTGTCGGTTTTGTGAACAAAAAGAGATGGATCTGCACGACTGCATTTGAACCCAAGAGAGACGAGGAATGTGCTTAAGCGCTGAAACCAAGCACGTGGTGCTTGTGTGAGGCCATATAGGGCTCGTTTGAGTCGACACACGTGATTTGGGAATTTTTCATTAACAAAACCCGGTGGTTGTTCCATGTAGACAGTTTCGGTTAGGTGTTCGTTTAAGAAAGCATTGTTAACGTCGAGTTGACGAAGTTGCTAATTGTAGATGGTGGCAAGACTGAGTACGACTCGTATGGTGGACGCCTTAAAAGGTATGAGAGAAATCGAGTCCGGAAACTTGCGTAAAACCTTGAGCTACTAAACGTGCTTTGTAGCGGTCAAGTGAGCCGTCGGCTTTATATTTAATCCGGTATATCCATTTTGAGCCGACAACATTCGAGTGAGTGGGGCGAGTAACAAGTTCCCATGTGTCATTGTTATGAAGAGCAGTAAGTTCATCGTGCATGGCAGATACCCATTTCGGATTTTTTGATGCAGTTTTGATTCCCTTGGGAATATGGTTAGCAAACAGTGCGTGATGAAGGTGTTTGGAATAGAGGTTAGTGAAATCGGTAAAATGTTTGGGTTTGTGAATTCCCGATTTTGACCGTGTGTTCATGGGGTGAGTTGTGGTTGATTGAGATGGTATATTAGGTGGTGGTATAGAAGCTGAGGAAGAGTGAGGTGGGATGGGGGGTAGAATTGGATATGGGAGTAGATTGTATGGATGGGCTGATGTGATCAATTAGGCTGGCTTGATCGGGTGGGCTGGTGGGATTTGATGAGGAAGTGTTTGGAGCTAGAGATGGGCAAAATCGGGTATTATTATTACCCGGAACCGGTTCCAACCCGGAACCGGTTCTGCTTGGATATCATTGGAACCGGGTATGGTGTGGAACCGGGTCCGGTTCCTACCCGGGTTCACAGCCAAGAATATGGAACCATGTAGAACCGGGTACGGGTATTATGGAACCGGGTATGGTGTGGAACCGGGTATGGTGCGGAACCGGTTCCTGATAGTGTTCAGAACCGGTTCCTGACAGTAAAAATCTGACTTTACTGTTCAGAACCGGTTCTGAACAGTAAAAAACCTGACTTTTACTGTTCAGAACCGGTTCCTGACAGTAAAAGCTGACTTTTACGATGGAACCGGTTCCTGATTAAAAAATCGTTTTTTTTTTGTATATAAACCCCTTCCTACTTACCGGTTTCTGATAAATGTTATCATTGGTGTTTTAATAAAGTTTGTGTAATGTTTCTTTCTATTGTGTTTGTTATGTTTGATTTTTATTATTAGTTACATTGATAAATAAAAATAGTAACAATAATCGATTAAAATTAAAAAACAAATTAGTCGGTTACAATATATAAAAAAAATTATCCGGTTACAAAAAAAAATAAAAAATTACTCAGAACCGGTTCTAGTAAGATTTTATTTCTTTGATCGTTTACTAGTGGCAGGTGCAACACTTTCCGACGAGTTTCTCTTAGGTACGGGTACCTCGGTACAATCGTCGTCCGAATCGTTAGTCTCCACTTCTTCGTCAACAATTTTATGCTCTAACTCAACTTCATCTTCTAGACTAGTTTTATGTTGAACACGATCAACGGCATCCAAATGGTCCTTTAAGCATATTGGCATCTCTAGCGATTCCGGAGTTAGTCTTGTTCTTCTAATTGACAAAACCCTGCCACTAAGAGAAAACACACTTTCCGAAGCTACCGTGGAAGCTTGGACCGTTAGTATATCACGAGCCATGGTGGCTAGAATCGGGTATTCGGATTCTTTCGATTTCCACCATGCCAAAACATCAAATTTCCTATACTCCTCGGTGGTCATAGTAAGCGAATACTGATTTTTTTTATATCTCCCAAGTTCACTTGTTGGTTCACTACCCCTTTGTTGTCTAGCGGTCTCGTCTCTAACGACATTCAACATGGTTATAAGTGGATCCCCGCTTGTTTCATCGTTAGAGGCCGTGGACCGAGACTCAAACAAATTTGTATGATTTTTTTCACCATATTTTTTTAAATAATGATCATAAAGTTTGGCCATACACTCATTGAATATTTTTTTTGTTTTTGCTTTTAAAGTTGGATCCTCCTCATGCATATCCAACTTGTCATAAATTTCATCAATTAAAGCTTCAACACCCGGTACATTTAAAGCTGGATTTAAAGCAGCGACACATAGAAAAACGGGTGGTAGTTCTAAAAAATATTTTTAAAATTTTTGAATCATTGGTCTCGTAATAACCGGTTCCAACGGTAATATTACAACGGTCAGGAACCGGTTCCACGTAGGAACCGGGTACGGGTAGGAACCGGGTACGGTTACGAACCGGTTCCTACCCGATTCAAATGGTAAAATTGTGGAACCGGGTTGGAACCAACGGGTATTTTGAACCCGGAACCGGTTCTACTTACTGTCGGGTAGGAACTGGAACCGGTTCCAGTTCGGTTCCACCGGTTCGGGTTCGGAACCGGTTTTTATGCCCATCTCTATTTGGAGCGTGTTTAGTTGGGTTGGTTTGGGTTGGGCCATTAGAGGAGTCTTGGGTTTGATGATGAGGGCAGATGGGGCATACGGTAGGTGAATGTGTGGTTAGGGTAGGGTGTTTTGGTGGAGGATTGGGTGTAGTTTTAGATGGTGGTGGAGGAATAGTGTCATCAAAGTTTGAGAGAAATAGTTTGGTGTCATCGATGGGAGAGATGGTACCGGTGAAAGGAAATGTTTCTTCATCGAACTTTGCATGACGTGTAATGTATACACGAGACGTGGATGGGTCAAGGCAACAATAACCTTTATATTGAGGACTATACCCTATGAAAATACAAGGTGCGCTCCTTGGTAAAAGTTTATGTTTGGTATAGTCTCTTAGGTATGGAAAAACACGACACCCGAACACTCTAACGTTAGCATAGGAAGGCGGTTGATTGAAGAGAATTTCAAAAGGGGATTTATTTTCAAGAAGAGGTGTCAGAAGTCGGTTTATAATATATGTGGCGGATGAAAAAGCATCAAGCCAAAAGGTTGCCGGTGCATGGGAGTTGAACATCATGGCTAATCCCGTTTCAGTTATATGGCATGTTTGCGTTCGGCACGTCCATTTTGTTGGGGTGTGTGGGGACATGATAATCTATGATGAATACCACGTTGTTGGAATAAACTTTGAACCGGTTATTTGTGAATTCCGTTCCACCTTCACTTTGGAAAACTTTGACTTTAGACGAAAATTGATTTTGGACAAGGTTTAGGAAGGTGATGAGTACATTGTAAAAATCCGATTTGAATTTTAATGGATAAAACCAAGTGAAACGTGAAAAATCGTCCACAAAAATAACATAATATCGATATCCATCTGTGGACGTGATTGGTGCGGGACCCCAAAGATCACAATGGATTAGATCTAACACATTTGAGGGCGTTTAATATTTTCAATAAAAGGCAAACGATATGCTTTTGATAATTGACAAGATGAACATAATCCCGGTTTGGGTAATAAAGACGTAACAAATACGTGTCCAAGTTTATTTAAAACGGAAATAATATCAAATGAGACATGGCCTAAACGTTGATGCCATTTATCAAAAGATGCACGAAGATGAGGGGCCGCAAGAGTTGCAACGAGAGACTTGTGACCTTGAGAGAGGACGTAGAATCCGTTTTCACAAGTACCTCTAGCGAGAACTTCCGCCATTTTTCGATCCTGAATATGAAAGAAATGATTAGAAAACAAAACATCAACTGGTGCGTCATTTGTCAATCTACTAATGGAGAGTAGATTTTTGGTGATATTAGGAACAACAAGGACGTTTTGTAAAGGTATATTATTAAGTTTAGTGTTACCGATTTGTGTTACGGGTAATGATTGACCATTACCAAACGTAACATAATGATTACTAGAATCTACGCAGGATTCGTCAAGGCCATCGGTGGATCGGAGCATGTGTATGGTGGCACCGGAATCGGCTGTCCAATCTGGTGTGTTTGGGGCTATATTGCATTGAGCATGGAAGGCCTGAGCTAAATTAGCATCAAGCGGTATGGCGGCACGTTGGGCATAGCTAGAAAGAGTTGGACAGGAGCTCGCATAATGTCCCTCTTTCCTGCACAATTGGCAGTGAGGAGGACGCCTAGAGGTCGAGCGACCACGTGTGTAAGAAGACCCCCGGGATCGGCCACGTTGAGAATAGTCACGAGACGGTTTAGAGTTAGCATTGAACCGACTGGACTGAGCAGAGAAGGCAGCAGGTGGGACATTAGGACCATTGAGAGTTTGAAGAAATAATTCATGGTTTTCGGCATGAGCAAGGAGGTCACGGAACGGTGGTGATGGTTTGACGGTTCGTTGAGCCGTCGAGAAGGTCTCAAACGAGGAGCCTAGTCCGCATAGGAACCAGTGACGTTTGTCTTCATCAGTCACCGGATGTCCGATGGCGGCTAACTGGTCACAAAGTGACTTAAATTTCCGGCCGAAATCCGAGACCGGAGAGTTTCCTTTCTGCAATTGACGGAGTGAATCACGAAGGGTATGCATCCTTTCAACAGAAACATGACTGTAGGCATGCTCGAGAGCTTGCCAAACCTGATACGCGGTTGTGTGACCAATGGCTTCGGCCATGGCTTCTTCCGTTAGGGTCGACTGAAGAATAAGAAGGACCCGCTGATCTTCTTCTTTCCAGGTAACGAAGGTGGGATTGGGGGTTGTTTGTTCACCGGTGGTAACTGTCTCAGAAGGAGCAACAGAGGAGCCATCAATATGGCTAAGGAGGCTGAGATAAGAAAGGACAGATTCAACTTGTCTCTTCCAAAGAAGATAATTTGTAGAGGAAATTTTGATGGTTATGAGATGGAGAAGAGTATGGAGTGGTGTGGTTTTTGGATTTGCAGAGGAAGAAGAGTTGGGAGTAGATCATGTGATGGTGGTTTTTGATAGGAAGGAAGAAGATGATCGAAGGGTGGATGCTAGGTTTTAGGATCCCTAGACTGATAACATGTAAAGAAAAGTTACTGTGTCTGGTTTCATTTACAACAATGTATTTTAAATATACAATGAGAGGCACAAATCAAGGAGAAAATATCTCCTGATATAAAGACAATATAATGGACAAAATATGAATTGATTTTGGCTTTGATCGAGGCTTTAATATAGGTGGCTATTAGTTAATATAACTTTTTAATAAGTGATATTGGATTTAAATAACCCCTTTCACCAATGGTTCGATGATACTTCTTGCTTTCGATTTGTACCACTAGCACTCTGAAACTAGCTGGACCTTAATCAAGTTAGTTTTTTGCTGATGTGACACTTGTGTGTTGACGAAACATCTGACGTGGAATTTCTTTTGATGATGTAGCATCTGACTTGACTTTTTGATGACGTGACAAATGACTTGGCTTTTTATTACGTAATAGCTAATTTGTCACTGGTTTGGTTACATGACAACTGATGTCAGCAAACTGGTTTAGTGTTAGGTTGATTTGATAGTGCTACTGACCAATAGGTTGGGAGTGGTGGTAATACAAATAAAAAATTAAGGGTGTTATTAGTCAATTGATGAAAACTAAAGTTATTTAAATCCAATATCCCTTTTGATAATCAAAACATACAAAATACTAACAAAGAATTATAATATACACAGATTTTTAACCCTCAAAATATCTTGATGATCAAAGTATCATTTGAAAGTATTTTCTGATAGTTTTAATGTATATATAATAATATAATAAAATAATTACAGATGGCTTTGAACATAATTTTTAAGAAGTTGGTGAACAATATAATTTAATAAATTATAATTATTTTCCTCAATAAATTATAAATTATAATTAGTTTCCACAATAATCAAGTGTTGTAAATGGGTTCTCGCGAATATCAATATTTTTATGTGGTGGGGGGGTATCGGTTGAATTCCTACTCGTGATGCTCTTCAGAGAAGAAATATAAAGGTGGGATCGGAAGCGTGTATGTTCTGCGAGGAAGCTCCTGATTCCGTTGACCATATTTTCACAGCTTGTTCCGTTTCGATGAGAAATATGGGCAAAATTCTGGAGCTGGTGTGATATGCAGTTTTTCTTTGCTTTCAGCTTTGAAGATTTGCTGGAACATTACATGGTTTCTGGTATGGATAAGAAGAAGAAAAAGTTGGTTCATGGCCTTATTATGGTGGCGTGTTGGCGCATTTGGCGAGCGAGAAATGATAAAGTGTTTGGTAATAGAAGATGTGATGCTGGAGAGATTATGGGTGCTATTAAATCGCTGGGGTATCTTTGCGTTAAACATAGGGGTAAATTTGGAGCTGTTAGTTGGGCCGAAAGGTATAATTCTTCTCTGTACATAATTGGTTTGTAATTATGGTTTGGCCTCTTTGAGGTGTGGTTGCCACTGCTGTTTTAGACAGGGTGTTTTCCTGTGAATAAAAGTTAACTTAAAAAAAAAATACATCAGAAAATTTATAATATGGAAAGAATACATAATTATCATTTGATACTGTTTTTTTCTTTACAAAATATTTAATATTTAATATGAATACGAGTAATCTAGTTGAATAGACCTTTCATTATGTTATCAAGAAAGATTGAAAACTTTTCAACGACCACTTATTATACAACCAATTAAACTAGAACTCAAGTTTACTTTTGATACACATAACAAATGGTCAACTTTCCATACGTTTTATGTTTGTTAGCTATGATTACTTTCTTGGATTTAATGCATATATATTACATGATCCGATTCATTTGCTACAATTCTCTTTACGATGTCCATCAGGGGCAGGACAAAGAGTGGTCAAGAGAATCTGCTAATCTGACCGTTGATCACGAGAATTTGCTGAATTTGATATATAAAATCGATATGAAATTTTCTAGAAAAAACATGATTTGCGTCTTTTAGTTATAACGGGTAGAAAAGATTGTTTAATGATGACCTTGATAAGAAATTCTGATTCCATCACTGTCTAAATTAAAATTTACTTTTAACTAAAACAAAAACTAATGGAGAAAATGTTTTTGTTTACTAGCTAGAAATTGTTTGGATTTTTAGTTTCTCAAAGTTCAATTCGACTTGATTCAAAAAAGATACGTTTCGTGTGGGTGTTTTAATACTAAAACCGAATCAAATCAAACCATAAATTTTTATTTCTAAAATTAGCAACCGTGCCTACTGTTACCTATGTAACTTAGATTATTGTTTTTTTAATGTGTTGTTTCTTTTTTTTTTTAAGATACCCCTAATCCTCTAGTATAATTAGGTACATACTTTTTTTTCTTACTTAAGGAGGTGTAATAACTAATTATTTATATGCAATCTTAATTTATAATACCGTTATTCATAAAAAGCAATATAATAAATAACCTTTTCTCTTATGACACGATGATCTTGTCGGGTACTATAAAAAATTATGTCTAGTTATAATTTTTTAAGTTAATAACTTTATATGAATGTTATACTATGAAAAAAATGACTTCAAATGCTAGGTGCCGTCTAAAGGTGGCTTGCCTAAATTGTTGGAGTCTTTTTACGATAATATAAAAATTATGAAATCAAATTGAAGTTTGTTAAGTGAACTATTTGTATACGGCAAGGAACCGGCAGTAATTATGTTTATTCATATCGGATGAGGTTATTCATGGTTTTTTTCCTGTGGTGATCTAAATGTATTCAATTAGCTTGTGGATCTCAATGAAAGTCAAAGGATAAACTATGTCTAATTAGTTCCTTGTTGAAGTCCAGAAAATCTAACATAACAAGATTTTGGCAAAATTGATAGGGTGTTTGTATATGCAATGTTGTTCTGCATTAACATCCCCCGCCAACTTATCCTTTTAACGCTTCTCAACACCGTCATGTCAGCGTTAACCACGGGCGTCAAAGAGGGAGGCACTACCCCTTAACGGGCGTGAAAGGATAAGGGTGTGAGATCCACCTCTAATTAACCAATAACACTTTATTTTGTTTTATTTAATTCTTAGTTAAACCACAACATGATAGTCAAAATGTATGTTAATCAAAGCTCACTACATACGTGGCAATGATATGACACTATATTATAGACTTTTTAGTTAAAGCACAACATGTAATTTAGGCTGCATAGTATGGTTTGAAGCCCCTAGGGGCTCCATTGCGCCATCTTTACGCCACATGTGCGCCACGTCAACCAGGGGGCAATCCATTGCCTCATTCCAATAAAGCACACAGTATGGAAAAAGCATCCTTAATTATTACCTAATAATTTTACGTTTTCTATATTAATAACATTTAAATAAATAAATACACATATATATATATATATAACAAAACATTAAAATAACTTTAAAAAAACGTAATACCATAAATAATGTCACACCCCGATTTCCACGTGTATCCCGGTGGGGAGTATTGTGACGTACAGTTGATATCATCGTAACCAATAATACACAGAGCAACACAGCGGAAGGCTTGGAGTAAAATACAAACTATTACAAATCATAGAGTGTCTAGAGTTCGAAACACAAATATACAAACATATACATGGCTTGTAATAAGATCCACAGGCGGATCGAATAACATACAAATGAAAACAGACTCTACAGGCACTTCTACAAGGTTGCAACTCCTTAGTATAATTGCACCGCAGCTTCCGGCCTATTATGTACTTGTACCTGTAACTTGATCTTTTGAAAATACGTTAGTTTACACTGGTAAATACAATCAACCGACTCATTTTGAAAATCCTTTCAAAATGGTTTTAGGTGCACTAGGCACATTTTTATAAATAACTTGGGACAATACAAATGACTTTGTATACAGATTTACATGTCTGTCTTTTACATATGGGGCCCAGTATAGAAACCGAGACATGATCGACTGACACACCATTTCTGAACTTTCACACAGAAAGCAGATAATCATAATAATAGCAGTTTACGATGTATGCCTACAGCAATGCTTAAGTTATGGCCACTAACACTTTAGTGAGCCAAGGATATCCCAGACACGGTCAAGCACACCCCAAGTGTTTTAGTTTCAGACAAAACAGATTAAAACCGGGTTATGTATTTTAGTTAATTATCACAACTGGATAAAACATAATTTCCATACACGACCAAGCGGTAATAGTTTACCGTATCTCAAGCCCGTATAGGGAAAATAAGTTAAATGTATTTACCTGAGGTTAAATCTTCAAGAAGTTAAAACCCAGCCGCAAATCAAGACAAGCACAGTCACAATCTACTGCGAAGGCGTTTAGTCTGGAGTGATGGTAATATTAACCAAATTAGAATGCTAACGGGTCCTTAGTTAAGTCTTAGACTTGAACCGGCTAGTCTTATGTTTAAACAATTGTGGCACGATACGCTAGATTAAGCAGTGACCGGAATAGGATGTTAACTGGACCCGACAAGTATCATGACTTGTATAATATGGGTACACCAATAACATTATGGTTTTGGATAATAAAATGATAAGGTTAAACTCGTTTCGGCTAAATTACGTAAACTGGTCACGTATGCTTAATTGTAAGCGTATAAGCGAAATCGGGTAAACGAATGAGTCTATACAAGTTCCATATGCTAATATGTTTAAAATATGTTAATAAATCAGTAGGTTTCCAAAATATAGGCCCGTAATGTATTGAAAACCAAATTATGCCTTATAAGGGCATTTTGGTCATTTTATAATTTACAAAAGAGGTTTATAAAGATTCTGATGTCAAGGTGCATAATATTCTATAAAAATATTTATTTTATGATGTTATAACAATAGGATATCAAATATATGTGTGTTTGATAGTTTTTAACTAAACTATGTCCCGTATGGGCATTTTAGTAATTTCACACATAGCTTTGAAGCATAATTGGAATTCCGAGTTCGGGACTTGTACTTACTGTTAAAATTATTGAAATTAAGTTTATAAATCAATAGTTAACAAGTCTTGGCTCATAATTATGGTTTTAAACCATACTATACGCCAAAAAGGCGTAGGAGTCGATAAATGCCGTTAAATGCGATGTTTAAGGTAAACTGAAGTTATGACTTGTTTTATATAACCAAAATATTTCATTTAACATATTAGATCAGTAAGTAAAAGATTTGGTGACAAAAAGCTTGATTAAAGTCATTTTGTGCGAAAAAAGGGTAATTTAGTCTTTTAGCGGCATTTAACGAATCTTAGACCTTTATTCAGTTTATATTCTAAATAAATATCCCAACATGTCCCACATATCATATTACATCAGTAGGTATTTCCTTTAGGTGATAAAACCATGTTCAATTTATCTAAAATACCTAAAAGGGCATTTTAGTCATTTAAAAGTATGTATTATGCCTTCTTATCAAAATTTAGATTATGATCAGATTCTTGACATCATTATAATCCACTTATGGTTACAAATCAGTGTATAACATTTTTTTATATGCCTGGATGTTTAAAACCTTGATTTGTACAAAAAGGGCCTTTTTGCAAAAGTCTAAGTAATTTAGCGGAACTTGCATAATAGCTCGGATTACTAAGGAATCATGTAGTATAACTTTAGGAGGTTATACTATACTGAATAATGATCTTAAAGTGACCTAAAGTCAGTAGCTTAATTAGCTAAATCGGGTCAGAACTGAAAGTCAAAGCAAAAGTCAAACTTTGCGACTTTCGATTGTGAACCAACCCTAGACCGAGGCTTGACGAGTCAAGTAGTTTAATAAGTTCTAACCCTTATTTATAAGTTTTTTATGCATCAAAACATATTTTATAACATTTATATACTCAGTTATGAATTTTATAAAAATCTGGCCAGTTTGACTTTTGTTGACTTTTACTTCAACTCGTCAATTGGTCAAGGATTCGTGGTAATCTGGAGGTGCCCTCTTGAGAGATTAACACCTACCTTATTACAATCATGTAGCCCCTTTTTTATGATCAATGGCTGGACCATCACGGTGTTAGCTCAAAGTCAAGGCGTTTTTACGTCAAGACTTTGACCTTGGCTTAAATCTTAACGAAATGACTTAGCAAAAAATGGAACACTTACACAAGGTCCAGGGAATACTAAAAGTAGAAAGGAATGCTTGGAAATGGCCAGGAGCTTCTCTTTGATGAACTTGTGAGTTAAAGTGCATGTAAGTATTGCAACTCATAAAAAATGTCATCTTAAAGAGTTAGGGAGGAGCCAAGAGAGGTTGCCAAGTGTTAATGGGAGTAAACAAGTGTCCCTAGATGTGTTAAGACCAGCAAGAAGGGTGGCAAGGCGACAAGAGGTGGCAGAGCAGGCTGCTGCCACATTTTTGTTCGCTGGCAGGTCCCTGCGGACCGTATGGCCTAGACCTTGCGGTCCGTAAGGCCTGCTGGCGCCCACTGTATTTGAAGTTGGTTACGGATCGTAACCAATATGGCTTGCGGTCCGTAACCGACCCCAGAGATTACAAATTTGGCATTTTTCATTGTTAGCCCCTCAATTATTATCCAACTCATAACAAGGATATTAATTAGCGTTTCAACGACTTTGGTCCCTCTTGTTTTACCATACGGCACTCGAGGATTTCCAGGACACGTGTCGGAACATGTTTGGACGTAAAACACGTAGTGTTACATCCTCACCCCCTTAAAATAAATCTCGACTCCAAGATTTTAATTAAATAAATATGGGTATTTCTGCCGCATAACGGACACAACTTCCCAAGTATATTCGGGACCTCGACGAGCGTCCCATTTATCTTTCACGATCGGCACATGCTTCTTGCGAAACTTCTTGACCTGTCGATCTTCAATTGCCACAGGCTTCTCAATGAACCGTATGTTCTCATCAATCTGCACGTCGTCATGTGGCATAGCCAGTGATTTGTTAGCTAAACACTTCGTCAGATTTGAAATGTGAAACACATCGTGAATTCCGCTGAACCTTTCAGGCAGCTTGAGTTTATATGCTACAGACCCGACACGTTTGACAATTTCAAACGGTCCAATGTATCTTGGGCGCAACTTACCCTTCCTACCAAAACACATAGCGCCTTTCCAAGGCGACACTTTCAATAGTACCTTGTCCCCCACTTGGAACTGAAGAGGTTTACGCCTCTTATCTGCATAACTTTTTTGCCGATCCCTGGCAGCTTTGA
Organism: Scalesia atractyloides; assembly: GCA_947069175.1. Taxonomy (NCBI): domain Eukaryota; kingdom Viridiplantae; phylum Streptophyta; class Magnoliopsida; order Asterales; family Asteraceae; genus Scalesia; species Scalesia atractyloides. The sequence goes on along the minus strand of CAMTDV010000030.1, from coordinate 11,485,948 downwards.
GACGATCTCGAATCTGCAAGATCTTTTCTCTCGTCTCCAGGACAATCTCTGGTCCTGTTAGTTGAGCTTCGCCAACTTCTGCCCAACAAACGGGCGTCCTGCATTTCCTTCCGTATAAGCCTTCAAATGGTGCAGCCTTTATACTTGTGCGGTAGCTGTTATTGTAGGAGAATTCTGTTAAAGGTAAGTGACTATCCCAGCTACCACCTAAATCAATCACGCATGCAAGTAACATATCCTCCAATGTCTGTATCGTGCGTTCGCTCTGCCCATCTGTTTGTGGATGATAGGTTCTACTGAAGTTTAACCGCGTGCCCAAAGCTTGCTGAAAACTTTTCCAAAAGTGAGAGGTGTACCTTGTGTCCCTATCCGACACAATAGATACCGACACACCATGTAAAGATAAAATCTCGTCAACGTACAACTTTGCCAGCTTGTCAGAGCTGAAAGTTTTTTGATAGGCAGAAAGTGTGCAGACTTAGTCAATCGATCCACGATAACCCAAATTGTGTCATTGTCACGGTTCGTTCTGGGTAACTTGGTAATGAAATCCATAGTTACACATTCCCACTTCCAAGTAGGAATTTCTAGTTGTTGTAGTAGTCCTGACGGCTTTTGATGTTCAGCCTTAACTTGTGAACACGTCAGACACTTAGCTACATAAGCAGCTATATCTTTCTTTAAACCCATCCACCAGTAATTGGGTTTCAGATCCTTGTACATTTTGTCACCTCCTGGGTGAACAGAATATCTCGAACTGTGTGCTTCTTGGAGAATCATATCTCTAAGTTCTCCAAAAACTGGAATCCAAACTCGTCCATTAAATCTGCGGATTCCATCATTGCCAGTTGTAAATTGTTCAACAGTTTTGCCCAACTCTTCATTTGGAAGATTTGCCTCTAATAAGGCTTGCTTTTGCGCTTCTAAGATCCTTCCATTCAAACTATTCCTTACTTCTATACTTTTGGCGTTAATCCGTATGGGTTTAACTCTTTCCTTGCGACTTAAGGCATCGGCAACCACATTTTCCTTGCCTGGATGATAGCGGATTTCGCAATCGTAATCATTGAGTGTCTCCATCCACCGACGCTGTCGCATACTAAAGTCCTTCTGGTTGAATAAATGTTGGAGACTTTTATGATCCGTGTATATAATACACTTCGTCCCGTACAAATAGTGCCTCCAAAGTTTAAGTGCAAATACCACAGCACCTAATTCCAAATCGTGCGTGGTATAGTTCCTTTCATGCACTTTCAGTTGCCTTGAAGCATACGCGATCACTTTTCCTTGTTGCATAAGCACATAGCCCATCCCTGTGTGTGATGCGTCACAATAAACCACAAAATCTTCTATTCCTTCAGGTAAAGCCAGCATGGGAGCGTTGCTCAGTTTTGGCTTCAAGACTTCAAAAGCTTCCTGCTGTTTCAGACCCCAATTGAACTTAACATCCTTGCGGGTCAGTGTGGTTAATGGAGTAGCTATCCTTGAAAAGTTCTCGATAAATCTCCTATAGTAGCCTGCCAAATCCAAAAGGCTACAGATCTCTGATGGAGTTTTAGGAGCTTGCCAATTCATAACGACTTCGACCTTGGCGGGGTCTACTTGAATTCCACGTTCACTGACAACATGTCCTAGGAACTGGACTTCTCGCAACAAGAATTCACACTTCGAAAACTTTGCGTAAAGCTTCTCTAGTCTTAACAACTCCAGTATACACCTCAAATGTTTCTCATGGTCAGCTTGACTACGAGAATAGATAAGTATGTCGTCTATGAAGACAATGACAAACTTATCCAAGTACGGTTTGCAGACCCTATTCCTCAAATCCATAAAGGCCGCAGGTGCATTCGTGAGCCAAAAAGGCATCACTAAGAACTCGTAGTGTCCATATCTTGTTCTATAGGTCGTCTTTGGAACATCTTCTGTACGAACCTTGAGCTGACGATATCCAGATCTCAAATCAATCTTTGAGAAGTAGCTTGCTCCTTGGAGTTTATCGAATAGATCATCGATCCAGGTTAATGGGTAGCGATTTTTGATTGTTAGCTTGTTCAACTCACAGTAATCAATGCACATTCGCATTGATCCATCTTTCTTTTTTACGAACAAAATTGGAGCTCCCCAAGGTGAAGAGCTTGGTTGAATAAAACCCTGCTCTAGAAGTTCTTCAAGTTGTGTCTTTAACTCTTTCATTTCCGTTGGCGCTAAACGATACGAAACTCTAGCGACAGGAGCTGCTCCGAGTATAATATCGATTCTAAACTCCACTTGCCTGTCCGGGGGTAGACCAGGCATGTCACACCCCAACCGATGGCGGAAACATCGGGGCGCGGCACTAGGCGATTCAGATTGCTCAAGAGACATCATAACAATTATTAAGCGACAATATCTAAACGTTTAACATCCCATACTATTAAACAATACAATCCAAAATAATCATTACAATATTAAACAAATCTCTTAAATGTAACATCCAATTCGATCTTCCCTAGATTTTATTACATGATTTTTCTAGAGCAAAACCTAAATCTAAGCATCCTAAGCAATATCCTCGACCTGCCACATATGTTAAAATAAACGTCAATACAATTAAGTAAATGTGAGCATACAGGTTTTGCGTACATAATAGATATAAAAGCGTTTAGCATACACCGCATGACATACGCAAGAGTTGTGAACTATGTAACTACTTAGATTCGAGCAAACCAACAAACCGCGATTGATCGACGCATGCGAACAAGCATTCACATCCTAAAAGAGAAAATAAATGCGAAATAAAAAATGCGAGCCTTAACAACCCCGGCCTCCGGGTGGCGGGTCAACCTCTAGTATACTATCATGTTAAGAGTGGCGTACAAGCAATCAAGTAACACATAAAGTTCAGCAGATTTCACGTAAAGTCATGTATAAGCGGGATGTCGAATAAGCATTTGAGTTGTGTGATGTGTTTTGATATACGAACATATGTGACACCCAAAAGTGCGTTTAAGCGTAAAAAGGGGTTCAAGTATACTCACTGTAGGTGCGTTTTAGGAGGAGTGAAGGGATCTGAGATGAGTTGCAGAGAGCGCCGGATCAGCCTGTAAGCGAACAGAAGTGCATCAGTCTTCCGAATTGCTGAAACGGTTAACGGTTGAGGGAACAGTAGACAAGTTCGGGCGAACTTGTGCTATTTCCCTTGGGAGAGGACAAGTTCGGACGAACTTGTCTGGTTTCCTGGGAAACAGGACAAGTTCGGGCGAACTTACCTCATATGCTTGTGGTTAATACAAGTTCGGGCGAACTTGTCTGGTTTCCTTGGAAACCATGCAAGTTCGAGCGAACTTGGTTGGAATTCTGGAAAAATGTCAATGTTGATCAAGTTCGGGCGAACTTGTCACTGGTGATAGGTTCGAGTGAACTTGACTGTTTTGGCATCCAAATCGTGCGTTTTCGCGTTGTTTGTTGAGGAAATCGAGTGTCCATCCCTCCAACCTTAGGCTACTGAGTAAAACCAAGGTTGAAGATGTCTTTTGGAGCAAGTTTTGGCCATTTAAGTGAAAAACAGAAGTTTTGCATAAAAAGATGAAGATTTTTGTAAACAGAGAAGTTTTGGTGAAATCGAAGGTAAAACCTTGTGCAAAATCGTTGTAAAACGTTGTTGTTGCATAAAAACAGGTTGAATCTTACTTACAAAACAGAGGGTTTCGGTTTTGGGGAGCTCTGGGCGAACTTGCAGCAAGTTCAAATGAGAAGAGGAGCTGGGTATTTATAGGTGAGTTGAAATAATGGGCTGAAACATCAAGTTCGAGCGAACTTGTATCAAGTTCGGGCGAACTTGCTACAAGTTTGGGCGAACTTGTATCAAGTTCGGTCGAACTTGCTACAAGTTCGGGCGAACTTGTTAGTTTCTTGTGAGTTGGGAGACAAGTCCAGGCGGACTTGTTGGATTTGAAGGTGCTTGGTGGTCTAGGCAAGTTCGGGCAAACTTGTGATGCACAAGTTCGGGCGAACTTGACCTGGTGGCCAAGATTTGTTCGATTATTTCACGTTAGGAGTTCGTTTGACAATTCGGTTCATATTGTATAGTTATATTAAGTGTTTTAGCGAAGCGTTAAGCGTTATATTACCATTGATTTTAGAGGGAGCGAGTTACGTGAGTGTGCGAGCGTTTTAGCGATATTAAACTATAACATAAATAAATATAACACACATAAAACATAATTCCACATAATTAATTGCGTTTTGCGATGCGATGAGATAAGCGTTACGATGAGACAAGCGTTTATTGAACAATAATACACTCGGCTCGTATAGTAGCATAACTACTTGTGATTGCGTTGAATTTGCGATTAATAAGCGATTAAATGCGATGTAGATGTGAAAAAATATAATTCCATTAACATAAACTTTTTCATAATCCAATTCTTGGAGTACAATTGATAGGTATAAACGAAGTACACGAAAAAGGAATAAAATAAATAACAACGAAAATTTGGAGTTGTTACAGTCTTCCATACTTTAGGAAATTTCGTCCTGAAATTTAAGTTGTAGCCATAACAAAGAGATGCGGATATTTAGCCTTCATGTCGCTTTCCAATTCTCAAGTGAACTCGGCACCGCGTTTGCCTTCCCATCGGACCTTCACGATAGGGATGTGAGAGCGCCGTAGTTTCTTGGTTTCTCGGTCCATGATTTCGACTGGTTTTCTTCGAATGCAGAGTCTCGTTTATTTGCAAGTCCAAGAGAGGGACGTGGAGATTTTCTTCAGCTAGGCATTTCTTGAGGTTTGACACGTGGAAAGTCGGATGGATGATATTAAGTTCTGCCGTTAGTTCGAGTCGATAGGCCACTTTGCCGATCCTTTCCAGAATCTTAAAGGGACCTACATATTGTGGCGCTAGCTTTCCTTTCCTCCCGAAGCGGATCACTCCTTTCCAAGGTGCAACCTTTAAGAGAACGTGATCTCCCACTTCTAACTGTAGGGGCTTGCGGCGTTTATCGGCATAACTCTTTTGACGACTCTGAGCTTTCAAGAGATTGTCTCTGATTTGGAGGATTTTGTCTATTGTTTCTTGAATCAGCTCGGGACCGGTGACTTGTGCTTCGCCTATCTCGTGCCATGCAATAGGCGATCGACATTTTCTTCCACACAGTGTCTCAAAAGGAGCCATTTGAATGCTGGTGTGATAACTATTATTGTACGAGAATTCAATTAAAAGTAAATGCATATTCCAATTACCACCAAAATCTATGATGCACGCATGAAGCATGTCTTCGAGGGTGCGGATCGTGCGCCCAGTCTGACCGTCGGTTTGAGGGTGAAAAGCGGTACTGAGATTAAGCGTAGTACCAAGAGCGGATTGAAACGTCTCCCAGAGACGTGAGGTAAAGAGATTGTCGCGGTCAGAGATGATGTCACGAGGCGTCCCGTGTCGACAAATGACTTCGTCGGTATCGATTCGTGCTAATCGTTCTCCCTTGAAGTCTTCTCGTATGGTAATAAAGTGCGTAGATTTGGTAAGACGATCAACGATAACCCAAATGCTATCGTGACCAGAGGAGGTGAGGGAGTTTCGTTACGAAGTCCATAGCTATGCTCTCTCACTTCTACATCGGGATCTCGGGTTGTTCGAGCAAGCCAGAGGGCCTTTGATGTTCGGCTTTAACCTTCGAACAAGGTAAGCACTTTGAAACGTACACGGCGATATCCTTTTTCATGCCCGGCCACAGTACTTAGGACGAAGGTCCTGGTACATTTTGTCGGCTCCGGGATAAATGGAGTATCGAGATTTATGGGCTTCGGTCATTAGGAGTTCACGAAGATTATCACGGCTGGGAATCCAAATACGATCGAGATAGTAATAAATACCATTAGGTTTAACAACGAGATGAGTTTTGCACCACATTTCATTGAAACAAGCAAACTGGGTGGAGCGATTCATGATTTCGAGATCATTCAAATCTTGAGAGTCACGAACACTATACACATAGCTTCGTCAACTGAAAGCATCGCCGACGACATTTGCTTTGTCGAGATGGTAGCGTATCTCACAATCGTAATCGTTGAGAAGTTCAACCCATCTGCGTTGACGCATATTCAGTTCCTTTTGATTAAAGATATGTTGTAAGCTCTTGTGGTCGGTGAAGACCGTACACTTAGTACCGTAAAGGTAGTGTCGCCATATCTTCAATGCAAAAACAACTGCACCGAGTTCGAGATCATGGGTTGTGTAGTTTTTTCTCATGGATCTTGAGTTGTCGGGACGCATACGCGATAACCTTGTCTCGTTGCATGAGAACACAACCAACACCAAGATTAGAGACATCGCAGTAAACAATGAAATCGTCGTTTCCATTGGGTAGGGTGAGTACAGGAGCATTGCATAGCATATGCTTGAGATTTTGAAAGGCTTCCTCTTGTTTGGAATCCCAAACAAAAGGCTTGTCTTTATGATTTAAAGGGGTAAGCGGAACGGCGATTTTCGAGAAGTCGGCGATGAATCGACAGTAGTAAACCGCCAATCCAAGAAATGAACGGATTTCAGATGCATTCTTCGGCGTAATCCAATTCTTGATGGCTTCAATCTTTGCAGGGTCGAGGTGAATTCCTTGACTATTAATGATGTGGCCGAGAAATTGGACTTCTTCGATCCAGAATTCACATTTTGAGAACTTAGCATAAAGACGATTACCTTGGAGAAGTTCGAGGACTAAACAGAGATAGCGCGCGTGTTCGTCTCTCGACTTCGAGTAGATAAGGATGTCATCGATAAACACAATGACGAAACGATCTAGGAAAGCTTTACACACACGGTTTATCAAATCCATGAAAACCGCAGGTGCATTTGTGAGACCGAAAGGCATGACCACGAATTCAAAATGGCCATAACGGGTATGAAAGGCGGTTTTTAGAATATCTTCTTCCAATACGCGTAACTGATGATAACGGAACGTAAATCGATCTTAGAAAAACAAGTAGCACCTTGAAGCTGATCAAATAAGTCAACGATTCAAGGAAGAGGGTATCAGTTGTTTATCGTGAGTTTGTTAAGTTCACGATAATCGATGCATATTCGGAACGCCCCATCTTTTTTTTTCACAAAAAGAATGGGTACGCCCTAAGGTGAAGTGCTCGGGCATATGAAACCTTTATCAAGAAGCTCTTGAAGTTGACTTGATAGCTCGCGCATTTCGGATGGTGCGAGACGATAAGGAGCTTTAGCAACGGGAGTAGCACCGTGAAGGGGTATGGTCCCAAAAAACCTTGCGCCAAACAAGGGAACCATACCCATTATTAACTTCTAAGAAAACCTTGCGCATGCTTCTATATCAAGGAAAGTCACTGAAAACGTGCGCCAAGTATCCAAAAAAGGAAAGGATCACTTAACCACCTTGCGCAGGCTCGCGCAAGGTTCAAAGTTAATCTTGATCAAACTCCTTGGATAACATTTTATGTACAAACCTTGCGCCGATATTTATATCAAAGCAAGTACTCACCAAAAACGCTGCGCCAAGCAAAATCAGTTAACTAACTCGCGCTTCTCGTGCAAGGAAACAGTTAATCCTGAGAAATCCTCCCTTAGCAAAATCCTGGAGTTGGTGCAGAAACAAAGGGAATATTTTCTGTTATAACAGAATTGACACGTGGCGAACAATGGATGGGTAACAGCTGTGAAACCTTCTAGAAGCCACTAATACCCAATCATGCAGGCATCTTTTTGGTTATAACCAATTGCCACATGGCAGCATCTGGACGGCTGGGAAGGATCACGGTGATGGCATGCTCACACTTATAAAATATAGTGATCTCATGATGACATGTGGCATCTCCCTAGCCATTGATGACCTCACGATCCGGGTGCATTAACGGATGACCACGAACATTAACGGAATAGCAAAAGATGCCAATGTTACCATCTCTCATATTGGCGCAAAATCTCTGGCTATAAATAAGTGACTTGGACTCCAAGTAGAAGGTATTCACTCTCAACTACTCTCTCTCTCTTACAATACTTTACTTCCGACTGCCTGTACTTATTCTCACGCCGGAGGGTGGTCACGGAGAGAACCCCGTTCTCCCTGTGGCGAGCTATCGGTGTTCTGTTTTGCAGGATCGGCCGGAGTATTGTTTTATTCATCATCATCATGAAACCAAACGAAGGGTTAACCTCTTTTATGCAGAGCCCATTCCATAGATCTACTTAGATTCCGATCTAGTTGATCTAGGGTTTCTTCATTGGCGCTCACCGTTTTTCGATTCTCTTTCCGTTTTGTTTCACCCAGGTCTACAGCTTCATGGCTGGTGGACCGCCATTTCCAGGTCCTCGATCGGAGATCCGTCGCGTCGGCGGAGCTCCTCAGGTCGACGGACAAATCGTTGAGGATTCGTCCGGTGAAGCTGATATTCCGTATGATCCTGATCATGCGAGTATCCCAGTAACACCAGCGACCCCTCAGGTTGACGTTGCATCAATTCTTCCTCCTGGGGAAACTCCATTATCATGGTTGATTAAGTCTCAAGCTGCCCTGAATGCCATCTTTGCTCAGTTATGTACTCAAACTGGAACTCCAGCTTTCAAGCTCCGGTTGGTGTACCTTAGGCTCGTGTTTCATCGGCACCCCGAGCATTGAGTTACAGAACTAAGAACCAGGATCGTGCACCATCGCATGTATCTGTTCGTGGAACTGAGTTTTATTCTAATCCAGAAATGATTCTGTTCATTCTGTTAACAAACATCAGGAAGAAAATGTCCAGCGACGACCTTCAGTTCATTCACGTTTGGGCCCGCGATTGTCGCAAAAACGGGACACCCAACACGATGAATATGATAAGACCTACGAGGAAGGAGATAGTGCAAGTGTTTTTAATCGTTTATCGGCAACTCATGCTAGTTACAAACCTCGAATCTGAGCAGTGTATAATCCTGAGGCGAAACACGATTATAATTTGATTTATCGACCTGCTGAAGCGGCAGAACAATCAAAATTCGTGAAGGAAATCGCTCTAGCCCCGCTAGAATGAGCGAAATTGCAATCAAACGTTGGAAAGTTTAATGGATTGTCAGATCCAGATGATCACATGCATTTGTTTACGGGCGCATGACTTATTGGAGGATGGACTCTACCTATGTGGTGTCATCTGTCTGTACAAACGTTAACTGGGGCTGCGCGGCTGTGGTTCGATAACTTGCCGACAGGTAAACTCTCTTCATGGAATGATCTTAAGGAAAAATTCCTTACTCATTTCAGTCAGCAGCGTCGTTATGTTAGAGATTCATCGGATGTGATGAACATCTGGCGAAGAGACAACGAGAATTTGGAAGATTTTATTATGCGATACAACAAGGAGGTTTTAGAAATCGGTGACGTGCGTGAAGATCTTATCCGCGCACAGTTCAAGCATGTGGTAAGATGTGACAAAATGATTAAGGTACTTTCTGGTTCTACTGGTTTACCGAAAAATTGGGATAAGCTCATGGCAGCAGCCAAAGTCTATGTGCAGACCGAGCGCAACCTTAATTCAAACAGACCTCCTCTACCTCAACATCGTCCTGAAGATTTGAGCAAAGGAGGTCAGAAGTTTAAAAAGAGTTGGAAGGACTCGAACCAGAGTTCTTACTCACCATACTCTCCAATGGACGCCTGCGCAACGATTAACAAAATCGCAACTCAGAAAGCTATTAAGAACGAGAATAGAGAGAGACAGTGGACGCCTCTCATTAAATCTCCCGCGGAAGTATTGAGCACTGAGAATTATCAATTCAAACAACCCCAGCCCATGAAGAACAAAAAAGGTCAAGACCCAAACCTCTTCTGTGATTTCTACAAAGACACAGGGCATACAACCGATAATTGCATTAGCCTACGCATCGAAATTGAAAAGGCCCTAACAAGTGGTAAGCTGACACACTTGGTGCAATCAGTTCGAAAAGAGGTTAGGCAACTCACGCACGGTGATGAGGGGCCAAGCAATAATAAGATGAAACAAGTTGGCATGATCCAAGGGAGTTCGTCACACAAGTGCAGCTTTCAAAGGTTCCGAGGAGAAAATTGGCGAGAGCAACAAGTGATATTTCCTGTGGTCCCAGGTGGGCCTCAGGAAGAAAGACCAGTGATAATTTCAGGCATCTTTGGCCATTTCCGGACCGACTATATGTTCATAGATCCGGGAAGTCCTATGGATATCATATATGAACAGTGCTTCAAACAGTTAGATCCGAAAGACAAGGCACGCATAGAACCAGTTGACTTCCCGTTAACTGGATTCTGCAATGAGGCTGTATTTCCTCTTGGACAAATAGTTATTCCTATGATTCTTTCAAACCGAAAACACTCTCGCACCATTCAAGTGAACTTCATGGTAATGCCAACAACATCCCGTCACGACGTGTTATTAGGGAGACGAGCGCAACGAGATTTCAGCATGATCACATCGGCGCCTCACGCTGCATGTGGTTTCCCAACGCCAACTGGAGTAGCTATTATCTTCGCGCGAAAAGAGATTATGTCTATTGAAGAACCAGTTGTTAAGGCTGCTAAATCAACATCACCAAATGAACCTGAAAAATGGGTACTGAACAATAAGTATCCCGAGCAACCAATTATCCTTGGTCCTGCGATTTCTATGGCAAGTCGCACAAAACTTAAGACTTTGTTGTTTCGAAATATGGATATCTTCGCGTGGACTCCTGCAGATATGGTAGGGGTTCTGCGCAGGATAGCTGAGCATTGCTTAAACGTCTTCCCGACGGTGCAGCCGATGGTTCAGAAAAAGCGCAACCTTGGATCCGAAAAGACCAAAGCAATGAATGAGCAAGTTGCAGAATTATTGAAAGCTGGGATCCTGCGCAAAGTCAAATATCAAACCTGGGTCGCAAACCCAGTAATGGTGAAAAAGCACAATGGCGGCTGGCGCATGTGCGTCGATTTTAAAGATTTAAACAAAGCGTGTCCCAAAGATTGCTACTCTCTTCCCGAGATAGACAAGAAAGTCGATTCGTTATCTTCTTTCCGTTGGAAATGTTTCCTAGATTGTTACAAAGGATATCATCAAGTGCTGATGAAAAAAGAAGACGACGACAAAACAACTTTTCGCACGGAGAAAGGAATTTTTTGCTACACAAAAATGCCCTTTGGTCTCCGCAATGCGGGAGCTACTTACCAAAGATTAATGGACATTGTCTTTGGTGATGACAATGGCAAGACAGTAGAAGTTTACATCGACGACTTGGTCATCATGAGCAATTCAGAAGAAATAATGCTAGAAAATATCCAAAGAGCCTTTGATTCCATGCGCAAGGTCAATTTGAAGTTAAACCCAGGGAAATGTTCTTTTGGCATGGAAGAAGGAAAATTCCTAGGTTTTGTAGTTACGAAGGAAGGATTCAAGGTCAATCCTGAAAAGGTGGAGGCCATCCAAAAAATGTCGTCTCCTACCACCATCAAAGAAATGCAACGATTGACTGGGAGATTAGCTGTGCTTAATCGTGTTTTGGCTAATCATGCTGCGAAATCATTCCCATTTATCCTAACCTTGCGCAATTGTGTAAAAAGTAAAATGTTTTCATCGACTCCCGAAGCGGAGAAAGCTTTTCAAGAAATGAAGGATTGTCTTATGCAATTACCCACACTTACAGCGTCGCGCAGTAAAGAGCCGATGATTCTTTATCTTTCAGCATCTCCAATGGCAGTTGGAGCAATATTAATGGTGGATCGCGAGGGTGTTCAATCTCCAATATATTACATCAGAAAAATGCTAAAGGATCCAGAAACTCGATACTCTATAATGGAAAAATTGGTGTTAGCTCTTGTTCACGGTTCGCGCAGGCTGAGACGATATTTTTCAGGACACGTCATTACGGTCCTGAAAAATTATCATATTGGTCAAGTCTTATCTAAACCAGATGTCTCGGGATGCCTCGCGAAGTGGGAAATCGAATTGGGAGCATACAACACATGTTACAAACCAAGACCAGCTATTAGGGGTCAAGTGTTAGCTGACTTTATTGCTGAAATTCGAAGTGATTCAAAATCCAGTTCCCATTATCGATGACAGAGAATGGATTTTATACACTGATGGTGCATCAAAAAAAGATGGGGCGGGAGCAGGATTACGTTTGTTAAGTCCAGACGGTGCAGAATTCACTTATGCAATTCGGCTTGAGTTTAAGAGTACCAACAACGAAGCAGAATATGAAGCTTTCTTAGCAGGGCTGCACCTGGCTATTAAGATGGGTGCATTTCACTTAACAGCTCTAAGCTTGTTGCTGAACAGATTATCGGTTCTTATGATGCGAAGGGCGACATCATGGCCCTCTATCTTGAACAAGCGAAAGCACTCATCACTCAGTTTAAGCAATTTAATGTTGTTCATATAAATCGGAGTGAAAATAAACATGCTGATGCTTTGAGCAAGTTAGCTGCGACGAGTTTTCAACATTTAGCAAGAGAGGTTCGCATTGAAGTTTTAAGCAACCCATCGGTTCCACTCAAACATGTAAGCATGGTTGAAATCGGAAATCCATCTTGGATGTCTCCAATAATTATGTAGCTGCTGCATGGATCGCTCCTAGTAGACAAAGCCCAAGCAAGGAAAATACGATGTGAGGCACTCAATTAGGAAATGGCTGATGGTATCTTATACCAAAAGACATATTCTGGACCTTTACTTCGTTGTGTGAGCAAACATGATGCGCAATATTTTATACGAGAAATCCAGGAGGGATTATGTGGTATCCATTCTGGACCGCGCATGGTGGTGGCCAAGATCATGAGTACAGGCTATAACTGGTCTGGAATGTATGTTGATGCAGTTGAGATTCTGCGCAAGTGTATGTCCTGTCAGAGGCATGCGCCAAAGACTCTGCGCCCAAAGAATCCTTTGGTTCCGATAACCACCGCTTGGCCTTTCCAATAGTGGGGAATTGATCTCATCGGACCCTTTCCTAATACGCCGGGCGCAGTCAAGTTCGTGATTGTTGTTGTCGACTACTTCACCAAATGGGTAGAGGCGAATCCACTGGCATCCACTACAGCAATGGTAGTTCGTAAATTTATATGGGAAATTATCATCTGCCGGTTTGGCCTACCTCTACGAATCATCACCGATAACGGTCCCAATCTCACAACTATAGAATTGCAAGCCTGGATGCAAGAAATGAAAATCGAGCATGTTTTTGCCTCTGTTTCCCACCCACGGGCAAACGGTCAGGTAAAAAGCATAAACAAACAATTCGTGGAAGGCATTAAGGCACGCTTAGGTACGCCGCGACGTGGCTTGGTCGATGAATTACCAAGTATACTTTGGTCGCACCAAATGATGCCAAAAAAAAGCATTGGCGTAACACCATTTAATCTTGTTTATGGCACGGAAGCTATAATACCCACGGAGATCGGCCTTCCATCGTCCAGACTGCTTGCTCTTGAAAAGCAGAACAACGAAGAGCAGCGCCGACTTGATCTTGATTTGGTTGAAGAGAGGCGCGAGAATGCAGTAATACGCGAAGCAAAGTATAAATCTCAAATGGAAAAATATTACAACAAACAGGTACGCGTATGCACTTTCTTACCCGGAGATTTTGTACTTCGCGACAACGAAACATCGAACGTTGAAAAGCCAGGAAAACTGGCACCCAAATGGGAAGGACCTTATGTAATTCATGAAGTCTTGGGCAAAGGAGCTTACACATTGAAGCGCTTGGATGGCTCCAGTGTCCCACGGTCCTAGAACGCCCAGCAGTTGCGCAGGTGTTACATGTAATCTCAGAGCTCATCAAGCCATGCGCTTTACATGAACCTGCTTACATTAGTATTCATTTGTAATCTTAGTGACAGATTGTAAGCTTTACGCATTATCAATAAAATAACACTTTCTGTCGCTACTTACATTCTTTTATATATTTATTACAAATGCATGCAATTCCTTTGGATAAACAAAAACACATACTCATGAGCCACAAAATGACACAATGCTTACGCTCACACATGAGGTTATTGTTCATTTGTCTATCCTAAACAAGTAATTGGTCACATGCAAAAATTGTAAACTAAATATATTATATTCACATTAGAGTACTTGCGCATCAAACACAACGATACATCAAAAAGAAATATACAAACAGCTACAGGAATAGACACAATCTAACTCTATTTCTCTGCATCCTTCACATCTTCTTCTTCTCCGCCTCAGAGAAGATTTCCTTAAGTCTATCCACGAAATCATCATGCTGCAGCGCAACATCGACAAGATCCATGACATGAATATGTAATTGATCATAACTCTCCTTGGCAGTAGTATGGATGGCAACAGTTCAGTTCCATGCGTAGCAGCGCGACTTGTATCCCATTGGGCCTTTAGCGCATGGTCCACATGAAGGGTGCACTCCTTATAACCCTCCGCATGACCATCGTTGCGCCCTGCCACCATTATTTCCGCCACCCTCTCATCCAATTCTATAGAGTTCAAGATGGAGTTTGCGATCTGCAAAATAAACACGTCAATATAAGATATAATAATTCAGCAAAGATGAATATATCGAAAGAAAGGGATAATACCTCCACAATCCCATACTCTAGCAACCAAGTAAGCTAGTACATTAGGGATTCGGTCAGGCTTTCTGCTGTAGCGCGAGCGACCTCCGTGTCGTTACTTTTTTGTTCACCTTCAGTTAAATGGCGGGTCAACTCGGCTTTCTCTGTTCGGTGAAGGTTGATATCTTTTTTCAAAACGTCTACCTCATCTTGCAGTCGCGCCTGGTCAAATAGCATAGAAGTTAGATCATCAATCTCTTTATTTCTAAGAAGGAGAGTCATTTTGGTTGATACCTCGTTCTGCTCATTCCTCTCTCGGTGGGAGCGTGCTTCTGCTGCAGCAGCAACCGCATCATCTCTCTATTTCTTGAGCTTTTCAATTTCGTTGACCAGAGAGATTTTTTCATTATTATCCCGATTACAAGCCTCTACAACGCGCTTGCGATCGTCTTCATGCTGTGCAGCAGCAGTGTCATACTTACGCTTCCAGGAAAGCGCAGACCACTCCTCCGTCTTCTTCTCCGCTTCAATTCGCAGCCTCGAAATCAAAAACCATCTTCAAGGTACTCTCCCTCTCAATCTTGGCTTTCGCCTTATCACTCTCCACATCGTCACGCTGCTTATTCATGTTGCGCCATTCACGCACGATTCTGTTAACGGTGGAGGAGGCGAGGGAAGACTCTTGTAAATAGGCTTCATAGGTGGCCTCATGATTTTTGTCTTCTTGGCGCTTCACCTCTACCGGAGGAAAAATACTTTTATACCATTCCCTGAAGGAGCACCAGTCGGTAAAGACATCACCTTGCTTTACTTTCCATATAGGCTGGTGGATTTCATCTGCCCGTTTCTCTGAGTAAGATCGATAATAGAAATCCCCAGGCGTCTCCTCCGGGCGAATGGGTCACTCATCAGAATCATCAAAAGACATAAAGCCTTCGCTTTGTGTTGAAGGGCCAGCTCCCTTAGATATAAACTTTGAAGGCTCCGGCATAGGGGTCGATATTTTTTCGTGCTCCGCAGTGGCGTTTCCCTTCATTTCAACATATGACGTAGTATCTTTAACCTGCTCGCCAGCCGGATTCTTCAAAGCATCTGAAGCAGTATCTTTAACCTGCTCGCCAGCAGGATTCTCAGCATCCAATTGTTTAGGCTCTTCTTCTGGAGCAATCTTCTCAATATTTTATGGGATAATGGGATCAGAGTCAAAAATAGGCGTGCTTTGGTCCACATCTACTCCTTCAACATTCTCAGGCCTGCGCAACGATGGTATAGTAGATGAGGTGGCCGGCGCAGCCTTCACCACCTTCTCTGCAAGAATAGTAACAAATACCAAGTATAAGATTATGCGCAAATATTCCTACAACAAAATGCAACAAACCACACATACCAGGTGAGAATTTCTTTGCAAAGGCTTCTAGATTGCCTTTCTTTCCTATGTGCGGTCGCGCAACCTTTTTCGGCGAAGAAGGTGGTACAGTTTCAGCTTCTTTTCTTTCTTTGAGACACGCTTCAACGCCTCCTCTGGGCTTGAAGGTATCTCCAAAGGTTGATTTGGGTTTGAGGCAGGTACAGATGATAGGACAATAGGCTCTGGCTTCGGTTTCCTCAAACCTACAGGCGCAAGACCTTCTATTGAGTCTGACACCACCATGTAATCACACCAAGAATCAGATACGAGACGCATACCTTTCTTACCCTCAGCTTTCGTAGCTGCAGAAGGTTTAGTTTTTTGATCTGGTTTGGAAGTAGGGGGTGCAGCAGTAGCAACAGCAGTTGGTTTCTTTTTCTTCTTAGAGTCAGGGCCTACGCCCAAGTTTAGCAAATCACCTACATGATCAATAATAAAGGAAAAATGTTGCGCCATAAGTTACATTGCAATATTACTTAAAGAGTTGGTATCTACAAGTAATATTGCAATAACTAACTTAGGCTTCGCAGTGAATGACGTACCAGTAGTAGCAGAGGGCTACACGTTTAGATCTTCTTTCTTAGGGATTTCAAAATTTCCCAGAATCTGATCATACCAAGGCTCTTCATTTTCCTCAAGAGGCACAACAGCCATCTTCCCATTATCCCTCTTATACGCCACCATATATAAGGGCGCAACTATTTTGCAGAACACAATAATAAAACTTCATCAATATACAATAGTTACGAAAGATTGTTCTAAAAAGTATGAAGTTACTTACCAGCACCATCTTCAGTATAAACCGGTTTCTTTTGTCTTTCTTTCTTCCAGAGGATGCTCATACCTGCAGCAATTAAGGCCCTCTCCGGCAATATAATGTTGGGCACATCTTTTATGTTTTGATACCACACTTCGTTGGTTGGGATGGCCAAGGTCTCCAACTCTATATCCTCTGCAGCCCTGAAGGTCATCGTCATCGGGATAACCGCCGCTTTCACATAAAAAAACTTCTACTTCCAGTCGTGGTAGGAATATGGGTGGCACTAACAACAACCGTTTGTCTTGCATACGTTGTTGGAATGAATAAAAGCCCAATGAGCAACGAAGCTGATAAAATACCCGAAACTTCTCAACTATCGGTATGATCTGCATCGACCGGTAGACGAACTCAAAGTGCCTAATCCTCACCATTCCCATGGGATTCAATTGGGAAATATGGAATTTATAGAAGTCTAGAATCTCAAGGATGAAGTGGGTCACCAGAAGCCTGAAGTTGCCCTCGGCAAAATAATCGTAGAACAACGTAATGTAGCCGGCCGGAGCATCCGCTGCCGTGGCACCCTCCTTAGGGTAAAAAGCTCCCCAAGACTTAGCAAACAGAAAGTTGTCAATCAAAGCATCAAAGTATGCTTTCCCCCACTTCAATGGTGGAAGTATGGACGTCGGCGGTGCCTCAACTCTCCTAGAACTAGATCTAGTCGCCATAAGAATCTTGATGAAAGAAATCTTGAAGAAGAAATTTAAAAAAAAAAAAGATGATCGGAGTTTCGCAGTCGCCGGAAAATATGAAGGATATATGTGTTTCTCTCTCTAGAATATCGTCTGGTGAATAAGCAAATGGAGAGCCCTTTCCCTTTATATACCAATCGCAATTAATGCTCGATAGGACTGCAGCAACTTTTGCGACCATCATTCTTCCCCATGTAACTGCAAGGGCGAGTGGGGAACAGTAATCGCCCCACGCGCACGAGTGTCGCCAAATTATCATTAAATACAGTAAGACACGTACTGTTAACAGCCGGTCAACAGTACCACCACGTCTCATGAACATGCGTGTCCACCAACTACATCATTTGGATGAGCGACACGTGTCCAAATATATTTGAAATTCAAATATCTTCCAAAAGATCACTTGTGACACGTCACCAAAAAAGCATAAAGCAACAAAAGACCAACACCCGTACAGCACAACATATTTCTTAAGTCCAGTGCTCCACCTACTCTTTACTTTTACATAGGAGCAATACTGGACTGGGGGGACTTGAAGGGGTATGGTCCCAAAAACCTTGCGCCAACCAAGGGAACCATACCCACTATTAACTTCTAATAAAACCTTGCGCAGGCTTCTATATCAAGGAAAGTCACTGAAAACCTACGCCAAGTATCCAAAGAAGGAAAGGATCACTTAACCACCTTGCGCGGGCTCGCGCAAGGTTCAAAGTTAATCTTGATCAAACTCCTTGGATAACATTTTATGTACAAACCTTGCGCCGATATTTATATCAAAGCAAGTACTCACCAAAAACGCTGCGCCAAGCAACAGGAAGAGGAAAGAAGATCAGTTAACAAACTTGCGCTTCTCGCGCAAGGAAACAGTTAATCCTGAGAAATCCTCCCTTAGCAAAATCCTGGAGTTGGTGCAGAAACAAAGGGAATCTTTTCTGTTATAACATAATGGACACATGGCGAGCAACAGATGGGTAACAGCTGTGAAACCTTCTAGAAGCCACTAATACCCAATCATGCAGGCATCTTTTCGGTTATAACCAATTGCCACATGGTAGCATCTGGACGGCTGGGAAGGATCACGGTGATGGCATGCTCACACTATATAAAATATAGTGATCTCATGATGACACGTGGCATCTCCCTAGCCATTGATGATCTTACGATCCGGGTGCATTAACGGATGACCACGAACATTAACGGAATAGCAAACGATTACGTTAATGTTACCATCGCTCATCTTGGCGCCAAAACTCTGGCAATGGTGGCGAGCTAACGGTGTTCACGGAGAGAACCCCCCTTCTCCCCGTGGCGAGCTAACGGTGTTATGTTTTGTAGGATCAGCTGGAGTATTGTTTTATTCATTATCATCGTGAAACCAAACGAAGGGTTAACCTCTTTTATGCAGAGCCTATTCCATAGATCTACTTAGATTCCGATCTAGTTGATCTAGGGTTTCTGCACACCGGGAATCAAAACATCACGAGTATGGGGTAAACAACGTAAATCGTCGGGAAAAACTTTATGAAATTCACAAACAACGGGTACATCTTTCCAGGTTTTCTTTTCTTTCTCCGGGTTCACGATATGGGCTAGGAAGGCAACGCATTGCTTTCCCAGATGCTTGCTCGCTTGGGTACATGACATAAGCATCAACTTCTTTGAGGGAGTTTCACCATATTCATGGAGTTGATCACCATTAGGGAGAGGGAAGCGAATCATTTTATCGAAGCAAACAACTTTAGCATGATTTTCACGAAGAAAATCCATTTCTACTATGATATCAAAGCTATCTAATTGCATAGGTATAAGATTGATCGAGAAGATGTGGTTATTGAGATCGAGAGTACAACCACGTAGGACGGAGTTAATGGTAATGGTTCTTCTGGTGGCGACTTCAACATCGAAAGTCTTTGGGAGTTTAGCGTGTTTACATTTTAAAACCTTTTAGAATACTAATGATACAAAACAATTATCGGCACCAGTATCAAATAAACATGAAGCATAAATACCATTAACAAGGAACATACCGTTGACAATATTGTTTTCGTCCTGAGCCTGGCGATGATTCAGATTGAAGGCTCGTTCACACGCAGCCTGTGGTTGCTGCTGCTGTGGCTGCGGTGGTGGTTGTTGCTGAGGCTGCTGCGACTCTTGTTTGATGGCACGGTTTGGGCAGACGTTACTGAAGTGGTTTGGGGCCCCACATGTGTAGCAAGCATGGGTCTTTGGGGCTGGCGCTTACTGTTGGTACTGCTGCTAATTAGCCTGAGGAGTGCGAGGGGGAGCTGGTAGAGCTGGTGCTGCAGGGGCCTGAGGAGCTGGTTGGCGAGGGCGTGAACGACAACTGACAGTAAAGTGGCTGTAAATGTTGCAATTGGTGCAGAAGTGACAGTTGCCTCCAACCGCATGGTGATAGGTGCATTTCTAGCACAGAGGATGAGGACCGGTATACGCACGCTTTGTTGCAGGTGCGTTTGGTGCTGCAGACTGAAGCGGCTGAGGGTTTTATGGTGCGGTAAGGGCAAAGTTCTTGCTCGGGTTTTACCTTTTGCGACCTTGGCGGCTAGACTTTGACTCTCGAGGCTGATCGGTAGGAGCTGCTGATTCGCTAATGGCCTGGTTTGCGACTTTGTTGTTCTTAAAGTAGCCAGACCGAACCCCCTTCGTCATTGATCTCTGCGGCTAGCTGGTAGGTCTCCTCAATAGTAGCAGGGCGTGCTGCTTGAACAAAGTCAGCGATGCAGTCAGGCAGAGCGTTGAGGTATTTCGTGATTGCTTTCTCGGTCGTGTCCACTTGACCGGGATAGATAATGCTCAACTGTTTGAAGCAAGCTGTTAGACCAGCATTGTCGGGCCCGTCTTGCTTAATTCCCCAAAATTCGTTCTCCAACTTCTGGATTTCATAGGGTGGCAGAATTCCTTGATCGTTATTGCTTTAAGTTCCTCCCAGGTGAGTCCGTAGGCTTCATTGTTTCCCCTCTTGTTACGCTCCGTGGTCCACCAGTCGAGAGCCCTGGACTGGAAAACGCCGATAGCGTTAATAGTGCGAAGGGGTTCGGGACACCCACTCTAATGAAATGTGACCTCGATAGCATCAAACCAGTGGAACATGGCACTTGTCCCTTCAGTGCCGGTAAAAGTAAGGGGTCCACAAGCTTTGAACTGCTTAAAGCTGAAGGAAGTCTTGGGCGGGTCAGTCCACAGAAGTGTTGCTGCTGACCGTGTGCATCTCGCTGACAATTTGCGGAATCACCTTAGCCATTTCCTTGGCTACAAGAGAGGCGATACGTTTGTTGGCACTGTTACGCTGGAGATTCCTCCTGGTGTGTGTTCCCATGGAAGACATCTACATTAAAGGATTTGATTGGATGAGAATTGATTATGATAGGTTTATGTTCAAAAGTTTATTATTATTATTATTATTATTATTATTATTATTATTATTATTATTATTATTATTATTATTATTATTATTATTATTATTATTATTATTATTATTATACAGTTAAAGCACAAAACACATAAGCACGTATACACATAAACACATAAGCACATAATCACGTAAGCACATAATCACATAAGCACATAATCACATATTTTTCACGTATTCTTCTTCAAGCTAAATCATTCTTAGCGCACACGAGATGCGGTATAATAACGTAGACAGCGAGTAGGATTGTGTATGAGACACGCGAATGTCCTCATGAGCGTAAGCGAGTTAAGAGATTAGTTTAGTTGGTGAATTAATTAGCGTTTTAGATTACGAGAGCTGTGTGAGGTGTGCATATATTGATGGAGCGTAAAAGCGATAAATCGAGAAATCGATAAAGTAAAAAATTGAAATAAGCGTAAAATCCATAAATTCAAACACATAAATAATAAATAAACTCGATGATGTGTAAAATCGACGATTATAGGTTTAAATCAATTGGGAGCGTCTTGGGTTTTGAGAAAGCGACTATCCAAAGTGGTTCGAGAATTCTCTGAGTTTGGACACACGATTTTTCATAATAGATAAATGCTCTCGCCATACAACGGTTAACGGAATTTATACTTCCAGTTACGTCGTGTTCCGAGTCATCAAAGTAATCGAGACTTTGGTGAGATTGAAAATCGAGGAGTGGAACTAGTTATTAAGATGCGGGTTTCACCCCTAACTTAACAACTTCATTCCTAGTTGTGGTTATGCTCACCGAACAAATCGGGAGTTCCACTTGATAGAAATGGAGACTCTCTTCGAGGTTCGAATACCACTCCTAACTCAACGAAGATGTCTCGTGCGAGAAAATGCGTGGAGTGAATGATCTCATCGAGAGTTCTTGGTTTTCACACCTATTCTCGGCTTGATCATTCATTTTGTGTGATACGAGCATTCTCCAGCGTGTGTTGTGGTTGCTTTAGGAAAAGCAATGTTTAAAAGTTCGTGTTGAAGGGTTCTGGTCAAGTTCGGGCGAACTTGGCATCAGCCTGATGTCAAGTTCGAGCGAACTTGTTGTTTGTTGTAAGGGGGCTGACAAGTTCGAGGGAACTTGGTCAAGTCCGGGCGAACTTGATCAAGTTCGGGCGAACTTGATCAATTTCGAGCGAACTTGTCCCCCAAGTTCGGACGGACTTGTCTGTTCGTATTCGTTTTCAGCATTAATTGATGCGTAACGGTCTGATTTGGTATCCTAACTATAGTCTAAGGCAAACATGGCAATTCTACCTAATTTTCCCTATAGTTATGGCTCTGATACCAATCTGTCACACCCCAACCGATGGCGGAAACATCAGGGCGCGGCATTAGGTGAATCAGATTGCTCAATAGACATCATAACAATTATTAAGCGACAATATCTAAACGTTTAACATCCCATACTATTAAACAATACAATCCAAAATAATCATTACAATATTAAGTTAATCTCTTAAACGTAACATCCGATTCTATCTTCCCTAGATTTTATTACGTGATTTTTCTAAAGCAAAACCTAAATCTAAGCATCCAAAGCAATATCCTCAACCTGCCACAGTGTTAAAATAAACGTCAATACAATTAAGTAAAGGTGAGCATACAGGTTTTGCGTACATAATAGATATAAAAGCGTTTAGCATACACCGCATGATATACGCAAGAGTTGTGAACTATGTAACTACTTAGATTCGAGCAAACCAACAAACCGCGATTGATCGAGGCATGCGAACAAGCGTTCACATCCTAAAAGAGAAAATAAATGCGAAATAAAAAATGTGAGCTTCAACAACCTGGGCCTCCGGGTGGCGGGTCAACCTCTAGTATACTATCATGTTAAGAGTGGCATACAAGCAATCAAGTAACACATAAAGTTCAGCAGATTTCACGTAAAGTCATGTATAAGCGGGATGTCGAATAAGCATTTGAGTTGTGTGATGTGTTTTGATATACAAACATATGTGACACCCAAAAGTGCTTTTAAGCGTAAAAGGGGTTCAAGTATTCTCACTGTAGGTGCGTTTTAGGAGGATTGAAGGGATCTGAGATGACTTGCAAAGAGCGCCGGATCAGCCTCTAAGCGAACAGAAGTGCATCAGTCTTCCGAATTGCTGAAACGGTTAACGGTTGTGCTATTACCCTTGGGAGAGTACAAGTTCGGGCGAACTTGTCTGGTTTCCTGGGAAACTGGACAAGTTCAGGCGAACTTGCCTCATATGCTTGTGGTTAATACAAGTTCGGGCGAACTTGGTTGGGATTCTGGAAAAATATCAATGTTGATCAAGTTCGGGCGAACTTGTCACCAATCTGGTGATAAGTTCGAGCGAACTTGATGTCTTCCGAGCGAACTTGACTGTTTTGGCATCCAAATCGTGCGTTTTCACGTCGTTTGTTGAGGAAATCGAGTGTCCATCCTTCCAACCTTAGGCTACTGAGTAAAACCAAGGCTGAAGAGGTCTTTTGGAGCGAGTTTTGGCCGTTTTACAGAAACTCGGACTAATCCAGGCGAACTTGAAGGTTCGAACGGTTTAGTCCAGTTTGTGCAAAGTGACAGTTTCGTCCTTGTGCTTCCGGAACTGAGATCTAGCTTGACAACGCTTCATTCCACTTCAAAGTGAACGAAACATACGTCATTTAGTCTGACTATTGTCTAAAAATCGATGATTCAAAGGTTTTGCTTAGATCTAAGCACAGATCTAAGTGAAAAACAGAAGTTTTGCATAAAAAGTTGAAGATTTTCGTAAACAGAGAAGTTTTGATGAAATCAAAGGTAAAACCTTGTGCAAAATCGTTGTAAAACGTTGTTGTTGCATGAAAACGGGTTCAATCTTACTTAGAAAACAGAGGGTTTCGGTTTTGGGGAGCTCCGGGCGAACTTGCAGCAAGTTCAAATGAGAAGAGGGGCTGGGTATTTATAGGTGAGGTGAAATAATGGGCTGAAACATCAAGTTCGGGCGAACTTGTTAGTTTCTTGTGAGTTGGGAGACAAGTCCGGGCTGACTTGTTGGATTTGAAGGTGCTTGGTGGTCTAGGCAAGTTCGGGCGAACTTGTGATGCATACGTTCGGGCGAACTTGACCTGGTGGCCAAGTTTTATTTCGATTATTTCGTGTTAAGAGTTCGTTTGGCGATTCGGTTCGTATTAGATAGTTATATTAAGCGTTTTAGCGAAACGTTAAGCATTATATTACCATTGATTTGAGAGGGAGCGAGTTACGTGAGTGTGCGAGCGTCTTAGCGATATTAAACCATAACATAAATAAATATAACACACATAAAACATAATTCCACATAATTAACTGCGTTTTTCGATGCGATGAGATAAGCGTTGCGATGACACAAGTCTTTATTGAACAATAACACACTCGGCTCGTATAGTAGCATAACTACTTGAGATTGTGTTGAATTTGCGATGAATAAGCGATTAAATGCGATGTAGTTGTGACAAAATATAATTCCATTAACAAAAACTTTTTCATAATCTAGTTCTCGGAGTACAATTGATAAGTATAAACGAAGTACACGAAAAAGGAATAAAATAAATAACAACGAAAATTTGGAGTTGTTACAAGGCAAGTCTTCGGGGAATACGTCTGGGAACTCAGAAATGATGGGCAAAATCTTCAATCTTTGGTTTCAGTGCATCTATAGTTAGTTGTTCCACGTAGATGACACAATTCTTCTTCACACACTTTGATGTTTTAAGTAATGAAGTCTTCTCTATTAATCCGTAGTGTGAATCTCCTTGAATAGTAAGAACCTCTCCAGTTTGGGTTTTGATTTCAATGAGTTTCTTATTGCAGGTTATATGGGCTTGGTTACTAGACAACCAATCCATACCAAGAACCACATCAAATCCGCCCAATTTCATTGGCAAGAGTGAAACAGGAATGGAATGATTCTTAATGGATATGGAACATCCATAAAATTTTTTGAAGCAGTTTCTATTGTTCCATCGGCGAGTTCTACATCATAAGTTATGTCTAGAGTTCTTGTGGGCAAATTTAGTAAGGCACTAAACTTATGATCTACTAAAGATTTATCGGCCCCTGAATCAAAAAGAACTCTAGCATAAACATCATTAATAAGGAACATACCTGTTATCACATTTTCATCCTTGACTGCTTCTTTTGCGCTCATTTGAAAAGCACGAGCTTTTCCTTTCTTCGATCCCTCTTCCTTGGCTGCATCATCTTTCTTTTATTTAGCGCAATTAGGTTTGATATGCCCTTTCTCGCCAAAGTTGTAGCGAGTGGCTTCCTTCAGATATTTGCAATCTAGGGCCTTGTGCCCCATCTTTTTACATATTCCACACGGTCTAGACGGGGAATCATCTCGACACGAGCCATGGTGTCGTCGGTTGCACTTCCTACACTTAGACTATCATCTGACCTTTGATGATTCCGGTTGGATCCAAACCTCCGATTCTTGTTCGACCGATGACTTCGGTCATCCTCTCTCTTCCTCTTCTCATCATTCTCTGTTTTTCCTGACATTCGCCTCACGTAGTCTTGGGTGAGGGAAAGAGACAATCTGACTGCTGATTTGTAGGTGTTAGGCTGGACAACCTTAACTAAACTCCTTATCTCCGGAGCCAATCCATTAATGAAACGCACAATGCATTTAGGCTTGGGAGTAACCAAATAAGACACCGGTCGGGAATAAGAATCAAAGTCAGTGACATACTTTCTACAGTTGAGATTTTTCATGGTGAGAGCTATGAAATCCATCTCTATTTTCTCCTCCTCGTATGGTGGGCAGTAGGTGTCCTTAACCAGGTCCACGAACTTGGACCATCCCAAATTGTACAAATGCACCTTTCCTGTTGATTGCATCAAAGCGTTCCACCAAATTAGTGTATTGCCTTTGAAAGACTGGGGAACAAACTTGATAACATCTTTTTCGGCACAACCACTGATATCCATAACTGTTTCTATCTCATCTAACCATTTTAGAGTCTCAACAGCTCCTTTTTCGCCATTAAAGTCTCGCGGCTTACACGAGACGAAGTATTTATAGGAGCAACCATCCTTAGAGGTATTAGTTTTATCTAAGATTTCTTCTTTTTTAGCTTCGTTCCTCATAACAGAGGAATGAACAGAACTCTCCTTCTTGTCAGAGGGAGAAGGTTTTAAGATAGATTTTGATGTAGTCTTAGAGTGAGTAGCGCTTGATTCTTTAAACTTTTTGAAGGCTTTTTCCATTGCCTTTCCCACTGCTTTGACAATGCGAGTTTGGAAATCATCTTCGTTTATTACTATATTTGCGTTATTGCGGTCGCTATCATTATGGTGGCTACTTGCACTATCGGAGTGAGCCATTTTGTCCGATGAAACTAAAATATTAAAAAAAGAAATTAATTAGTCATACATACTTGATGACTTGCAATATAATGTATGGCATGGTGTAATTAAACCATGTAAACTTGTAAAGTTTATGGGGGTGCATAATGTGGCACAAACGGCCTGTCACAAAGGACAAAAAAAAGAGTAGCAAAAATGGCTTCGAGGTTTGAATGAAATCTATTACCTCGAGACAGAGAGTCATAGACTACATCTGTCACTGTCACTAATGGACAAAGATATAACCTATAGGCAATACATCATTAAGGGATGTTATAAGTAACACATCACTAATGGATGTTTACAATGTGGCCTGCAGGTATTACACCACTAATGGATGTTTTAATTAATAGATTCATCACATGGATGATATTTAGCCAGGATCAAATTGATCACTTAGGCTTATTATATTCCGGACATAGTCCATAATCTTGACGGCTCGTGTGGTTCCTCAAGTCACACTGCCTAGGAGTGTTAACACTTTAAGGATGTTAACTTTTAGAATAAAGTCTTAAAATGGTTTAAGAAACTAGTCAGGCAGACTAGGAGGCGTAGAACGTAGTTCACCACCTTTGGATAGAAGAGAAATCTCAACCTTAACTATCATGGTAGAGTACCATATAATTCAATCTACCGTTTTGCCAATATATGTGACCTAATCACTTGGCGGGTATGAAACCATTAAGATGATCTTTTTGAAATATATCGCAGATCATTAATTTCGAGTTAAAATCGAGACGTTTGCTTAAACAATGGATGAATTAGAGTAAGATAATAATAATAACTCAAAAATTCTCATTAAGTTAAAACATTACAATGATGCCTAAAAATAGGACTTTTAAATAACAAGATTTGTCCTCGCAGGGACTAATACTTAAAGTAAATGTGTCCATGCAGGGACTAAGTAAAGACAATGTCCACACAGGGACTTCTTGGAAATATAAAATTACATAATCAAAAAACAAGGGTTTAATCACCTTTTTTCCCTTTTATTAACCTCACGAAACTTTTTAAATATTTCTTGTTCTTCTTCTCTGATTTTTCAGTGTTCCGCTGGAATTTCTTTATTTGCTCCAGCGTTTCTTGCATAGCCTCAAGTACTGGCGTTGGAGGTTGAGGTTGCTGTTGCTGTGGTGGTGGAGGTTGTGGCTGCAGTGCACCCGGATGTTGGTATACATAGGGTGGAGGTGCACCAGAAGGATGGTACCCATAAAAGGGGTATCCACCAGCTGAATAAGGTTTGGTGGAGTATGGTGGAAAAGGAGAAGGGTAAAGATCGTTGAATGCAGCTGCTTCAACATAGGGAACTTGTGATGGTGCCTGGTGAATATAGTTAGGCAAACCAGAAGAAGAAACAAATGGGTTATATCCAAACAAATCTGGATATGAGGGAATTGGGTTTTCAAAACCCGATGGTGGTAGTGGTGGTAGTTGTGTCGAAGGCCCAACATCGGATTGTGGTGCCTGAGGCAAAGGCTCAGCGGTTGGTTATGGTTGGTGTTCTACCAACGGTGAGGTGTGAGAGGGTCCACCCATTTGTGGGTCCTTAGGGATAGTTGGGTAAGGGTTAGGTGAAAGTGACCCTAACCTTGGTCCTAGTCGCACATACATGCGTGCCCCACGTCTCCTTGGTGGCTGCGGTTGCTCTACCTGTTGCATTGGTACCTCCTCAGGCGGAGGTAGTTTCGATTGAGGAGTATGGTATGAGGGTGTGTTGTGGTATGATGGGGTGTTATAGAAAACATATTGTCCCCATCTTTCTTGGAAATCATCGGGGTAGTGTTGGGGAGTTCCAGTATATGAATTTGAACCGCTGGACAGTTCAATTGGGTGCCTCATAGACGCTGTTTGAGGCATCTCCGGGTCATAATCTTCCTCCATAGGTTCCGAGGAGTCTTCGTGAGGAGTAACAGAGGGTGAAAGTAGGCGGATGTCGGTGTTATAATTTCCCTGAAAAGGATGGGAATGAGAGTGATGGGAGTGGTGGCTATGGTGGGAGTGGTGGGAGTCTGGCGGTGGCGAATATTCATGGGAAATAGAATGACGGTATGGTTCCCATGGTGATGAAGAATCGCCCGATCCCTCGTATGGATTATAGTTGTGGATGTTGGAGGGTCCTTGGCCAGATGACCCGCCTCGCATTAGCCCCTTTCCTTTTGCTCCGCAAGAAAACTTAGGCGGCATATTTCCTGCTTAAAAAATAAGTTAAAACATAGCAAGACAGAAAATAATATCAAAATAAGGTAATGAACAATCCTAGGTCATAGCCTAGACTCAAGAGTCTAAGGAATGTGTTACTGTGTCGTTTGAGATCAAACACTAAAGACTAGTGTTGAATTCCCTCAAACGTTGGCTCTGATACTAACCTGTCACACCTCGATTTCCATGTGTATCCCGGTGGGCCCAGTGGGGAGTATTGTGACGTACAGTTGATATCATCATAACCAATAATATACATAGCAACATAGCGGAAAGCTTGGAGTAAATACAAACTATTACAAACCATAGAGTGTCTAGAGTTCGAAACACAAATATACAAACATATACATGGCTAGTAATAAGATCCACAGGCGGATCGAATAACATATAAATGAAAAAAGACTCTACAGGCACTTCTACAATAACATTTTTATAAATAACTTGGGACAGTATAAATGACCTTGTATACAGATTTACATGTATGTCTTTTACATATGGGCCCACTACAGAAACCGAGACATGATCGACTGACACACCATTTCTGAACTTTCACACAGAAAGCAGATAATAATAATAGCAGTTTCCGATGTATGCCTACACCAATATTTAAGTTATGGCCACTAACACTTTAGTGAGCCAGGGATATCCGAGACACGGTCAAGTTCCCCCCCCCCCCCAATGTTTTAGTTTCAGACAAAATAAA
Organism: Scalesia atractyloides; assembly: GCA_947069175.1. Taxonomy (NCBI): domain Eukaryota; kingdom Viridiplantae; phylum Streptophyta; class Magnoliopsida; order Asterales; family Asteraceae; genus Scalesia; species Scalesia atractyloides. The sequence goes on along the minus strand of CAMTDV010000030.1, from coordinate 11,456,826 downwards.
TTAAAACCGGGTTATGTATTTTAGTTAATTATCACAACTAGATAAAACATAATTTCCATACCCGACAAAGCGGTAATAGTTTACCGTATCCCAAGCCCGTATAGAGAAAATAAGTTAAATGTATTTACCTGAGGTTAAATCTTCAAAAAGTTAAAACTCAGCCGCAAATCAAGACAAGCACAGGCACAATCTACCGCGAAGGGGTTTAGTCTGGAGTGATGTTATTATTAACCAAATTAGAATGCTAACGGGTCCTTAGTTAAGTCTTAGACTTGAACCGGCTAGTCTTATGTTTAAACAATTACGGCACAATACACTAGATTATTCGGTGACAGGAATAGGATGTTAATTGGACCCAACAAGTATCATGACTTGTATAATATGGGTATACCAATAACATTCAAGATTTTGATAATAAAATGACAAGGTTAAACCTGTTTCGGCTAAATTACGTAAACTAGTCATGTATGCTTAATTCTAAGCGTATAAGCGAAATCGGGTAACCGAATGAGTCATATACAAGTTCCATATTCTAATATGTTTAAAATATGTTAATAACTCAGTAGGTTTCTAAAATATAGGCCCCTAATGTATTGAAAACCAAATTATGCCTTATAAGGGCATTTTGGTCTTTTTATAATTTACAAAAGAGGTTTATAAAAAATCTGATGTCAAGGTGCATAATATTCTGTAAAAATATTTATTTATGATTATATAACAGTAGAATATCAAATATATGTGTGTTTGATAGTTTTTAACTAAACTATGTCCCGTATGGGCATTTTAGTAATTTCACACATAGCTTTGAAGCATAATTGGAATTCCGAGTTCGGGACTTGTACTTACTGTTAAAATTATTGAAATTAAGTTTATAAATCAGTAGTTAACAAGTCTTGGCTCAAAATTATGGTTTTAAACCATACTATACGCCAAAAGGCGTAGAAGTCGATAAATGCCGTTAAATGCGATGTTCAAGGTAAACTGAGGTTATGACCTGTTTTATATAACCAAAATATGTCATCTAACATATTATATCAGTAAGTAAAAGATTTGGTGACAAAAAGCTTGATTAAAGTCATTTTGTGCGAAAAGGGTAATTTAGTCTTTTATCGGCATTTAACGAATCTTAGACCTTTATTCAGTTTATAATCTGAATAAATATCCCAACATGTCCTACATATTATATTACATCAGTAGGTATTTCCTTTAGGTGATAAAAACATGTTAAATTTATCTAAAATGCTGAAAAGAGCATTTTAGTCATTTAAAAATATGTATTATGCCTTCTTATCAAAATTTAGATTATGATCAGATTCTTGACATCATTATAATCCACTTATGTTTATAAATCAGTTTATAACATATTTTTATATGCATGGATGTTTAAAACCTTGATTTAGCGGAACTTGCATAATAGCTCGGATTACTAAGGAATCATGTAGTATAACTTTAGAGGTTATACTATACTAAATCATGATCATAAAGTGACCTAAATTTAGTAGCTTAATTAGCTAAATTGGGTCAGAACTGAAAGTCAAAGCAGAAGTCAAACTTTGCGACTTTCGGTTGTGAACCGACCCTAGACCGAGGCTTGACAAGTCAAGTCAGTTTATATTAGTTCTAACACTTACTTAAAAGTTGTTTATGCATCAAAACATATTTCATAACATTTATATACTCAGTTATGAATTTTATAAAAATCTGGCAAGTTTGACTTTTGTTGACTTTTACTTCGACTCGTCAATTAGTCAAGGATTCGTGGTAATATGGAGGTGCCCTCTTGAGGGATTAACACCTACCTTATTACGATCACGTAGCCCCTTTCGTTACGATCAATGGCTGGACCATCACGGTCTTAGCTCAAAGTCAAGGCATTTTTACGTCAAGACTTTGACCTTGGCTTAAATCTTAACGAAATGACTTAGCACGAAAATGGAACACTTACACAAGGTCCAGGGAATACTAAGAGAAGAAAGGAATGCTTGGAAATGGCCAGGAGCTTCTCTTTGATGAACTTGTGAGTTAAAGTTCATGTAAGTGTTGCAACTCACCAAAAATGTCATCTTAAAGAGTTAGGGAGGAGCCAAGAGAGGTTGCTAGGTGTTAATGGGAGTAAACAAGTGTCCCTAGACCTGTTAAGACTAGTAAGAAGGGTGGCAAGGCAACAAGAGGTGGCAGAGCAGGCTGCTGCCACATTTTGTTCGCTGGCAGGTCCTTGCGGACCGTATGGCCTAGACCTTGCGGTCCGTAAGGCCTGCTGGCGCCCACTGTATTTGAAGTTGGTTACGGACCGTAACCAATATGGCTTGCGGTCCGTAACTGCCTCCCATAGATTACAAATTTGGCATATTTTAATGTTAGCCCCTCAATTATCCAACTCATAACGAGGATATTAATTAGCGTTTCAACGACTTTGGTCCCTCCTGTTTTACCATACGGAACAAGAGGATTTCCGGGACACGTGTCGGAACATGTTTGGACATAAAAACACGTAGTGTTACAAATAAAATGATAACATTTTAATAAGCAAACATATATTAATGACGTGTCGCGGCAAGCCTCCCAAATTAACAAAATGCGTAGTTGCAAAAACCTTCCTAAAATTTGTTCTTTTCCAGGAAAATTGTCACCCACACGTTCCTAGAATTTGGCCCTAATCCTACTCCAACATTGAGACAAATCTGAAGGAATCCTAAATCGAGCGTATCCACCCAACTCTTGACTGACGCGATATCCTTGGTCTCGGTCCAACGACATGCCATTGAAACTAAAGAGATTGAGATTATAAAGAGGTTAAGAGTATAAAGAGTTTGAGAGTATGAAGATGTTTAGAGTGATATAAAATAAAAGTGTGTGTATGATTAGAAATTAAATTTCTTTTAAATGTTACCGTTGTTAAACTGTAAAGTCAAAAGGGCCCTGCTAGATTATGTGAAACATATAGATTTAGAAGTAGAATTTAAATAGTGTATAAATTAGGTGGTAAGTAACACTAAAACCGAAAGTCCTAATTATATTATTAACTAGTATTAAGCAACCCCGCGTTACGGTGGGGGCGAACACCAATGCCACACTACTGCCAGCGACCATTAGCACTAAGTTGATGCGTATTAATGAGAAGAAATTAAACCTAAACGTAAAACATATAAAAGAGTAACTAATTCGATCTAGAATCCGCGTGTTACGATGAATCTATCAAACGAGAAAAAATAGACGACGAAAAACGTTTAACCACACACGCACTATGCGCCATGTTAAACAAAATTGAAAGTAAAAAAGTTGTGATGTTAAAATGAAAAAGATGAAAAGTTTTGGGGTTTAAGGTAAAGAAAATCAAATAATTTGGGGTTAAAAGTAAAGATGAAAAGTTTTGGGGTTAAAAATAAAGAAATCAAATAGTTTTGGATTAAAAGTAAAAAATCAAAGTTTTTTTTGAAAAACTCCCAAAGAACAAGTTACAACTCCTCTAAGCTCAAAAATGTTGCAAATTATAGTATTTGATAATGGGTAATATACATTAAAATTTTAAGTGACGGTGAATAGCAAACCTATTTTTATGTTACCATATTAAAACAAATCAATTTCATCCATTATACTTTAAATAATATATGCTTTTAACCATTTAAATTTTATTTATTTCATGCTTGCGCTTCATTTTTTTTAAATTGAATACGTGACTGTGTTTAATATTTTTTATTGATGTTCTTGTATAAACTTTGTTGGAAAAAGAGTTTTATTGAAAATAGTACAGTGACGAACAGAATCGATACCAACATTGTTATTATGAAACCGGTACCGGCATTCACTTGTATAACTTTCAATGTAAAATCCATTCTTTTGCGCATACCGTTGACTTTAAATCGTATGCTGGTACCATAGTGATACCTTCATAAACCGAACCGATACCAATTGAATTCACGCCACATCACCCGCGGAATCTATTAACTTAGAACCCTGATGATGAATAGTAACATGATTTTTCTATGCTATTTATATTATTTTTTTATGATCCAATTTCACCAACCCATGTAGTTTTATTTAATTTGATTTTTTCTCTGATAACTCGCGTTCATTATTTAAAGCTTAATACACAATTACGTTTAATTTTTTTTGCAAGACGTTCTTGTATAAACGTTGTTGAAAGCAAAAGTAGTATAACAAACCAAACCGAACCTATACCTACATGGGCACCAGTATTGTTATTATGGGGACTGGTATCACTATTAATTTTTATGTTTATTTAACGACATCCATACCAATATTGTTATTAGGGGTGTGCACGGTTCGGTTCGGTTTTTGGGCAAAATCAAAACCGAAACCGAAATGTCAGTTTCGGTTTTTAAAAACCGTTCGCTTTCGGTTTTCTCGGTTTTTATGTCGGTTCGGTACGGTTTTTCAGTTATTTCGGTTTTTCGGTTATTTCGGTATGTAAAATTCAAAAAAAAAAAATACAAGTTATATTATAACAATCTTTTGATAGGTTTACATCTAAGTTATTATAGTTAACCTCTTTTATTAATATTGTTTACATAAACCTAATCTTCTAATCTATCTATTTTTATGTTTATTTAATGTTTTTATTAATACATTTTCTTTTATAATAATTTAAAGATCAATTAATTTTTATATTACATTTTGTTATTTCTTATAGGTAATAAATAATTTCAATTATAAATAAAGATGTAATGTTTTTATTATAAACACTTAACATTTAAAAATAAAATCAATATTTTCTACTAGCATTGGGTTAAACACTAAAAAATTTAAACTTAAACATAAAAATATATGGATTGTAACTTATCAGTTTGGTTTTTTCGGTTATTCAAATTGTTTATCCAAAACCGAACCGAAATTTTCGGTTATTAAAAATCCGAAAACCGAACCGTCGGTTTTTGTTTTGGTTCGGTTTTTTGTTCGGTTATTTCGGTTAATCGGTTACGGTTCAGTTATTTCGATTTTCTTGCTAACCCTAATTGTTATAAATGTAATCGATACGCGTTTTCGTTTTTATGGTACTTAATGTAAGACACATTCTTTTGCTCATATCATGACTTTAAACCGAGTGCCGAATATCGAATGGATTAGTACAATCATTATGTAATGCGTAAAAAAATGAAAAAGCGTGTTTAGATTATTTCAATGTAACCTATAGGTGTAAGCTCCAAACTTGAGGGGGTAAAAAAGGTTTTACAAAGTTTTTAAAGACAACAACAAATTAGCTTTTAAAAAAATTAGCGAACGGAAGTTATTGAACAAAATTAAGTTAGTAAAAGACTTAATATGTTAAAAACGTATATTATATGTGAGACATGGGTAAAACTAGAATGTTGAAAATTGGTGGAGTTAGTTTGTATTACATGGAGTAGGAACTAAAATTACTAACTACAAAAATAAAGAGGGTAGCAAAAATGAAAAGAAGTTGTTGCACTTCCCTTTTCTTTTTCGTATGTCTTTCTTTTGGAGGACGAATAGAAAAATAATATGTATATTAACAAAGCAGAGGAATTGAAGTAATAAAAGTTGAAACCTAAAGGGGCCAAAGAGAAAAAATGTAAGGACTAAATATGTAAAAACCACCGGCATTCATCTTGAGGCCTAAAGGGACCAAAGAGAAAAAAAACGTAAGGGACTAAATACGTAAAAGCCACCAACATTCACCTTTTGATAATATATGTTCAGCTAGGGTTGTTCAAACCGCTCGTCACTTTTCGCTCGCTCGACACTCATTTGAAAATTGTTTGGAAAATGCTTGTTCGATTTGACGTCGGTTGTAAACGAGCCGCTCTGCTCGGTTTAGTTTATGAATGAGCCAAGTATGAGCAAAGGTCCGCTCGGCTCGGTTAGACTCGAATTATTATTTTTAATTAGTATATATATACATATACATATATAAACATGTATATACACACATATACACAAATATAAATTATACATATATATACACACACAAAAACATATACGAGTTGTGAGAACTTAGAGAATTCGGCCTTACGAACAGTTTTTTCAAAAAAATGTTTTTACCAAAAATCATAAAAAATCAACTTTTCCAACCAGCCGAAAATGCTATAAAAAGGTGATGTCATGCTTATCTCATCATCTTTTTACAGCTATTGTAAGGGCCGAAAAACGCCACATCGATTTTTTTATATTTTTTACGACAGTCTTTCTAAACATTTTCATCTAGGAGTGTGAAAAAAATGAGGCAAAACTCGCACGGGAAGACCGAGTTCTCTAAGTTCTCACAACTGATGGTGGTTTTCCCTTGATCCTAATCCTACATATATATACTTATATATAAATTAAATTTATAATTTTATATATATCACTCTATTATATTTTGGTCCACTATATACAAATTTACAACTATATCTATACGTATTAGCCCAATAACGGCAATAAAAAATTAATATCAAATCTAAAAATTAAAACCCTAAACCGATAAACTACAGTCTGCTCATCGCCTCAATGTTTCATGCCGTTACCCTTAGTGGATCGTCTCCGGCTCTCAACGTCATAGTTCTTGCAATACGATCGTCACCTCGTCGGCCAAAACATTGTTATTCATAAGAAAAATATATGCCATGAATTATGAATGTGTCTATTTTTAAAGACATAAAAACTCAAGACCCAACATTGTCACTATCGCTCTAAACAAATCTAAATCGGGCGACAGGGTTGTCCAAATCGCTCGATGCTTGCTCGGAATATTTACTGCTCAGAAAAATGCTCGTTCGATCTGATGCTTGGTTGTAAACGAGCCACTCTGCTCGGTTCGGTTTGTAAATGAGCCAAGCATGAGTAAAAGGTTCTCTCGGTTTGGCTCGACTCGTGAACAACCCTAGCCATATGGAAAAAAAAAACAAATTTACTTTATTCGTATCAGGTTGTTGAGTTTATCGAAGAAATGATGAATTAGAAAGTTTAACGGTGCAAAAAAAATATGTTAGATTATACCCATTAGTATAATGATTATACTATAAACGAGCAATTCCAATTCGGGTCATACGTGATTCGGTATTCTCTATTCGAATGAAAGGAGGAGATTAACATAACTAATAATTAGGTTATTAATCTCTATTATAAATAGATAGATTTACGTCAATAAAAGAGTAGATTAGTTCAGTCAAGATGTGTGTTTCTTGTTCGTGATAGTCATACGCAAGCAATAAAGAAATTATCTTTAGGTCTCCTAGGTTTACAATTTGGTACTAGAGTCTCATAGGGCCGGTTATGAGGATTTAAGTGTCATGTACGAGTTCGAAAAAAGACCCCTTAACTTACAAGGTTTAATTTTTTAGATAGAGAGCCCAACAAGTTTTGAGATTTTAATGTTTTATATAAAGGGTCTTGTTCATTTTTATTGTAGTGTGGAAATTGCTAATTTATAACCTAATAATAATTACTCTAATCGTACCATTTGTATATTAACATATATATTTAATAGAGTAGAACAATAATTTTTACTAATGCACAACAAATATATAAAATCATTAACGAATGCATATAAAATTAAGAAAACAAATAAAAATAAAGACGAATTCTTTTAAGCAATTAAATAAAGTAATAAACTAAAAACATAACATGTAAAAAGAAATTAAAAAAAAATTCTTAAAAAAATTGCTAGTGGAGTAAATTAGAACTAAAAAAACTGGTGTAAAAATTTTAAGGTGAAAGCACCTACAAGTTTTAAGAAAAGTGAGATAAATTATTATTTTAGTTATTCTTTAATTTCTTTTTCCACTTTATTTCTTGCTTTCGTCTCCAACTATTCACCATGCTCCACCCTCATACTCAACTGCTACCTTCGGAAAATTTTCAGATCAAGAATTTTTTCACTCCTCTCTTGTCATTTTATCTACATTACCTTCAAGTTTTTAGATTACATTTTTTAAAAGTAACATACAAAATATATAAAATGTGCCTCGGCCAGAGGTACGCCCACCCCAAGGCCGGCCTTGGAGTCTGACTTTGAAAATAAACAATCGTGGCGAAGAAGACAGTGACGATACAACATGTGAAGGCAACCAGTTTGACTAGTCTTGTTCCATCTAATCACAATTCATACTTAAACCGATTGCAAGAATGCAACGTCAGTGGTGATCATGTCAGAGTTTCAGGTTGTCAGCGATACCAAAAGATTAAATAATATTAACTAAAACTCATGGTCAACATTCATGATCTCGTATCTTAAAGGCCAAGATCTTTGGGAAATTGTCAACAGTTCGAAGACACAAGATCCAAGGGTTGAGGCGAACAAAGCAATTCACAAGTGTAGGGGAAGCAGGGAAGACCATTTTTATTTTGAAGACTACTATTGAAAAAGTGATGCTTAACACCTTGAAGGAGTCGAGTACCCCAAACCTGCTTGGGATACTTTCGCATGGTCGTTTTCAAAGACGCTAGATCTACAACTGTTGCAAAGTGATTATATGATGGCATCTGAACGCGACTCGTCTATCCCTTAGTACTTCTACAAAGTGAAAACTCTATACCGGGAAATTGGTGAGCTCGATCAATCACGTTGGACAAGATAGGATGAAGTGGCTCATAATCCAAGGCCTAAAACCTAAATATAGGAGTTTTATTACAACCATACAAGGCTAGGTAGCTCAACTACTTTTGGTGGAGTTTGAGAATCTATTAGCCGGCCAAGAGGCCTTTGCTAAACCACTCGTGGGAGTTGCAATCAAGAAGCCTTATATGCAGAGGGAAGGTGTGGAAAGAATCGGTTTAATAAGGGTTCGAATAAAAATTATGAAAAATCAAAACCATCCTCAAGTGACCAACGAAAACCATAAGACAAGGAGGTTTCCACTAGTGACTCGAAATCGAAACGGTATTGGAAAAGGTTCCCTTACAACTACTATTGTTGTGGCCATAAAGGACACATGGAAAAAGATTATAAGAAGGAAGCTCGTGAAAATGTAATGTTGCGGTGATCGAAGATGAAGAGGGTTGAAACGTGGGACGTGTTAGTTACACACGACTCTAATCGAAAAACGATGTAATAGATCATGCCCTCACAGTTTGAGTCGAATCACAAGTCATCAAGTTGGACGATTGGACAACTTACTTGGGATGGTAAAATCACATAAATGGAGAACAAGGTAAGTTAACTTATCTCGTTAAGTATTCCGAAAATTGTATTGTTATGATTGGACATAACCTAAACATAACATCTAAAGCACCGGAGATGTCGTCTTTCTTTCAAAGATCGATAATAAGGAACTAGTTCTCAAGGTTGTTTATCATGTGCATAATATACAAAAGAATTTGATATTTTTCCCACAGATTACCGACACTAGTAGTTATTTCGTATTTGGTCCGAAAGATGTTAAGAGTTTTGGAGAAATACGAGACTCCCTCTAAACCAGTGCTTAAAGGAGACATCGTTGAGAAACTATGTACATTCTCTCTGCAAAAAAAAACATATGTTAGAAAGACGAAAAACTCGCAAACTGTCGACTTATGGCATCAACGACTAAGCCAAGTTGGTTAGGAAAAAAATGGAATTATCATACAAATATAATTCGTTGTCAGCTTGCCAAAGTATGTGCACGCAGTCAATTTGGGAAAGCCCATCAGTTGCCTTTTAATCAATCCACATAGAAAGCTACCGTTCCGCTCGAACTAGTTCAAATGTACGTGTGGGGACCAATGAAGTAGAAATCGCTAAAATTTATGCATTATTTAATTAACTATATTGACTAATTCTCTTAGTCCGCTGGGGTGTTTTTCATGAAACATAAAAGTAAGACGTTATCCAAGTCCAAAGAATTTAGACTTGAGGCCGAATATGTCACCAGAAGTTCGATTAAATATATACGGTCAAATGACGACGGGATTAAACAAGTCAAGAGTTTACTAACTTTCTTAAGAGTTGCAAGATTGGAAGACAAGTAACTTGTGCAAATACACCACAGCAAAACGACGTACTAAAGCGAAATAATACGCGACTATAAAAAGTCTCAAGAAAACTAATTCACAACAAAAATATTCCAGAGAGGTTTTAGGGCAGAATCACTTATAATTGTAGCCTATATTATAATCGAACTCCTCGGTAAGGTTGTATTTGTTAAGTTTTTGTGCCATGTCACCACAGACAGAAACTAGATAAAAAAGTGATTTGTTGCATCTTTATTAGATATGATGACGAGTGTAAGGGTTAGCAATGTTGTGACCCCAACACTGGGTAGTGCTTGGTATCTAGACACGTAGTATGATGAGAACTCAACTTGGTGATCTCAAGGCAACAAAGTTTTTTCCTAATTTAGAAGAGTTAGCGGAAAAACTCAATAGCTCATTTGTTAATGTGATTCTAGACGAGAACGAATCAGAAATCAATGTCCAAGAGGAACAAATTGATCCACAGTGTAGGACCGTTGTACGGATCGTTCGGGCACTAATCTGACAAACCTAAGATAAACGTGCGGAATCCGTTTGCTTAGACGACATTGGTTACACTCATTTGTTTCTGTTTAACACCGTTTCATTGATTATATGACGTTACAGATCCTGGAAACACTTTGACAGCGCTTCGCCTCTGTCGTGATAAAATCTCTGAAAGTTACAAATGAAACATCAAAGCTCCTATTTATACTAACACAAGTTCGCTGGTGGGAGTGCAAGTTCGGGTGAACTTGCTTAGTCAAGTTCGGCCAAACTTGACTACAACACTACCATTTCAAGCGAACTTGTCCCTAAATATACATAAACTTCGACATTTCGCTCCTAAATACTGACTCGATATTATACGATGACGTAGGCAATAGACATATGCATCAATAGACTCCCCCTTGGATGTTGCCGTAGTCATCATTCTTCAATTAAGTTCCTGAGTCTTTAATGTTCTCTTGATCTTTATATCTTGAATAACTTTAACATCCATGCTCCCCATTGCTTTGAGCTTTCTGGTATCTTTAATCAACGTGTTTATCTAGCTCCCCTGAAATGATGCTTCGAATCTCTAAGATTTGACGATTAAGAACAATCACACGTATCCACACACAAACAATTTCTTAACAGTCTCGTTGGTCCGGATCACATTCAACATTATTAGGTTTCCATGGAAGATATGTGAAAAAAAACTTTTTGGATTTTAATATTGAATGCTGAAATGTAAACATACTAAAATGTAATATTTACAGTTTGTATTTTTGTGAGAAAACGTGCTAGAGGATCATATCAGTTTTTGAGATATACCACCAGTACCGTTGACCTTTTAATGACTTTAAGTTTTAAACTTGTTTACTTAGATTGTCGATATGTTTATCCACCTAAACTTTAACACATTTCTCAATTGTTCCAAGATATGTTAGGGTAAGAATTATGAAACTTGACTTATCTGTGGTTCCCACTTCTTGAATATACTCTCGTATCAAAATTTTCTAGATTTCATCTTACAGGTGAATATAGCGTAATTGATATCTGTATCAGGGTAATGCGATGCCTTGAGAGCTCAGGTTAGTACTAACGTAGAGACAAAGAGATGAAGGCTCGCCTTTAAGGTGTGTTCCATTTAAGAAATCTTTTCAGCACTGCAAATGATTAGATCTTTCGATACTTTTCAAGATTGCATGCAGTTTAGGGGTTTATTGCAAAAGTATTATAGAAGTTCTAGGCTATTGCTTTCGCAAAATCAGAAGAAGTTGTATAATACCCCAGAAATCAACTATTTATAAAGACCTCGTATCTCAGAATCAGGCAATCTCTCAAACGAAATTTCGGAGTACTAAGTCCATATATCCAAGATATGTTAATCCACAAGATTAAGCAGTTGTAAAATTTAGTTTATATCTCGAAAACAATTTTCTAAATGTGTAAAGCCTATCGACACATCCACCATAAGACTTGTTTATAACTTTTTAAACTTTACAAATATTTAGCATACTGTGATAGTCCACTGATGTACTATCATTTCCTTTTTGCGCACAAGTAATCTCATTTTTCATTTTTCAATGTTTTTTTTATGTTTTAAGATTTTCTATTGTTTTTGGCTTTTTCAATCATTTTATCTATCTAAAATGATTTCGAAACGATGTTTTTCAATTTTACAAGAATTTTTTACAACTTTTTAAATTTTTTCTCCCCCTAAAATTGAAAACATCTTATTAAAATCGAAAATAAGAATCTTCCATTTTAACCATTTAATGACTTTTTACGAATGTGAACGCGAGACTACCATTTTGTTTGTGTGGAATATCACTCATATATTTTGTCTCTCTGCATGAATAACCACTGCTTCTCAAATGATGTTTGGCTTGAAGCTTGGTTATCCTGCACATTAAAACAAACATTAATCAGTTTTGAATTGGAACCCAATCCTGGATTTAGGTTTTCCAAAATCATTAACATCTGAAGTAAACAAACATTCACACTCTTTTTAATATTCAAACAGTTTGATAGAAACTTTATTGAAAATTTTACTTTCTTTGATTTTTTAACTGTTTGAATTATCAAATTTTTCTCCACTACTCTCTCTTTTGTCCTCAGATTTGTATCTGATGAATTCGTTTTACTTGACTTTGAGTAAAATGATTCATTAGAACTTTTATCTGATTTTTTAGACGTATCCGAGGACAAAATCTTTTCCAAATACTCTCTAACTTTTTTTTCTCTTTTTTCTCAATCTGTCTTTTTGCCCTTGTGATAACTTAACTTTTTGTTCTTTGGGCTTCTCTACAGTTTTCTCATTTTGTTCTCTGTTTTCTTCTCCTCTGGTCTTTTCTCCCACTGAGATTTAACCGATCTTCTTTTCAGATTAGTCGGACAATCCCTGGAAATATGACCTTTGATTTGACATTTATAGCATCTTCTCGTATCAAATCTCTTTTTCAGACAGTTAACAGCAATGTGTCCACAAATCCACAGTTGTAACACACTCTATTATCGTACCAATCTCTCCATTCAGCCCAAACACCCAAATCAGCACATTGATTTGACATGTAGTAGTCATCTTTCCTGCTTCTTCAATAAAATTGATTTGACTTTGAATCACTATGATCCAACCTGCAACACTGATTCTCAAATTTTTGTGAATTTTTATAATGATTGGATGACCGTACCGATGAGCTTTTATTTTTGTTTTGAAAATTTTTAGAATTTTGTTTTTCATGTTGTTTTTGCCATTCTGCTTAGAAGGTTTTTGCGATGAGCATTCACCTTTTTTAGCAGATTGTAGAACAATTTCTTGAAATTTTTCTTTTAGTTTCAAAAATATTTCTTTTTTATCATTTTCATCATCGGTATTATCATCACAATCCTAAATTATGACTAATTTGTAACATTTTCACTTATTGGAATTTCCTTTTTATTCTTATTGAACGGTTTAGGAGATATCTGATCTAACATTACAGATGAAGTCACAAAACCTTTCAATTATTTTTCAAAATCATCAATTTTATTTTGTGCAATCTCAACATCTTGTTCAAGTTTTCTAATTTTTTCAAGATGCAAGTTTATTATATTTTGTTTTTCAATAACATTTTTATTCAAACATATTTATCATTTTCTAAAATTTTTATATTATTTTGAAAGTATTTCACATTTTGTAATTTTTTATTTTTTAAAATTTTTATTTGATTTTCAAAATTCTTTTCATTTTCTTTTAACTTTTTATTTTCTAATGACAAGCATTCCAAATATTTCAAAAGTTTGACATTAATAGATTTGAATTTTTGACAATTGAATCACAAATATTCAGTACACTTTGTGCAAGGTTTTTCGACCTCCACAATTTGTACCCTTACCACTTCTTTATCAACAATTTTTACCTCTGACTTTACCTTCTTGCTTTTAATCATCTCAGCACGCTCCAGATATTTAGCACGTAGAGCATTCCATAGCTTTTGTGACGTATCATATTCTAGTAGCAGATTTAAGATATTTCCTTTCACCGACTGCTGTATCAGATTAGTCATTTTCTTTTCAGCAAAATAATCATCTTGTTGTTGAGTAGAATATTTGCACTTCCCCAGAATTTGCTGATTTTAATCTCTAGGAATGACATAACCTGTCTCAATCACGACCCAACTACGGAAATGCTCTCAAATTTTCTTTTCCAAACATCATATTCACTTATATTCATCAACATAGGAGGCTTCATGGACTCCATTTCGTTTTCCAAACTAATTTGTCGTTCAAAAGACTTGAAAAATGATTAGCAAACAGACAACTTTTAGAAAAATTTGACTTTTTAACCGACAATATCAACGTATCGGTTTGCTAAAAACGTTTAAAATTTTTCAGAAAACTTTTTTTTACCAAATTAGAGCTTTAAACTCGTCTTGTCAATACGAATCTAACGATATATAATGTCCGAGACGTTTTTCGGGATTTTCATGTTTTTTTAGAAACCTTGGACAATTTCGGTCGAACTTGTCACAGCGTGTGAAACTCAGCTATTTAACAAGTTCGGGCGAACTTGTATAAGTTTCAAGAGAAACAAGCAAGTTCGGGCGAATTTGTATAAGTTTGAAGAGAAACAAGCAAGTTCGGGCGAACTTGTACTAGATTTTCAACAAATTTTAATCAAGTTCGGGCAAACTTGATAAAATCTGATTGAAAAGTAAGCAAGTTCGAGCGAACTTAACCTAAAACCATGAAAAATCAATCGAGTTCGGGCGAACTTGATATTGTTTTTCATGTTGTTTTTGTTCTTTATTCTGCTTAGAAGGTTTTTGCGATGAGAATTCACCTTTTTTAGCAGATTGTAGAACAATTTCTTGAAAATTTTCTTTTAGTTTCAAAAATATTTCCTTTTTATCCTTTTTATCATCGGTATTATTATCACAATCCTTAATTATGACATCGTCATAATTTGTGACATTTTCACTTATTGGAATTTCTTTTTTATTCTTATTGAACGATTTAGGAGATATCTGATCTAACATTACAGATGAAGTCACAAAACCTTTCAATTATTTTTTCTAAATCATCAATTTTATTTTTTGCAATCTCAACATCTTGTTCAAGTTTTCTAATTTTTTCAAGATGCGAGTTTATTATATTTTGTTTTTCAATAACATGTTTATTCAAAACAGATTTATCATTTTCTAAAAATTTTATATTATTTTGAAAGTATTTCACATTTTGTAATTTTTTATTTTCTAAAATTTTTATTTGATTTTCAAAATTCTTTTCATTTTCTTTTAACTTTTTATTTTCTAATGACAAGCATTCCAAATATTTCAAAAGTTTGACATTAATAGATTTGAATTTTTGACAATTTAAGCACACATATTCAGTACACTTTGTGCAGGGTTTTTCGACCTCCACAATTTGTACCTTTACCACTTCTTTATCAACAATTTTTACCTCTGACTTTACCTTCTTGCTTTTAATCATCTCAGCACGCTCCAGATATTTAGCACGTAGAGCATTCCATAGCTTTTGTGACGTATCACATTCTAGTAGCAGATTCAAGATGTTTCCTTTCACCGACTGCTGTATCAGATTAGTCATTTTCTTTTCAGCAAAATAATCATCTTGTTGTTGAGTAGAATATTTGCACTTCCCCAGAATTTGTTGATTTTCATCTCTAGGAATGACATAACCTGTCTCAATCACGACCCAACTACGGAAATGCTCTCAAATTTTCTTTTCCAAACATCATATTCACTTATATTCATCAACATATGAGGCTTCATGGACTCCATTTCGTTTTCCAAACTAATTTGTCGTTCAAAACACTTGAAAAATGATTAGCAAACAGACAACTTTTAGAAAAATTTGACTTTTTAACCGACAATATCAACGTATCGGTTTGCTAAAAACGTTTAAAATTTTTCGGAAAACTTTTTTTTACCAAATTAGAGCTTTAAACTCGTCTTGTCAATACGAATCTAACGATATATAATATCCGAGACATTTTTCGGGATTTTCATGTTTTTTTTTAGAAACCTTGGACAATTTCGGTCGAACTTGTCACAGCGTGTGAAACTCAGCTATTTAACAAGTTCGGGCGAACTTGTATAAGTTTCAAGAGAAACAAGCAAGTTCTGGCGAATTTGTATAAGTTTGAAGAGAAACAAGCAAGTTCGGGAGAACTTGTACTAGATTTTCAACAAATTTTAATCAAGTTCGGGCAAACTTGATAAAATCTGATTGAAAAGTAAGCAAGTTCGAGCGAACTTAACCTAAAACCATGAAAAATCAATCGAGTTCGGGCGAACTTGATGAAAAATGTGAATTTTTCAGTCAAGTTCGAGCGAACTTGATATTAAGTTCGAGCGAACATGTGTTTTCAAACATGGTTTTTCAATTTTTCGGCATGAATTCGTTTGTTTTAAGCTCTGATCTTTTCAAGGGTTTATCTATTATGGATTTTACGTATTATACTTGAAAATCTGTCCATTTTGTCCGTGAATTGTCCATGGAAAGTTAAAAATGAAAGAAATGAGTAGAAGATGAGATGATTTCAGTCCAATGTCTTCAAATTAGGCCAATCCTGCTCTGATACCACTTGTAGGACCGTTGTACGGATTGTTCAGGCACTAACCTGACAAACCTAAGGTAAACGTGCGGAATCCGTTTGCTTAGGCGACATTGGATACACTCATTTGTTTCTGTTTAACACCGTTTCATTGATCATATGACGTTACAGATCCTGGAAACACTATGACAGAGCTTCGCCTTTGTCGTGACAAAATCTCTGAAAGTTACAAATGAAACATCAAAGCTCCTATTTATACTAACACAAGTTCGCTGGTGGAAGTGCAAGTTTGGGCGACTTGCTTAGTCAAGTTCGGCCGAACTTGACGGCAACACTACCATTTCAAGCGAACTTGTCCCTAAATATACATAAACTTCGACATTTCGCTCCTAAATACTGACTCGATATTATACGTTGACGTAGGCAACAGACATATGCATCAACACACAGTATGTTGATCAAGGCCAAACCCAATCCAACAGCCACATGCCCTAGTTTAGCAGCCGAGTAGCCGAGTAGGAAGTGTTCGACGGTCTATTAGAGAAAGGATACCCAACCTTTGGTATGAAAACTTGGCCATATTGGAAAGCGAGGTAATCGAGCCGGATACATACAATGAGGCAAGTAGTTCAAAATAATGGATTTAAGCACTTAACAAAGAATCAAACTTTGGAACTTGTTCCAAAGCCCAAAGATATAAAACTAGTTTGATGTAAATGGGTATAGAAGATAAAGCGATGGTTCGGTGGGTAGGTAGAAAGAGTTAAAGGCATATTAGTCGCTTGTGGTTTCTCGCAAGAATATGATTTGGACTACAATGAAACGTTTGCCCCCACGGTTCAATTAATGTTGGCAATGTCAATAATGCGTTTTTATACTAAACTTAGATCAAGGAATCTACATTGATCAACATATTGGTATCAAGAACATGATGCAACTAGTTATGCATGTAAGCTGAAGAAAGCTCTCTACAGACTTAAGCAATCATCGAGAGTACCGTATGGGAAAATAGCCAATTTCTCGAGTATGATGGTTTCTTAAGTACTCCAGTTAATGCTAGCTTATTAATAAAAACAATAAGAAACAAAATAGTGGTCGTCTTACTCGATGAGTTGGTTATTACCAGTGACCGTGTAGAATAAATCAATAAGTTGAATAAAATTTTAACGTTAGATTTATGATTGAAGACTAGGGCCAACCAAACCATTTCTTGGGCATAGAGATCAAATATCATGGTTATCAGAAGAACAACTAACGTAAGTTGTTAACAAAATACGTGTTAGAAGAATCGAGGATCGCAGTTACACCTATTGATGCAAACTCTAAAATTCAGGATGCTGAAGGAGGAGAGTTGAAAAATCCAATAGAATATCAAAACATAGTTGGTAGCTTGGTATATTTAACATATCAAAAAAAATTTTGAATTTTTTTATTAAAAATCGCTAATATGAATATATAAAAAAGTTTTTTTTTTTGAATTGTACTGCCCCCCAAAAACCTAAACCCCCAAACCGCACCCCCCCCCCCCCCCAAAAAAAAGAAGCTAAAACTAAACCGTAAAAAAAACCCCAAAAAACCTAAACCCCCAACCCGCACCCCCCTCAAAAAAAAAAAAAAAACCTAAACCCCCCTCCACCCACACCCAAAAACCTAATACTAATCCTAAATCTCCAAAAAACCTAAACATAAAAGCTAAATTAACTCAACAGCTAACTTTATGCACATAATGCACATGTGCCCATGTACATATAATGCACATGTGCAGTACACATATAATGCACATGTGTAGTACAAGTTTTTTTAAGTTTTTTAATAAAAAGTAGCCATTTTTAATAAAAAAATTCAAAAAAATAAAACAAAATTTTTTATATGTTTTTTAGGCTTTTTTAGTTAGTTTTCTAGTTTTCTCATTTATATCTAGTTTTCTCATGATTCTCTCCCTATATATATATATATATATATATATATATATATATATATATATATATATATATATATATATATAGGGGAGGGATAGAAAGAAAACCCACTTGAGTTAAGAAACTCAAGAAAAGTTTTTTAGCATATATATAGAAAGAAAAAAAAAATTTTAATTATAAAAAAAATCCCTTTGGTGCTTTTTTTTTGTTACATAATGTTCAATAACATGTAACTTACATTCTCTAATTTCTTTACAAAAAAATTTGTTATATAAAGTTTTCTTGAGTTTTTTTTAACTTAAATGAGTTTCTCTCTATAATTATAATTTAAAAATGTAACATGACATTGCTAAAAAGATGACACAAAAAAGAATGTCATAATGTTTTTTATCAACCTAAAAGGATAACACACATAAAAGAATGTCATAAATTTATTGAGCTTGGTAAAACCATGACATTTTTTTTCACACATGTTTTTGAACGTCATAAAATGACTGTGTCATTGTTCGCGTGTCAAGATATATCTTGTTTCTTTTTTTAATGCTAACAAAGATGACACACAAAAAAATGTCATAAATTTATTGATTTTTTTTAAAAATGACATTTTTTTTGACACACGCTTTCAAATGTCATAAAATGAACGTGTGTTATTATTCGCGTATCAATGTAGGTGTATTTTCTAGTAGTTAATTAGTTTATTAATTTGAATTTTATAGAAGCTTGAGTTTGAGTCAAGTTAAGATGAATTTAGTGTGGCTTGTTGGCCAAGTATCCTTTTATTTTTTTTATAACAAGATAGGTTTACTTTTGTTCTAACTTGTAATCATGATTTGATTTAATTAATAAAAAGAGTCGATTAGTCTAGTCAAAGTGTGTTTCCTGTTCATGATTGTGTCATGAAAGTAGTAAAGAAATTGTCCTAATGTCACGGGTTAAACATTTGAAGGTCGGTATGCTATGGGTTGCGCTTAAACGTTTAGGTTATTGGTTAGTCCGACACTTTATCAGGGAAGGAGTCAGTGTCAATGAAGAAGTGTATGTGCCTAGTCGTGTCTACGATGAATGTACCACTGGTCGAGAGCTGGCGTTGTTCTCCTAATTAGGGATGGTAATGGGTCGGGTATTGGTAATCCCATACCCGCTTATAAAATTGCGTCCCATACCCGACCCAATACCTGTTGGGTATTTGTCGGGTAATTACCCGTCGGGTGTCGGGTATACCCATTAGTTTGTTAAAAGATATACATTGGGATTTCTAAATACATTTTTTACTATTGTAATTATTATATTATTTTATTTATACAACAACTATTATAAATTAAAAATGTACATTAGATACATATAACTTTTATCATAAATTAATAATAATTTTACAATACTTATACACTTACATGTATGTACTTCACAACATACATAATATAAATATACTATTATCAAATGCATACTCAAAGAAATTTTTATTTTTTCACATTACGAACATACTAAAATAAATTACTAATAGACAATGGTTAATGGAAAATAAAAATATAAATTAAAAAACCTAACGGATATGTAGTTTCGGGTAATCGGGTCGGGTGTCACCTAATCCCATACCCAACGCATACCCGCGAAATTTTTTAAAACTAATCCCTTATCCGGCCCAACACCCGTTGGGTATCGGGTATACCCGTCCCATTTGTGTCGGGTTTCGGATATGCTCGTCGGGCTCGGGTATTTTGGCCATCCCTACTCCTAATGAGTCCAAGGCAGGACGAAACTAGTGACCATAACAAAGAGCATGATAGATTGGCTTACCCTCTGGGGGTAAGGGAAACCACACGAGGATCGAAAACTTACCCTATGACAACTTGGTATCAGAGCAGGTCGATTCTTGGATATATTGGAACATGACTTTTAACCGAACTGAGCTTAACTAGAGTATGGTTACTCAATGGTGGTGGGAGAAGACCAAATATGGGTTTGCTTCGGCAAAGGTCTTTGTACTTCGCGAGCATGGGATCGTGAAAACCGCTCTAGTATAGTATCTATGAAGCTTTCCGAGTTGTGTTCAAGAACTCTACGGTACATGTAGTGGCTTAAAAATATAAAGGTTGAAAGCTGCAAAAACTTTCGGTTCCCATATGACTGGAAACTACTAGCGGGCTCCTCAATGCTAATACCAAAAATTAACCGAGGAAGAACTTTGAAACGACAAGATAGAATATCATTGTTGCTATGCTATTGGGTGTCCTACCTTCCCAAAGTGGATCATGCTCAACATGCCTTCTCAAGTATGTGAGCTGGTATGGGACGACGAGCATGCACGAGGACGTGAATGAAATGGTGGTGGGAGAGTCACAGACCAAATATTTGAAGGTCGGTATGCCATGGGCTGGGCTTGAACATTTGGGTTATTGGTTAGTCTAGGACTTTACCAAGGACGGAGTCAGTGTCAATGAAGAAGTGTACGAGCCTAGTCATGAAACAACTCGAAAATTCGTTGTTATCTTTTTTTCCTTGTATTTATCGCTGTACTTCCTTTGTAATCCCGAGATTCGGTTGATAATAAAGTTTATGTTAATAAATTATGGTATTGTACGTTATTATCGCATCTAATCGCTTATCAAATCTCATCGCTCATCTCATCGCATCGCAAAACGTAGTTAATTATGTGGTTTTATGTTATTTACGTGTTATGTGTGTTGTGGTTATGATTACGCTCGCTATCGCATCGCTCTCGCACTCTCGAATCGCTAAATCGCAATATTATATCAACTATAACGCTTAACGCTTTATTTAACGCTTAATATAACTAACTAATACGAACCGAATAGCCAAACGAACACTTAGCGCGAAAAAAACAAAGAAAATTCAACAACATAAGTCAAGTTCGCTCGAACTTGGTGTTACCAAGTTCGACCGAACTTCGCTGATGAAAACAAAATCTCTCTTTTATCTACAATTTCGCTCGAACTTGTTCATACCTGTACAAGTTCGGCCGAACTTAGCTTCAAATCTCCCAAATTCCTACAAGTTCGCGCGAACTTGTACAAATCTGTAAAAGTTCGGCCGAACTTGCTCCCACCAGCTCATCTTTTTGCCTTCTCCTATAAATACTCAGCTCATTCATCTCATTTGAACTTGCTGTAAGTTCGCCCGGAGCTCTCAAAACCCGAAACCTTCATGTTCTAAGTAAGAATCAACCTGATTTTGGCACAAGGCATGGCCTTCGTTTTCAACAAAACTCACTCTTTTACGAAAATCTTTATCTTTTTCTTCCAAAACTTCTGTTTTAAGCTTAGATCTACACAATATGGGTTCGTTTGGTGATAGCATAAGCTTCCCAAACACGAGATCTGAAAGATCTCGGCTTGTAAGTTATAGATCTGAGAAAAACCTTTGATAAACATTGATTTCTAAACAAAATACGGACTTTTGATGATGTTTTGTTCATCTTCTGATATGAAACGAAGCATCTATCATTCAAGATCCCAGATCTGGAAGCACAAGGACGTTTATGTTGGTTTACACAAGCCGGACTAATCCGAACGAACCCCGAGTTCGCCCGGATTAGCCCACGCTTTTTTAAAACGGCTAAAATAGCTCTAAAAGACCTCTCCAACCTAAGTTTGTTCCGTAGCATAGGGTTGGAGGGATGAACACTCGATTTTCCTCAGCAAACGACGCGAAAATGCAAGATTTTGGACCCGAAAACATCAAGTTCGCTCAAGAATCACCAGCCCCCTGGTCAAGTTCGACCAAACTTGCACCCAGATGGGTCAAGTTCGACCGAACTTGGGTCAATTTCACCAAAACCTCTTACAAGTTCGCCCAAACTTGTCTAGTTTCCTAAGAAACTATGCAAGTTCGCCCGAACTTGCCTTGCCAGTAAGGTTTTCTTACAAGTTCGCCCGAACTTGACAAAGTTTCCTAAGGAAACTCATCAAGTTTGACCGAACTTGACTCAACTTCATCAGATTCATACAAGTTCGCTCGAACTTGTGTTTTTACACACAAGTTCGCCCGAACTTGTCTACTACCTAACCAAAACTTAACCGTTTCAGCTTTTTGGAGACTGATGCACTTCCGTTCGCGTATGCAGGCCGATCCGGCGCTCTTCACGACTCTCCTCAGATCCTCTAATCTTACCTAAACGCACCCACAGTGAGTATACTTGACCCATTTTCGCTTTAACGCACTTTTTGGGTGTTACATACGTTCCTGTATCAAAAATCACTTCACAAATCAAACTGTTTATCACACGCGAAAAATTTGATTATATATGCTCAACACGTGATGCTAGAAACATGTGACTTGGACTTATTTTCGTTAACTTGCCTCCTTAGCTAGTATGGTACTATAGTGTGGCTTACACCCGACGGGGTCTAGTTAGGATGGACACGCAAGCCTTCTCACGGTAGTTAGCATGAGAAATAAGCCTATGTTAATCTGTGTGAAATGTTTCGGTGTATCATGATATGTAGTTAGACTATTTCGCGAACGGTTTCTTTATTATGCTAGTATTACAAAACTCGTATGCTCACCTTTACTTAATTGTATTGACTTGTATTTTAACGTATTAACAGGTTGAGGATTTTAGCTATGGATGCTCGGATATTGCATGCTTAGCGTAGTTTTAGTTTTGTTTAGTTAGTTGTTGATGTATTTCAGATTTGGAACTTATGTATGAAATCTAGGGGAAATCGAACCCGGTTGAATTTTATGAGAAATCTCCATTTTGTAATAATTGTTTAATTGTTACGTTTAATAGTATGGGATATTAAGCAGGTTGTGATATGTTAAATGATTGTTATGGAACATCTCGTGAAATCAATCTGGTCGCCTAGTGCCACTAACCCCGATGTTTCGGCCATCGGTTGGGGTGTGACAGATTGGTATCAGAGCACCATAACTTTAGGATAGTAGGTAGAATTGCCATGATTCGACCTAGTAGCATGATTAAGTACCCGATTGACCTATCTTTGACTTAAATGTTAAACTACTTGCCATAAATGCTTAAATGTGCCTTTCCTAAGGCTAATACAATAATACACGCTTGGAAACGCTCGCATCACACCAAACGAGTGATCAAGTCGAGAATAGGTGTGAAAACCGAGAACTCTCGACGAGATCATTCACTCCGCGCATTCTCTCGCACGAGATACCTTCGTTGCGTTAGGAGTGACATCCAAACCTCGACGAAAATCTCCATTTCTATCTAGGAATAAAGTTGCTAAGTTAGGGGTGAAGCCCGCATCTTAGTAACTAATTCCGCAGTTCGATTTTCAATCTCACCAAAGTCTCGGTTATACCGATGATTTGGAACACGTATTAACTGGAAGGGTAAACACCGTTAGCCGCTCGCGGTGAGAGCGTTTATCTATTAGGCCAAAGCGTGGGTCCGGAAGCAAAGGGTAGTTGAACCACTTTGGGTAGTCAACGTCTCAAAACCCCGGACACTCCCAATTGATTTAAGCCTATATGGTCGATTTACGCATCATCGAGTTTATTACTATTTATGTGTTGAGAGTTTTCGCTTTATTCGATTTCTCGCTTTGATGATTTATCATATCATCGATTTCTCGATTTATCGCATTTACGCTCCATCGAATCTATGCACAACTCGCACAACTCTCGTAATCTAAAACGCTAAATTAATACACCAACCAAACTAATCGCTTAACTCGCTTACGCCTATGAGGATGTGTGCCTCATACGCGGTATTATCTCGCATATCTCGCTATTATATATCGCTTATATCTCGCATCTCATATCGCGCTACGCATGATGGTTAATTAGAAGGTGAATATGTGCAAAATGTGTGCTTACGTGGATTATGTGCTTACGTGCTTATGTGCTTATGTGCAGACGTGTTTACGTGCCTATGTGTTTATGTGATTTTGTGCCTTGTATGGATTATAATAATAATAATAAATATTTAGACATAACTCTATTATAATCGAATCTCATCATAATCTAAATCCTTCGTGTAGATGTCTTCAATGGGATCGCACACCTGTAGGAATCTCCAGCGCAGCAACGCGGACAAGCGTATTGCCACCATGGTAGCCAAGGAAATGGCTAAGGTCATCCCGCAAATCGTCTCAGAAATCCATGCTGTGAGCAGTAACTCGACAGTTGACTCGAAAGCTGAGAACCCTAAGTCACAGTTTGTGCACCTCTCGCCTTCACGGGTAATGACGGACCGACTTCTATGTTTCACTGGTTCGATGCTATTGAGGTCACTTTTAGGCAAAGTGGATGCCCCGATGACCTCCGCACAGTGAACGCTACCGGAGTCTTCCAGTCCTGTGCTCTTGACTGGTGGACCGCCGAAAGGAATAGGCGCGGTAATGATGAAGCCTATAGTCTATCTTGGGAAGAACTCAAGGAAGTGATGTTGAAGGAGTTTTTTCCTCCACACGAAATGCAAAAGCTCGAGAATGAGTTTTGGGGAATCAAACAGGATGGTCCCGACAATGTTGGATTCACTGCTCGGTTTAAGATTTTGAGCATCATCTGTCCCAGCCAGGTTGATACGACTGAGAAAGCTATCAACAAGTACATCTGTGGTTTGCCTGAATGTGTTGCAAATTTTGTGAAAGTTGCTCGTACTACAACCATCGAGGAAACCTACATGCTCGCCGCTGAGATCAACGATCATCGAGTTCAGGATGGTTATTTCAAGAATTATGCTAAACTCGCCAATCAAGCCGGTGTCGAACCAACCGCTGCTACCGAACCACCAAGTGACCCGAAGGGAAAGCGCCAGGGACGCAAAAGAGGAAACCCGAGTAAGAACTATGCTCTCGCCGCTCCAGCAAACCCGCAGCCGCTTCAGTCAGCCGCTCCGAACGCACCCCCAGCTAAGCGTGCGTATACCGGACCTCACCCACTATGCCCTAAGTGCACTTATCATCATGTAGTGGGTGGAAACTGTCGTTTTTGCACAAACTACAATATCTACGGCCATTTCACTGTCAGTTGTCGTACCGGCCCTCGTCAGCCAGCTCCTCAGGCTCCAGCAGCTCCAGCTTTACCCGCTCCTCCTCAAACCAATCAGCAGCAAGCTCCAAAAGCACGTGTGTGTTATGTTTGTGGTGACCTGAATCATTTCGCCAATGTCTGTCTGAATCGTCCTGTCAAACAAGAGCTGCCAGCACTGCAGCCTCAGCAGCAGCCTCAGCCATCGCAGCAGCAACAACAACAACCACAAGCTGCGTGTGGCAGAGCCTTCAATCTCAACCATCGCCAGGCTCAGAATGACAACAATGTTGTCAATGGTACGTTTCTCATTAATGGTATTTATGCTTCGTGTTTATTTAATACTGGTGCCGATGATTGTTTTGTATCGTTAGAATTCAAAAAGGTTTTAAAATGTAAGCGCGCTAAACTCCCAAAGACTTTCGATGTGGAAGTCGCCATCGGAAGAACCGTTATCGTTAATTCCGTCTTACGTGGTTGTAATCTCGATCTCAATAACCATGTCTTCTCGATTAATCTCATACTTATGCAGTTAGGTAGCTTCGAGATCATAGTAGGTAGGACTTTCTTCATGAGAATCATGCTGAAGTTGTTTGTTTCGATAAAATGATCCGATTCCCTCTTCCAAACGGTGATCAACTCCATGTTTATGGTGAAACTCCCTCAAAGAAGTTGATGCTTCTATCATGTACTTGGGCACACAAATGCTTGCAAAAGCGATGTGTTGCCTTCCTCGCGCATATTGTGAACCCGGAGAAAGAAAAGAAGACTTAAAGATGTTCCCGTTGTTTATGAATTTCCTAAAGTCTTTCCCGACGATTTACCCGGTTTACCCCCTACTCGAGATGTTGAATTCCGTATCAATTTAGTTCCGGGAGCTACTCCCGTTGCTAAAGCTCTTTATCGCCTCGCACCCTCAGAAATGCGCGAGCTTTCAAGCCAAATTCAAGAGCTTCTTGATAAAGGTTTCATCCGCCCGAGCACTTCGCCATGGGGCGCACCTGTCCTTTTCGTGAAAAAGAATGATGGATCGTTCCGAATGTGCATCGATTATCGTGAACTAATAAGCTTACGATAAAGAACCGCTACCCTCTTCCTCGTATCGACGATTTATTTGATCAGCTTCAAGGTGCTACTTGTTTTTCCAAGATCGACCTTCATTCCGATTATCATCAGTTACTCGTGTTGGAAGAGGACATTCCAAAAACCACCTTTCGTACTCGATATGGCCATTTCGAATTCATGGTCATGCCTTTTGGTCTTACTAATGCACCCGCGGTTTTCATGGATTTGATGAACCGTGTGTGTAAAGCTTTCTTAGATCGTTTCGTCATTGTTTTCATCGATGATATCCTTATCTACTCGAAGTCGAGAGATGAACATGCGCGTCATCTCCGTTTAGTCCTCGAACTTCTTCAATGAAATCCCCTTTATGCTAAGTTCTCTAAATGTGAATTATGGCTAGAAGAAGGCCAATTTCTCAGCCACATCGTTAATAGTCAAGGAATTCACGTCGACCCTGCAAAGATTGAAGCCGTCAAGAGTTGGATTACAATGAAGAATGCTTCCGAAATCCGTTCATTTCTTGGATTGGCCGGTTATTACCGTGATTTATCGCCGACTTCTCGAAAATCGTTGTTCCGCTTACCACTTTAACTCATAAAGATAAACCTTTTGTTTGGGACTCCCAGCAAGAGGAAGCTTTTCAAACTCTCAAGCGTATGCTATGCAACGCTCCTATCCTCGTTTTCCCCGACGGAAACTATGATTTCGTTGTTTATTGTGATGCCTCTAATCTTGGTCTTGGTTGTGTTCTCATGCAACGAGACAAGGTTATCGCGTATGCATCTCGACAACTCAAGATCCACGAGAAGAACTACACAACCCATGATCTCAAACTCGGTGCGGTTGTTTTTGCATTAAAGATATGGCGACACTACCTTTACGGTACTAAGTGTACGGTCTTCACCGACCATAAGAGCTTACAACATATCTTTAATCAAAAGGAACTGAATATGCACCACGCAGATGGGTTGAACTTCTCAACGATTACGATTGTGAGATACGCTACCACCCCGGCAAAGCAAACGTCGTCGCCGATGCTCTAAGTCGACGAAGCTATGTATATAGCATTCGTGACTCTCAAGCTTGTGCTAAACTTGAAACCCTCATCCGTGCCGCTCAACACACATGTTTTACGAGAATACCCTGCAAGAGGAAATGAATGGTGGAGCCGAAACTCAGCTTGTATATAAATCTGATGGTATTTGATAGTATCTTAATCACATTTGGATTCCCAGTCGTGATAATCTTCGTAACTTGCTAATGACCGAAGCTCATAAATCTCGATATTCCATTCATCCCGGTGCCGACAAGATGTACCAGGACCTTCGTCCTATGTATTGGTAGCCGGGCATGAAAAAGGATATCGCCTTGTACGTCTCAAAATGCTTAACTTGTTCGAAAGTTATAGCTGAACATCAAAGGCCCTCTGGTTTACTCGAATAACCCGAAATCCCGATGTGGAAGTGGGAGAGTATAGCTATGGACTTCTTTACCAAACTTCCCCGCACTTCGTCCGGTCACGATAGCATTTGGGTTATCGTTGATCGTCTTACTAAACCAGCACACTTTATTGCTATATGAGAAGACTTTAAGGTCAAACGGTTAGCCCGAATCTATACCGACGAAGTCATTTTTCGACACAGGACGCCTCGTGACATCATCTCTGACTGAGACGGTCGCTTTACTACGTGTCTCTAGGAGACCTTTCAATCCGCTCTCGGTACTACTCTCAATCTCAGTACCGCTTTTCACCCTCAAACCGACGGTCAGACTGAACGAACGATCCGCACCCTCGAAGACATGCTTCGTGCGTGCATCATAGACTTTGGTGGTAATTGGGATACACATTTACCTTTAATCGAATTCTCGTACATTAATAGTTATCATATCAGCATTCAAATGGCTCCTTTTGAGGCACTGTATGGAAGAAAATGTCGATCGCCTATTGCATGGCACGAGATCGGAGAAGCACAAATCACCGGTCCCAAGCTAATTCAAGAAACGACGGACAAGATCCTCCAGATCAGAGACAATCCCTTGAAAGCTCGAAGTCGTCAAAAGAGTTATGCTGATAAACGCTGCAAGCCCCTACAGTTCGAAGTGGGAGATCACGTTCTCCTAAAGGTTGCACCTTGGAAGGGAGTGGTCTGCTTCGGCAAGAAAGGAAAGCTAGCGCCTCGATATGTTGGACCCTTTAAAATTCTTGAAAGGATCGTTAAAGTAGCCTATCATCTCGAACTAACGGCGAAACTTATTAATGTACATCCGACTTTCCATGTGTCTAACCTCAAGAAATGCCTCGCCGAAGAAAATCTCCATGTACCTCTTGAAGATCTGCAAATCAACGAGACTCTCCATTTCGTGGAAAAGCCTGTGGAAATCATGGACCGAGAGACTAAGAAACTACGACGCTCTCGCATCCCTATCGTGAAAGTCCGATGGGAGGGCAAACGCGGCGCCGAGTTTACTTGGGAATTGAAAAGTGATATGAAGACCAAGTACCCACATCTATTTGTTACAGTTGCTACTTGAATTTTGGGACGAAATTCCCCAAAGTAGGGGAGACTGTAACAACTCAAAAATTCGTTGTTATCTTTTTTTCTTTGTTTTTATCGCTGTACTTCCTTTGTAATCCCGAGATTCGGTTGATTATAAAGTTTATGTTAATAAATTATGGTATTGTACGTTATTATCGCATCAATCGCTTATCAAATCGCATCGCTAATCTCATCGCATCGCAAAACGTAGTTAATTATGTGGTTTATGTTATTTACGTGTTATGAGTGTTGTGGTTATGATTACGCTCGCTATCGCACTCTCGGATCGCTAAATAGCAATATTATATCAACTATAACGCTTAACGCTTTAATTTAACGCTTAATATAACTAACTAATACGAACCGAATAGCCAAACGAACACTTAGCACGAAAAACAAAGAAAATTCAACAACATAAGTCAAGTTCGCTCGAACTTGGTGTTACCAAGTTCGGCTGAACTTGGCTGATGAAAACAAGATCCCTCTTTTATCTAAAAGTTCGCTCGAACTTGTACATACCTGTACAAGTTCGGCCGAACTTAGCTCCAAATCTCCCAAATTCCTACAAGTTCACGCGAACTTGTACAAATCTGTATAAGTTCGGTCGAACTTGCTCCCACCAGCTCATCTTTTTGCCTTCTCCTATAAATACTCAGCTCATTCCTCTCATTTGAACTTGTTGTAAGTTCGCCCAGAGCTCTCAAAACCCGAAACCTTCGTGTTCTAAGTAAGAATCAACCCGATTTCAACTACAACAACGTTTATCAACGTTTTACAAAGGTTTACAACGATTTTGGCACAAGGCATAGCCTTCGTTTACATCAAAACTCATTCTTTTACAAAAATCTTCATCTTTTTCTTCCAAAACTTCTATTTTAAGCTTATATCTACACAATACGGGTTCATTTGGTGATAACAGAGGCTTCCCAAACACGAGATCTGAAAGATCTCGGCTTGTAAGTTATGGATCTGAGAAAAACCTTTGATAAACATTGATTTCTACACAAAATACGGACTTTTGATGATGTTTTGTTCATCTTCTGATATGAAACGAAGCATCTATCATTCAAGATCCCAGATCTGGAAGCACAAGGACGTTTATGTTGGTTTACACATGCCGGACTAATCTGAACGAACCCCGAGTTCGCCCGGATTAGCCCACGCTTTTGTAAAACGGCTAAAACAACTCTAAAAGACCTCTCCGACCTAAGTTTGCTCCGTAGCACAAGGTTGGAGGGATGAACACTCGATTTTCCTCAGCAAACGACGCAAAAAGGAAAGATTTTGGACCCGAAAACATCAAGTTCGCTCGAGAATCACCAGCTCCCTGGTCAAGTTCGACTGAACTTGCACCCAGATGGGTCAAGTTCGACCGAACTTGGGTCAATTTCACCAAAACCTCTTACAAGTTCGCCCGAAGTTGCCTTGCCAGTAAGGTTTTCTTATAAACTCGCCCGAACTTGACAAAGTTTCCTAAGGAAACTCATCAAGTTCGACCGAACTTGACTCAACTTCATCAGATTCATACAAGTTCGCTCGAACTTGTGTGTTTACACATACTTTCGCCCGAACTTGTCTACCCCAACCAAAACTTAATCGTTTATGCCTTTCGGAGACTGATGCACTTCCGTTCCCGTATGCATGCTGATCCGACGCTCTTCACAACTCTCCTCAGATCCTCTAATCTTACATAAACACACCCACAGTGAGTATACTTGACCCATTTCCGCTTTAACGCACTTTTTGGGTGTTACATACGTTCCTATATCAAAAATTAC
Source organism: Scalesia atractyloides (assembly GCA_947069175.1). Taxonomy (NCBI): domain Eukaryota; kingdom Viridiplantae; phylum Streptophyta; class Magnoliopsida; order Asterales; family Asteraceae; genus Scalesia; species Scalesia atractyloides. Next base: position 11,426,132 of record CAMTDV010000030.1, on the reverse strand, counting down.
TTCACAAATCAAACTGTTTATCACACGCGAATAATCTGATTATATATGCTCAATACGTGATGCTAGAAACATATGACTAGGACTTATTTTCGTTAACTTGACTCCTTGGCTAGTATGGTACTATAGTGTGGCTTACACCCGACGGGGTCTAGTTAGGATGGACGCGCAAACCTTCTCACGGTAGTTAGCATGAGAAATAAGCCTATGTTAATCTGTGTGAAATGTTTCGGTGTATCATGATATGTAGTTAGACTATTTCACGAACGGTTTCTTTATTATGCTAGTATTACCAAACTCGTATGCTCACCTTTACTTAATTGTATTGACTTGTATTTTAACGTATGTAACAGGTTGAGGATTTTAGCTATGGATGCTCGGATATTGCATGCTTAGCGTAGTATTAGTTTTGTTTAGTTAGTTGTTGATGTATTTTAGATTTGGAACTTATGTATGAAATCTAGGGGAAATCGAACCCGGTTGAATTTTATGAGAAATCTCTGTTTTGTAATAATTGTTTAAATGTTACGTTTAATAGTTTGGGATATTAAGCAGGTTGTGATATGTTAAATGATTGTTATGGAACATCTCGTGAAATCAATCTGGTCGCCTAGTGCCACTAACCCCGATGTTTCCGCCATCGGTTGGGGTGTGACAAGTCATGTCTACGATAAACGCACCACTGTCGAGAATTGGCACCACTCTCCTAATGAGTCTAAGGCAGGACGAAACCAGTGACCCACACAAAGAGTGGGATGGATTAGCTTATCCTCGAGGAGTTAGGAACGCCATACTGGGATTGAAAACTAACCCCGTGACAACTTGGTATCAGAGCAGGTCGATTCTCAGGTATGTTGGAACGTGAATCTTAACCAAAATGAGAATAACATGTGGAGTATGGTTGCGCAATTGTGGTGGGAGAAGACCAAATATGGGTTTGCTTCGGCAAAGATCTTCGTATCCCGTGAGTACGGGATTGTGAGAACTGCTCTAGTATAGTGTAATAAAGCCCTCCATGTTGTGCTAAAAAACTCTACGAGACATGCAACATCGTAAAAAGATAAAGGTTGAAAGCTGCAAAAACTACAGGTTCCCGTATGCATAGAAATTACTAGTAGGCTTCTTGACACTAACATCGTAAATTAACCGAGGAAGAACTTTGAAGCGGCATGATAAAAGATCATTGTTTTTGTGCTATCGGGTGTCCTCCCCTCCCATAGTGGATCATGCTCAACATGCATTGTCAAATATACAAGCTAGTATGGACGATGAGCATGCATGAGGACATGAATGAAATGGTGGTAGGAAAGTGTCACAGACCAAATGTTTGAAGGTCGGTATGCCATGGGCTACGCTTGAATGCTTGGGTTACTAGCTAGTCCGGGACTCTATCAGGGACAAAGTTAGTGTCAATGAAGAAGTGTACATGCTTAGTCGTGTCTACGACGAAAACACCATTGGTTATCGAAAACTAACCCCGTGACAATAAGCTCTCTCTGGTTTATATTTACAATAACCATGAGAATTCCACCTATAGCAAAACAAGTGTTGGTTGCAATGGTTATGTTTGTAATGGGTGCCTCAAATATATAAAATTAGTGTACCATGACGAAGTATTATAATGAGTTTTTAACTACGTGTTTGTAAGGGTGCATTAAAAAACATTTAGCATTTCATGTGCTAGATTTACACACTTAGATAAAGGCCCATCGTGACTTGAGACGTTTGATACACTTGTAAGGGGTCATTGGGCCAACGTGTAAAATATTTATAAAGGGCCAAAGTGTAAATTAAAGGGTCGACATGTTCAACACTGGGTGATCCTAGAATTATAACATTGTCTATTAAACTCTTAACACTAATGCTCCAATTTTCCAGATTTGAGTAATAGTTGTAAACATGTAATGAGTTATGATGCACTTGTATATATAACTATGTTTTTTAATCAACTATAATATGTCTTTGCGTCACGAAGACAAACTTTACAGTCGAAAATTGCCATAAATTAGAATTTTGAATCAAGAAACCAAACATGAAACATTATTTTCAAGAGAAGACATGGCGTTATCTTCGGGTCCATGGCCATGATATAGAAAGTTGTTACCGTCTTCGAGAGAAGTGTATGTGATAACCTAACTGGTGTCTCAATTGATGTGAGAGAATTTAGAAAGAAAAAGAAAAGGTAGTTAATATTCACACACGCATCCCTTTTGTCTCTCTCTCTATATACATACATACATATATATATATATATATATATATATATATATATATATATATATATATATATAAAGAGAGAGATAGAGATAGAGTGAAAAAAGAGTGTAAAAATAAAATTTAAGGACGTGGAAATACTGAAATCCGAAAGGAAAGATCTAAGTTATATTGTGTAGTTTCCAAGAGAGAAAATGTTTACATGACCTATCTTATACTACAAATCCTAACTATAAAATAATAATTTTATAATATTAACACACACATATTCAACATTCACCATCATGGTAGAAGGATATTAGTGTTGGAAAAAGCAATGGACAAGAAAGTGTTGGTACAAGCACTTTCAATATCCATTCACTCTGAATAATTCAAAAACTGGTGATTAGATTCTTATATATCTAGTTCACCAACTACTCCATTTACTTGCGTTTTTGTTTAACTGGAATCCATTTAATATAAATTTATCATCAAATTAATACTTAATACGAATATAGTACCGATTCTTCTTAAGTTAAAGTTACCCTCTAATAAAAACTACCAAATTATTGTAGATATAGTTTATTAATATTTAGAAAATTAATCTTATACTAGAATTTAGTATATAAATTTTATAAAAGTGATAATATTGGAAACCCTCCACCACTCTTCCCAATTTGATCCCACTTTTCCTACCTCTCGTTATCATTTTTATTATTATATACCTTCTTTTCGTTAGGTTACTTTTTGAAATTCGACGATGAGCATGGAAAGATATTCTTACCTGTCATTTCATACTATGTATGATTGTGCCGATTACTACTTGACCACCATCAAGATAATCTTTTTGTTTGATTAACTTTTCTTCAACTATGGGTTCTCGAAAAATTAAGGGGCTGTTTGATAACTTTTCAATGGTTAAGTATTGAACCAATAATATGTCTGAACCATTAAGTGCAGAACAAGTAAGATGTCTAAACCATTAAGAGCCAGTATAATGTTTAACTGATCAGAGGTAAATGTCTGTCTAATTCAGATTAGAGGTTTTAATCATTCAGACTCAGTATAATGTTTAACCATTCAGAGGTAAATGTCTGAACTATTCAGACATCTGCTCACGAAACAAATAGTTTGAACCATTAAGTGCTAAACTAGTAAATGGTCTGAACCATTAAGAACCTCACTAAAGATAAACAAACAGCCACTAAATGGGAAAATGATTAATCTAGTTTATAAAATTGCCTTGGATTTTGTAAAGTTTATTTTATGACTTTGTGAAACGCTAGAATATGAACATTTCATTTATAAATAAAGGAAGAAATGAACATCGCGTGAAGTATAAAAAAACATCACGGAGAGATAATGATATAGTCAAAAGGGCAAAACGTAAATTGCTTTTTACAAAATGTGAGAATATTTTGTATAAAATTTCATAGATATGGGGCTATACGACATTACTTTATATTCGACTATTTTGTGATGGACAAAACTGTTATAACTCCGTTGCAACAGTAACTTTGTGAAGTATTTGGTCACGGATAAACTATGGTTGTAGATCATAATTGCAGCGGTTTGTTTGTGACGAATTTAGCACAAATAATTAACCTCGCCATAACATGGAGGGATTTTTGAGGGTAAAGGTTACATCAATAAAAGTTGTGACGAATCTTGTTGCAGAGGATTTTGAAATGGTTGCGATGGATTTGTGACAAGTTTATATATCATGTAGCAACCAAACTTTTAACAATTTTAGCGACATTTTTGTGATGGACTTTTTGACGATTTTTAATACATCCGCAACAAAACCGTCGCTAATTTTTTTAGCATTATTAAAACTATTTGTACGTAAAAGTTCTCTTTTACCTACCATAGGAAAGACTTGATATTTTACTTAGATTTTTTGAAAACTTTTTATATTTAAATAACACGTAACCTTAAGAGTTATAATATAAATTAGTAAGCTAATTTTATAGAAGGCAAATACTATATCATTAAACCACTAGGTGAACTACTGTTTTTTTACTTAGATTGCTAGATCTCTCTTAATTAATAACCCAAATTTAGCATTCCGTACCCAATATAACCTCGAACCATTGGACCACTAGTCGAAGCATTTTTTTTCTACCGGTCACTAGGTCAAGTATTATTCCTTGCCGACCACCTTATATATACCATATACATGGATACATCTTGATCAACACTGGACCGCCACTATATGTGTCTTTTTCTTTGTTTACCTTTTGATGAATTCCTTCAAGTGTTTGGAAAAAGTGTGAACCAGTCATTTTATGCACCACCTGACCACCAAGAACTACCCATCAGAATATATGTTTGTCTTGATGGTTAGGTCTAAGTGTTATCCTTTCCAAGTGTAGGGGCAATATTTTGTTGGGACCAAGTAATGTAGTTGTCGAATCATATAAAGAATAATACAACTTTATTTCTCATATACGCTTAAGATTGCAATTTTGATGGAAATGGCCTCACTACATGCACCATGGAATATTATGATCATGTCTTTGCCCCCACCCACCTCACTTGTATCAAACTTCCACTGTGTGTGGACAACCAAAGATGAATATTTCAAATGGAACTTGAAAAACTCAAATTGGAATTGAATGGAATTCTAATATTTGAAATGAAATTAGAGTTGTACCCGATTCAAATTCACAAATTGGTTTTCAAATTGATCTTCCAATACCCAACTTGGAACGCAAATTCATTATGTGTACCTGTAAAGTTTGATGCATTGTTGTAATGTGTTGTGCGTACCATCATAAACATGTGTATCAAAACTCACAACTTCTAATTAATTAAATTTGGAAAGTTGGACCCACCATTGTGATGAGTTGAATGCGTTTATATATACATGCACATCAAATGGACTTACAAAAGTGAATTTCTTTTAACAGCCAAAAATTTCTCTATAGCACCCCACAAACTAGAAAAAAAAGCAAGCCGGGGCACAAACCAAAACAATTACATGACAAGGATAGGGTTTTTCAACATACAACTTTAAACTTACACTTTCTACTCGAAAACCATAAGAATACGCAAACAACAATGGAATCAAAAAATAGACTCCCGTCAAATAATATCATTTCTAAACCTTCATTCAAATGAACCAGCGTGTTAAAAAATATATCCACTTCCACCAACTCTTTCTTGTGATTTGATATCTTAAGTGCATCTAACTAAGCATGCAACTCCAAGGGACATTTAGATATAGGCCATGTTAAGTCCGCCAACCAACAACCAATAGCCGACCAAACATCATCGATCGCTGAACATTTTCCAAAAATATGATTCCTGAACTCTACCTGAGAATCACAAATAAGGACACATAAGTACCACCCTCCAAGCATGTATAATAACCTTCCCCTAGGATACCGTGTGTCCACCTAGTAGCAATAGATCTCTTTAGAAGAAGACTTCTATCAATAAGAACTGACTTAACTTAAAATTCCTCATCATTATCCCAAACCACATTTATCTGTCCTCATCAGAGGACATATTAATCAATTGAAGTTCATGTTTCCAAAAACCTAGTTGGGTCAAAAGTCAAAACAGTCCCTCCCCTCGAAAGATGACGCCAATTCCAAACCCAACCCACAATTACAAACCACTCCGCCATCAAAGAGCTTTTATCCATTTCAAAGTTATAAATTTGTGGATAACGAACTCTTAGAGATGAAGATCCCAACCAAACCTCATTCCAAATTTATGTTTTACACCCATTCCCTAGTTTTTTTCATCAACATATCATAGGGAATTTATATAATTTCACCAAAAACCTAGTTGTTTTTTAATTCCCACCCACACACCCTTATATTACCCAATCAAACATCATTAGTAACTCCTGCCCCCTCCCCATGGATAATAGAGGTAACCCTAACCCATAAAGCATTAGGATTATTTAACAAATCGCTCTCTCCACTTTGAAGCAAAGCAAATCTTGCAGGCTACCAAACCATAAACCCCATTTTTTTTTTCAGCCATAGCCAACTCCAATTAATCCAATTAACAGCCTGTTGTTGATACCACTCCTTGAAAGAAAGAGGCCCTAATCGATTCAAAAGGTTCACGAATTCTAATCAACATAAAAAACTTAGATAATATATGCCCAACAATTCCAAAGCTGAAGTAAAGTGATAGATTTATCAAGAATAGAAAGTACATGTGTCTTCCACTTAGATAATTTCTTACAAAATTTATAATATTCCACCCATCTATGTCGCCATATGTGAGCCCATAGGAAGATCTAAACATGTGAAAGGAAAGCTCCCCAATATACACCACAATACTCATGCAACACTGAGCACTACATTCTGAGATACCCTAATACCACATAAACTTGAGTTTTTAAAATTTAATTTCAGCATCAACACCAGATAAAAACAATTAAAAAACAACAAAACTCTTAGTATTATCCCACAACCAATCGCTCATAATCAACACATCATCAGCATAGGTCAAAGCAGCTTTAATCGCCGCATGTAAACCTTCCATAGCCAGAATGAACAAAAAAGGACCCAATAATCCCCTGCTGAGGCCCTCTTTGTAAAAGAAACTCACCAGAAGGACTACCATTTACTACGATCCAAGCCACAGTGATCGATGTCGAAAGGTAGATCAAAAACAAGTTTACAAATCAATCCAAGGCATAGGGAATATGTGGTTAGTGTTTGATTGTGAATTCTATTGACCAACTATTATCTTTTTGTTTGATTGTAAGATTTTTATAAAAACACTTACTTTAATTTACTGAAAAACAATTATGAGAAAAGGTAATCTACTCCGGGTTTCGGGTTTGAAAAAACACAAATGATATTGTTAACCTAGTGAGAAGTCATTATCGGTGACTATGTATATGATTAATCAAGTGGTAGAAGAGGAACGGAGCTTAGGAGGTCCTATTCACACAACACCCATTCAATTATATGAAACATAAATCAATAAATAAATCATAGACCAAAAAGTTCATGAATTAAAAGTTTCAACAAAATCAAATCTTTTAAACGATAACCACATTTGAATCTAACAATAACTTAACAGGTTACAAATTAAAAAAAACAAAAATCTAAACCGGAGGAGATCACGAGTGAGATTAGCCACTCATGGTGATGGTTTGATCTTCAAAACTGATGGTGGAATACATTATGGATGATTGCACAGGGATCGGATGGTGTGGAATGATGAATAATATTCAACTGAGTCGCCAAAAATCTCCCCTATACTGGCCTCCATGAACTAGAACAAGAGAGATCCTAAAAAAACCCCTAGAAATCTCGTTTTATACTAAAAAACCGACTATGGCGTCTGCATGCACCATAGGCTACGACGGTGGGTGTAGCCTATGACCATCCTAAGGTCACCTTATGGCCAAAGAAAAACACTTTACGACCCTTGGCCACTGCCTTACAGCAGTGGCTTACGGCCAGAGCATACTTCCAATTTTCGTTCTTCTGCTCAGTTTAGCTCATTCCACTTTCCGATTCCTTATTTAAGCATCCTATAATACCACCAAACCTACATAAACACATTTCATTGTGTTAAACAATTCCAATTGAATAAACGCTATAAAACTTGTTAGGTTATGTAAGATCTACAGCTGATGAAAACCAAAACCCGAGGGAACCATCTTCTCTGCCTGATGGAATAAGCTGAAGTACAATCATTGGTCCAGAAGTTCCCCTCCTTTGAAAGCCTCACAAACAACCACCAAAAGTGTTGGAACAGTATTGTTGCCTCAAAGAATAGAAGAACAGAAGCACAAGTGCTGGATTGTCAAAGTGTTTGTCAACTAGTCAACAACTAAGTTGTCACACCCCGATTCCTGGTCGGCCTGGAGGGGTATAACCGTGACGGTTGGATAACAGTTATCACAATATAATAATATACAGAGGAAGTATTGAAGTAAAAATATTAAATTCATTAAAGCTTGAATTTATACAAAAGTAATACAAGCGTTCAGTACAAGCCCACATGCGGGATCTAATAAACAGAGCTTTAGACATCATAGGCCTTAAGCATTAGGAGTTGCAAATTCCTTAGCCTTCATTCTAGCCGACCCGGATTCCCAGCCTATAATAAGGTTCGGTACCGGCGGTTCAATCTTTTGAAAACACGTCAGCTTTCGCTGGTAAATACAAGTATTTCGTAAAGAGTTTTATACATAGAGAAAACCCGTAGGTGATCCTTTAAATATTTCTTGGGATTTATTCTTATTACCAGATTTACATACTTGTCATACAATCGGGGAACAGAGATCAGAGCCAGTCATTTAATATGATTAAGGTACTCACCAAAGTTGAATAAAACGCGTCTTCAGTCGGTATGCCTACCCATGCACGCTATTCTGAATGGACATATTAGTATATGCGTCAGGACGTCCAGACACGGTACCATTAACCCCCAATCGTTTCAGTTATCAAGTAAAATAGAATAAACCGGATTCTTACATTTATGCGCAACACAGACGGCCCATTTATGTAATACCCGCTCCAAGTGGCTTAATAGTCATCCCAAGTTTAAAAACTAAAATAAGTTAAGAGTATTTACCTTTTTGCTAGCTTCCAATCAACAAGACTTTAATTCAGCAAAAAGCCGCAAGTCTAAGTATTATTATTGACCCAAGTGCGATTATTTAAGGAGGGTACTATAGTCTGGAATGAACAGCTTTATTATCTGTTAGAATGTATGCGGGCCAAAGGTTAGTCCTTTCAGATATGACCCGATACTTAAGAATAGATTCGCTAGATTAAGATAATACCGAATAGAATGTGGTTTAAACCCAAAAAGTAGTAAGACTTGTATAATATGGGTAAACAATATACATTATGGAATTTGAAACGAAGGTGATAAGAATTGACCCGTTTCGGTAAACTTACGTAAACCAGTTCATAAGCTTAACCATACGTGTATAAGCGATATCGGGTAACCGGATGAGTTATGAACAAGTTCTATTTGCCAATATACTTTAAATAAGTTATAACATCAGTAGGATATCAACTTATATGCCCGTTAAGGTTTTAAAATCAAACTAAGCCTCATAAGGGCGTTTTAGTCATTTTGTGACGTATAAAAGGAACTTGCATATATTCTGATGTCATGATCATAAACATTCTAGAAAAATACTTAATGTGTGATATAATATCAGTAGTAGGTCTGGCATATCGGGTCAACCCGATCTGTTAAGACACGAACACGATAAGACACGAACACATAACCTGTAAACACGAACACGACACAAATCTTATCGTGTCAGATTTTCCAAACACGAACACGAACCTGTTAATAAACAGGTTACCTGAAATGACCTGTTAAGACACGAAAATGTTACAAACATATCATATGACCTGCTTAAGACACAATCAAGACCTGTTAAGACACGAACACGACCTGTTAAGACACGAACACGACATGTTAATCCTTATTTGAAATTAGCGATTATGGAACCTGTTTAGTGAAAATTTAGTCGCCAAAGGTTCACAAAAGTCATAAAACATGCATAAACACATATAATGCCTTAACAAACTTAAAACAAAATCCATAAAAGTCTAATCATAACATCCAAATAGTTTCAACATTCAAGTTCCCATGTGTCTTTCTTTCTTAGTTCTTCAATTCCAAACAATGAAATCTACACACAAATAATTATAGTCATATTTGGCATGGACAATTTGGCATAAACTCATTCAGATAGTTTTATCAAGCAACATTTCTAGAAACATTTGAAGTGGGTATCTTAAGATGTTCTATGATTTTTAACAAGCAACACTACTTTAATCATTTGGAGTGGATACCTTAGTAAAGGCAATAGACTTATACATACTTGATGAAATCAAATGACATAGTTATGCATAACACACTTTTGCAAGGCAGAATCAATATAAGATATAACATTAACTAAACGCATTTTCTAATTCAAGCTTAAATTGATACAATAACAACCTAATTTTTTTTGTATCTCTGTTGCTTCGATTGTGTGAAACCGTATAAAAAGTGTTTTTGACTGCTAAAACAGCTTTTTTTCCAAATTTGAATGTGACATCGTGTATCATAATAATAAATTGTAATGTGCATCAGAATGTTCATATAAATAAAATTAGGTGACCCTCCATCCTCCTAAATGCTCGTGCAAACAAATAAGCTCATTTAAATCAAGTTCCATAGGTAATTATTATTAGTTTGATACTATAACAACCCTTTTAATTCATATATAACAATCAAAGGAATCTGATGTGATTTTAGAGTTTGTTAACAACCTACCTTAATAACTAACCACGGACAAACTAGATACCCTGTTAACAACTGAACGACGGTACGATTAGCCGGAATATCCGAACCTCCGACGCCGTAATAACTAAACGGTACTTGAATCGCCGATGAACGGAGTGGTACTTGAATCGCCGTAATATCTTAGCCGGAAAATTGAACAGATGAACGGTGAGCGAGGACAGAGGTGATGAACGGTGGGCGGCATGAAGTACTAAAGTGAAGGAATGGATTTCAAAAAGAGTTTAGGGTTTTGTTATTGGAGGCGTGAAGAGAAAGAATGTGGATTTCCAAATTTTTTGTATACCCCGCCCATACACTTCTCCACATGTCCCCACATTTTTTATATATTTTTAATTTAAAATTATAAACAGGTCACTAACGGGTCTTAACAGGTTAACGAGTTTTAACCTGTTTAGACACGAAATTTAAACAGGACTTATCGTGTCGACCTGTTTAGACACGAAACCTGTTAAGATCAAACACGAAACCTGTTAACATATGTGAATTATATAATTTAAGACCAAACTATGCACCGTAAGGGCATTTTGGTCCTTTTACACATACTTTGATAGCTTATTTGGGATTATTAGTTTATAACTTGTACCTACTGTAAAAACATTTTAAACGAGTTATATTATCAGTAGGTAACATGTCTTGGTTGGTAAATATGGTTTAAAACCATACTATGTGCCGAAACGGCGTTAAAGTTGTTAAATGACGATTTATGCGATGTTTTATGAAAATTGATGTTATGATCAGGTTTGTCACACCCCAACCGATGGCGGAAACATCGGGGTAGTGGCACTAGGCGACCAGATTGTCTCATGAAAATTCCATAACAATTATCTATCAACATCATTTAACATTTAACGTCTCATACCATTAAACACAAAATTTCAAAATAACTATTACAGATACTCGTTTTTTCCCATAAAACAAAAGGGTTCGACTTTCCCTAGATTTATTACATTTGAACTAAACAAAATAACTAAACTACGTATAATCCAATGCATCCAAGCTAAAATCCTCAACCTGTTACATACGTTAAAATACAAGTCAATACAATTAAGTAACGGTGAGCATACAGGTTTGAGTACTACTAGCATAATAGAGAAAGCGTTCGCGAAATAATCTAACTACATATCATTATACACCAAAAACACTTCACACAACATAGGCTCATTTCTCATGCTAACTACTGTGAGAAGGCTTGCGCGTCCATCCTAACTAGACCCCGTCGGGTGTAAGCCACACTATAGTACCATACTAGCTAAGGAGGAAAGTTAACGAAAACAAGTCCTAGTCACATGTTTCTAGTATTACGTATTGAGCACATATAATCAGATTATTCGCGTGAGATAAACAGTTTGATTTGTGAAGTGATTTTGATAGCGGAACGTATGTAACACCCAAAAAGTGCGTTAAAACGAAAATGGGTCAAGTATACTCACTGTGGGTGCGTTTAAGTAAGATTAGGGATCTGAGAGAGTCGTGAAGAGCGCCGGATCAGTCTACATACGCGAACGGAAGTGCATCAGTCTTTGAAAAGCTGAAACGGTTAAGTTTGGATTGGGCAGTAGGGAAGTTCGGCCGAACTTGTATGTAAACATAGAAGTTCGAGCGAACTTGTAAGGGTATGGTGAGATTTGAGCCAAGTTCGGTCGAACTTGGTAAGATTCTTAGGAATCTTGTCAAGTTCGGACGAACTTGTAAGGAAATCTTACTGAAATGACAAGTTCGGGCGAACTTGCATAGTTTCTTAGGAAACGAGGCAAGTTCGGGCGAACTTGCAAGGAAATTTGGTGGAAAGACCCAAGTTCAGTCGAACTTGACCCAAGTAAGCTCAAGTTCGGTCGAACTTGAACTGGGTGCTGGAGATTCTTGAGTGAACTTGATGTTTTCGGGTCCAAAATCTTGCGTTTTCGCGTCGTTTGCTGAGGAAATCGAGTGCTCATCCCTCCAACCTTAAGCCACTGAGTAAAGCTTAGGTCGGAGAGGTCTTTTGGAGCAAACTTAGCCATTTTACAGAAACTCGGGCTAATCTGGGCGAACTTGAAGGTTCGTACGGGTTAGTCCAGCTTGTGTAAAGTGACTATTTCGTCCTTGTGCTTCCGGATCTGAGATCTAGCTTTGACAACGCCTCGTTCCATTCAAAAGTGAACGAAACATACGTCCTTAGTCCGAAAATGGTGTAAAAATCAATGTTTTAAAAGATTTTGCTCAGATATAGTATAGATCTGAGTGAAAACAGAAGTTTTGATGGAAAAAGATGAAGATTTTCGTAAACAAAAGAGATTTGATGAAAACGAAGGCAATGCCTTGTGCAAAATCATTGTAAAAATTGTAAAATGTTGTTGAACATCATTGTAGTTGAAATCGATTTGATTCTTACTTAGAAAACAGAGGGTTTCGGGTTTCGGGAGCTCAGAGTAAAGTTGCAGCAAGTTCAAATGAGAGAATGAGGCTGAGTATTTATAGGTGAAGAAAAAAATGAGGGCTGGTGGAGTCACGTTCGGCCGAACTTGCATGAAGTTCATGCAAGTTCGCGCGAACTTGTGAGATATTGAAGGCATTTGAGTCAAGTTCGGCCGAACTTGCTGAATCTTTAAGGATTTAGGCAAGTTCGAGCGAACTTAAGGAAAAAGGAAGTTTCTGAGTTGGCCAGTCAAGTTCGGCCGATCTTGGATTCACCCAAGTTCGAGCTAACTTGGCTCAAAACTCAGATTTCCCTCGTTTTTCCTTCGTTTATCGATTGTTCAGTGAGTAATCGAGTTATAAAGTAACGTTAAGCGGTTTAGCGATGTTTTAAGCGTTGTAATAGCGAGTCAACGCGTAAGAGCGGGTTGCGTGAGTTGCGAGCGATTAAACCACGATAATTCCAATCCACATATAACACATAAACACGTATAACACACAAACACGTAAACTAATATTACCACATAATTGCAGTATACCAAATTAAATAATTGCGTTGCGATTTTGATGAGATAGCGATGAGATATGCGAAGCGTTGCGTTCAAATAGCATTTAGTTGTGATTTAATAATGCGATGTAATGTCAAAACATATTTAATTAATTACGAATATTTCTATTAACGAATCTCGGAGTACGACACTGAAGATCAAGATAATACACGAACACAGGAACAACTTGAAAATACGGGTTGTTACAGCCTCCCCTACTTTAGGGAATTTCTTCCCGAAATTAAGCAGTGGTCGTAACAAAGAGATGCGGGTATTTCGTTTTCATATCTTTTTCGAGTTCCCAGGTGAACTCGGCGCCGCGTTTGCCTTCCCATTGGAGATTCACGATCGGAATGCGTGAGCGTCCTAGTGTCTTGGTTTCTCGATCCATAATCTCAACGGGTTTTTCCACGAAATGGAACGTTTCATTAATTTGCAGATCTTCGAGAGGGACATGCAGATTTTCTTCGGCTAGGCACTTTTTGAGATTAGACACGTGGAAAGTCGGATGTACATTATTAAGTTCCGCCGGTAGTTCGAGATGATAGGCTACTTTACCGATCATTTCCAGAATCTTAAAGGGTCCAACGTATCGAGGCGCTAGCTTTCCTTTCTTGCCGAAGCGGACCACTCCCTTCCAAGGTGCAACCTTTAGGAGAACGTGATATCCCACTTCGAACTGTAGGGACTTGCAGCGTTTATCGGCGTAACTCTTTTAACGATTCCGAGCTTTCAAGAGATTGTCTCTGATCTGGAGTATTTTGTCTGTTGTTTCTTGAATTAGCTCGGGACCGGTGATTTGTGCTTCTCCGATCTCGTGCCATGCAATAGGCGATCGACATTTTCTTCCATACAGTGCCTCAAAAGGAGCCATTTGAATGCTGGTATGATAGCTATTATTGTACGAGAATTTGATTAAAGGTAAATGCGTATCCCAGTTACCACCAAAATCTATGATGCACGCACAAAGCATGTCTTCGAGGGTGCGGAGCGTACGCTCAGTCTGACCGTCGGTTTGAGGGTGAAAAGCGGTACTGAGATTGAGAGTAGTACCGAGAACGGATTGAAAAGTCTCCCAGAGACGCGAGGTAAAACGACTGTCTTGGTCAGAGATGATGTCACGAGGCGTCCCGTGTCGACAAATGACTTCGTCGGTATAGATTCGGGCTAACTGTTCGACCTTAAAGTCTTCTCGTATAGCAATAAAGTGCGCGGATTTAGTAAGACGATCAACGATAACCCAAATGCTATCGTGACCAGAGGAAGTGCGGGGAAGTTTGGTAACGAAGTCCATAGCTATACTCTCCCACTTCCACATCGGGATTTCGGGTTGCTCGAGTAAGCCAGGGGGCCTTTGATGTTCGGCTTTAACCTTCGAACAAGTTAAGCACTTTGAGACGTAAATGACGATATCCTTTTTCATGCCATGCCACCAATACATAGGACGAAGGTCCTGGTACATCTTGTCAGCACCGGGGTGAATTGAATATCGAGATTTATGAGCTTCGGTCATTAGCATTTCACGAAGATTATCACGAGTAGGAATCCAAATACGATCGAGATAATAATAATACCATTAGGCTTAGATACGAGCTGAGTTTTGGCACCACATTTCATTTCTTCCTCCAAAGTATTCTCGTTAAAGCAAGCGAATTGGGCGGAGCGAATCATGATTTCGAGATCATTCAAAGCTTGAGAGTCACGAACACTATATACATAGTTTCGTCGACTTAGAGCATCGGCGACGACGTTTTCCTTGCCGGGATGGTAGCGTATTTCACAATCGTAATCGTTGAGAAGTTCAACCCATCGACGTTGTCACATATTTAGTTCTTTTTTATCAAAGATATGTTGTAAGATCTTATGGTCGGTGAAAGGCTATACACTTAGTACCGTAAAGGTAGTGTCGCCATATCTTTAGTGTAAAAACAACTGCACCGAGTTTGAGATCGTGGGTTGTGTAGTTTTTCTCGTAGATCTTGAGTTGTCGAGACGCATACGCGATAAATTTGTCTCGTTGCATGAGAACACAACCAAGACCTAAGTTAGAGGCATCGCAATAAACAACGAAATCGTAGTTCCGCCGGGTAAAGCAAGGACAGGCGTTGCATAGCATACGCTTGAGAGTTTGAAAAGCTACCTCTTGCTTGGAATCCCAAACAAAAGGTTTGTCTTTATGAGTTAAAGCGGTAAGCGGAACGACGATTTTTGAGAAGTGGGCGATGAATCGACGGTAGTAACCCGGCAATCAAAGGATTGAACGGATTTCGGAGGCATTCTTCAGTGTAATCCAACTCTTGACGGCTTCGATCTTTGCAGGGTCGACGTGAATTCCTTGACTATTAACGATGTGGCCGAGAAATTGGCTTCTTCGAGCCAGAATTCACATTTTGAGAACTTAGCATAAAGGCGATTTCCTTGAAGAAGTTCAAGGACTAGACGGAGATGGCGCGCATGTTCGTTTCTCTACTTCGAGTAAATCAAGATATTATCAATGAAAACAATGACGAAACGATCTAAGAAAGCTTTACACACACGGTTCATCAAATTCATGAAGACTGCGGGCGCATTTGTAAGACCAAAAGGCATGACCACGAATTCAAAATGGCCATAGCGAGTACGAAACGCGGTTTTTGGAATATCTTCTTCCAATACGCGTAATTGATGATAACCGAAACGAAGATCGATCTTAGAAAAACAAGTAGCACCTTGAAGCTGATCAAATAAGTCGTCGATACGAGGAAGAGGGTAGCGGTTCTTTATCGTGAGTTTGTTAAGTTCACGATAATCGATGCACATGCGGAACGATCCATCCTTCTTTTTCACGAAAAGGACGGGTGAGCCCCATGGCGACGTGCTCGGGCGTATGAAACCTTTATCAAGAAGTTCTTGAAGTTGGATTGATAGCTCGCGCGTTTCTGAGGGTGCGAGGCGATAAGGAGCTTTAGCAACGGGAGTAGCACCGGGAACTAAATCGATACGGAATTCAACGTCACGAGTAGGGGGTAAACCGGGTAAATCGTAAGGAAAGACCTTAGGAAATTCACAAACAACAGAAATATCTTTATAAGTCTTCTTTTCTTTCTTCGGGTTCACGATATGAGCGAGGAAGGCAACACATCGCTTTTGCAAGCATTTGTGTGCTCGAGTACATGACAAAAGCATCAACTTCTTTGAGGGAGTTTCACCATAGACATGAAGTTGATCACCGTTAGGGAGAGGGAAACAAATCATTTTATCAAAACATACAACTTCAGCATGGTTTTCACGAAGAAAGTCCATACCTACTATGATATCGAAGCTACCTAATTGCATAGGTATGAGATTGATCGAGAAGACATGGTTGTTGAGATCGAGATTACAACCACGTAAGACGGAATTAACGGTAACGGTTCTTCCGGTGGCGACTTCCACATCGAAAGTCTTTGGGAGTTTAGCGAGCTTACATTTTAAAACCTTTTCGAATTCTAACGATACAAAAAAATTATCGGCACCCCTATCAAATAAACATGAAGCATAAATACCATTAACAAGGAACGTATCATTGACAACATTGTTGTCATTCTGGGCCTGGCGGTGATTGAGGTTAAAGGCTCTCCCACGTGCAGCCTGAGCTTGTTGCTGCTGAGGCTATGGTTGTGCTGGCTACTGCTGCTGAGGCTCTTGCTTGATGGTACGTTTTGGTCAGACATTGGCAAGGTGGTTCAGATCACCACACACGTAACACACACGTGCCTTAGGAGCTGCTGCTTGTTGCTGCTGGTTGTTCTGGAGAGTACGCTGAGGAGCTGGCAGTGCTGGAGCTTGAGGAGCTTGAAGAGCTGGCTGACGAGGGCCGGTACGGAAACTCACAGTGCAGTGGCCATAGATGTTGCAGTTAGTGCAAAAACGGCAGTTTCCACCCACTACATGATGATAAGTGCACTTAGGGCACAGTGGGTGAGGGCCGGTATACACACGTTTAGCTGGAGGTGCGTTCGGAGCGGCTGACTAAAGCGGCTGAGGGTTTGCTGGAGCTGCGAGGGAATAGTTCTTGCTCGGGTTTTCTCTCTTGCGTCCCTGACGCTTTCCCTTTGGATCACTGGATGGTTCGATAGCAGCGGTTGGTTCGGTTACAGCTTGATTGGCAACTTTCACATGGTTCTTGAAATAACCATCCTGAACTCGCTGATCATTGATCTCAGCGGAGAAACATCACATGGTTCTTGAAATAACCATCCTGAACTCGCTGATCATTGATCTCAGCGGAGAACATGTAGGTTTCCTCGATGGTTGTAGTACGAGCAACTTTCATGAAATTTTCAACACATTCGGGTAAACCTCGGATGTACTTGTTGATAGCTTTCTCGGTAGTATAAACTTGACTGGGACAGATGATGCTCAAAATCTTAAATCGAGCGATAGATCCAGCATTGTCGGGACCATCTTGTTTTATACCCCAAAACTCGTTCTCGAGCTTTTGTGTCTCGTGCGGAGGACAGAACTCCTTCATCATTACCTCTTTGAGTTCCTCCCATGATAGGTTATAGGCTTCATCATTACCACGCCTATTTCATTCGGCTGTCCACCAGTCGAGAGCACGGGACTGGAAGACTCCTGTAACGTTTACCGTGCGGAGGTTATCGGGGCATCCACTTTTCCTAAAGGTGACCTCAATGGCGTCAAACCAATGGCACATAGAAGTTGATCCATCATTGCCCGTGAAGGCGAGAGGTGCACAAGCCTTGAAATTCTTGAAGCTGAATCGTGGCTTGCGGTTTTCAGTTTTCGAGTCGACTGAGGAGTTACTGCTCACAGCATGAATTTCTGAGACGATTTGTGGGATGACTTTTGCCACTTCCTTGGCGACTAGTGAAGCGATATGCTTGTTGTCGCTGTGGCGTTGAGCAGTACGACGAGTATGAGATCCGAGTGACGACATCTACAATGAAAATGTTTGATAGGATGAGATTCGATTAATAGAGTTATGTTCAAAACCTTTATTATTATTATTACAAGTAAAGCACGTTATCACATAAGCACGTAAGCACATAATCACATAAGCACGTAAGCACATAAGCACATATTTGCACGTATTCATCTTCTAATAGTAACAATGCAAAATGCGTTTCAAGAGATAGTGTAGCGAGGCAGCGATACATCGTAGCGTAGCGTGAAATAACCGAGAGAAGTAGCGCGTTGAAAGCGGAGCGTTATGTTGGATTATCTGCGTTTGTTTATTAATGTTTTAGATTGAGGCAGCTGTGCGAGTTGTGCATACATTCAGCGTAAATGTGATAAATCGAGAAATTGATAAAGTGTAAAACCGTAAAATCCGAAATTCCACACATAAATAATAAATAAACTCAATGATGCGTAAATCGACGATTAGGCTTAAATCAATTGGGAGTGTCCGGGGTTTTGAGACGTTTGACACGCCAAAGTGATTCGACTACCCTTTGCATTTGGACCCACGCTTTGGCCTAATAGATAACCGCTCTCACCGCAAGCGGCTAGTGACGTTTACCCTTCCAGTTAATACGTGTTCCAAACCATCGGTATAACCGAGACTTTGGTGAGATTGAAAATTGAAGAATGGAATTCATCATTAAGGTACGGGTTTCACCCCTGACTTAACGACTAGTTCCAAATTGTGGTTGTACTCGCCGATCACATCGGGAGTTCCACTAGATAGAAATGGAGACTTTCGTCGAGGTTTGGATATCACTCCTAACTCAACGAATATATCTCGTGATGAGTAATACGCGGGATGAGCGATCTTATTGAGAGTCCTTGGTTATAATACCTAATCTCGACTTGATCCTCGTTTGTGAGATACGAGCGTTTCATAATCGTGTGTTGTGGTAGCTTTAGGAAAAGCTAAGTATGTCAGCCGATTCGTGTGGAGTTGTCGGTTCGTACCAAATGGAACTTCTCGCTTTGAGGAGTAACACCTTGTAGGAAAGGACTTGTTCGCACGATCGGGTCAATTCGTAAAATTTTCGGGTTGAAATCACAAGTTCAAGCAGGTGAGACATCAAGTTCGGCCGAACTTGCACCCAGTGGGTCATGTTCGAGCGAACTTGATATACTTTGTTGTTGAACTTCTGACTTTGAGAGATGAGGCAACTTCGGTCGAACTTAGGTCAAGTTCGAGAGAACTTGATCAATTTCCAACGAACTTGCCATCAAGTTCGGGCGAACCTGTATCCTAACCATAGACTTAGGCTAAACATGGCAGTTCTACCTAATTTCCTACAGTTATGGGCTCTGATACCAATCTGTCACACCCAAACCGATGGTGGAAACATTGGGGTAGTGGCACTAGGCGACCAGATTGTCTCATGAGAGTTCCATAACAATTATCTATCAACATCACTTAACATTTAACGTCCCATACCATTAAACACAATATTTCAAAATAACTATTACAGATACACGTTTTTCCCATAAAACAAAAAGGTTCGACTTTCCCTAGATTTATTACATTTGAACTAAACAAAACAACTAAACTACGCATAATCCAATGCATCCAAGCTAAAATCCTCAACATGTTACATACGTTAAAATACAAGTCAATACAATTAAGTAAAGGTGAGCATACAGGTTTGATGACTACTAGCATAATAGAGAAAGCATTCGCGAAATAATCTAACTACATATCATGATACACCAAAAACACTTCACACAACATAGGCTCATTTCTCATGCTAACTACCGTGAGAAGGCTTGCGCGTCCATCCTAACTATACCCGTCGGGTGTAAGCCACACTATAGTACCATACTAGCTAAGGAGGCAAGTTAACGAAAATAAGTCCTCGTCACATGTTTCTAGTATCACGTATTGAGCACATATAATCAGATTACTCGCGTGAGATAAACAGTTTGATTTGTGAAATGATTTTGATAGCGGAACGTATGTAACACCCAAAAAGTGCGTTAAAGCGAAAATGGGTCAAGTATACTCACTGTGGTTGCGTTTAAGTAAGATTAGGGATCTGAGTAGAGTCGTGAAGAGCGCTGGATCAGCCTACATACGCGAACGGAAGTGCATCAGTCTCCGAAAAGCTGAAACAGTTAAGTTTAGATTGGGCAATAGGCAAGTTCAGCCTAACTTGTATGTAAACATACAAGTTCGAGCGAACTTGTAAGGGTATGGTGAGATTTGAGCCAAGTTCGGTCGAACTTGGTAAGATTCTTAGGAATCTTGTCAAGTTCGGGCGAACTTGTAAGGAAATCTTACTGAAATGACAATTGCATAGTTTCTTAGAAACTAGGCAAGTTCGGGCGAACTTGCAAGGAAATTTGGTGGAAAATACCCAAGTTCGGTCGAACTTGACCCAAGTGGGCTCAAGTTCGGTCGAACTTGACCTGGGTGCTGGAGATTCTTGAGCGAACTTGATGTTTTCGGGTCCAAAATCTTGCGTTTTCACGTCGTTTGCTGAGGAAATCGAGTGCTCATCCCTCCAACCTTAAGCCACTAAGTAAAGCTTAGGCCGGAGAGGTCTTTTGGAGCGAACTTAGCCATTTTACAGAAACTTGGGCTAATCCGGGCGAACATGAAGGTTCGTACGGGTTAGTCCAGCTTGTGTAAAGTGACGATTTCATCCTTGTGCTTCCTGATCTGAGAGCTAGCTTTGACAACGCCTCGTTCCACTCAAAAGTGAATGAAGCACACATCATTAGTCCGAAAATGGTGTAAAAATCAATGTTTTAAAAGATTTTGCTTAGATCTCTTAGATCTACTATAGATCTGAGTGAAAACAGAAGTTTTGATGGAAAAAATGAAGATTTTCGTAAACAGAAGAGATTTGATGAAAACGAAGGCAATGCCTTGTGCAAAATCATTGTAAAACGTTGTTGAACATCATTGTAGTTGAAATCGGTTTGATTCTTACTTCAAAAACAGAAGGTTTCGGGTTTCGGGAGCTTAGAGCGAAATTGCAGCAAGTTCAAATGAGAGAATGAGGCTGAGTATTTATAGGTGAAGACAAAAATGAGGGCTGGTGGAGTCAAGTTCGGCCGAACTTGCATGAAGTTCATGCAAGTTCGCGCGAACTTGTGAGATATTGAAGGCATTTGAGTCAAGTTCGGCCGAACTTGCTGAATCTTTAAGGATTTAGGCAAGTTCGAGCGAACTTAAGGAAAAAGGAAGTTTCTGAGTTGGCCAGTCAAGTTCGGCCGAACTTGGATTCACCCAAGTTCGAGCGAACTTGGCCCAAATCTCAGATTTCCCTCTTTTTCGTTCGTTTATCGATTGTTCAGCGATGTAATCGAGTTATAAAGTAACGTTAAGCGGTTTAGCGATGTTTTAAGCGTTGTACTAGCGAGTCAACGCGTAAGAGCGAGTTGCGTGAGTTTGCGGGCAATTAAACCACGATAATTCCAATCCACATATAACACATAAACACGTATAACACACAAACACGTAAACTAATATTACCACATAATTCCAATATACCAAATTAAATAATTGCGTTGCGATTTCGATGAGATAGCGATGAGATATGCGAATCGTTGCGTTAAATAAGCGTTCAAATAGCATTTAGTTGTGATGTAATAATGCGATGTAATGTCAAAATATATTTAATTTAATACGAACATTTCTATTAACGAATCTCGGAGTACAACACTGAAGATCAAGATAAATACACAAAAATCGGAACAACTTGAAAATACGGGTTGTTACAGGTTTATATGGTCAAAATATGTTATTTAATATAACATTCAATAGGTAAAAAGGTTTTGTATAAAAATCATGATAAAAACCAATTTAGGTACCATAAGGGCATTATCGTCATTTATCGAATATAACACAAGAACTTGTACTTATACTCAGAATATAAACTAACTTAACATCTCAAATAATCCTACTTATGATATTGCATCAGTAGATAATAAGTTTTATGAAGAAATTATGTTTAAAACCATTTTAGATGCCGAAAGGGCATTTTGGTCCATTAAAACATAATTTACGATATTATAATAAAACTCAGTTTATGATGAATTTATAACATCATAATATGTTAATTATATTAACATATTAGTACATAGGTCATTTGCAAGTTTGTTATTTATTAAAACCTCATCTCTTGCAAAAAGGGGCACTTTAGTCAAAGTATGGCATAATAACGGAACTTGTGCATAAATTCAGAATAGATTATGATCATGTAATATAACCTCAGAGAGTTATGCTACACTATATTATGATTATAATGCAACCTTAGATCAATAGCAAACTAATCTAGATCGGTTCAGAATTGAAAGTCAAAAGCAGAAGTCAAACTTCGCGACTTTCGGTTGCGAACCAACCCTAAAATTGGAATTGACGAGCCGAACATGTTTACACCTGTTTTAATAATTATTACCAAGTTGTTTAAGTATTAAAACATATTTTAGAACACTTTTAAACTCAGATTATGATTATTTCAAAATCTGCCCCGTTGACTTTTTAAAACATTAATATGTTGACCCGTCTTGACCAAGCAAACATGATTCTTAGGAGGTTCCCTTTTGAGGGATTAACACCTACCTAATTACAATCACGTAGCGATGTTCGTTGCGAACAATGGCTGGACCATTAAGGTCTAAAGCGAAAGTCGAAGCATTTATTGAAAACGTTTGTCTTTTGGCTTTAAAAAGCCAATAAATGGAAATAGAAAATAAGGGAGCACTTAGAAGTGATCCACTGATGAAATAGAACTCAAATGGAAGCTCCCAATAGCTGGGAATCTCAAGAAGATGAGAGGAGAGTGAAAGAAGAAGGTGCAAGTTCAAATGAAAGAACATGGCACCTATTTATAGTGTTTGAAGGATTATGGAGGTGGTTTCAGGTGTTAGCAGGGGTTAAAGAGTGAGGATAAGTGTCCTAGAACGTGGCATAGTAGTTTTGAAGCCCATGGTTTCGAAATGGGGCCGTTTGGAGCTTTGTGTGGCCTCCAAGGCAAAGAAAAACAAAGCAGGCAGCCCAGACCGTAAGCTATGGTCCAGGGACCGTAAGCTACGATCAGGCCTGGCCAGCCACACCCATAACTTTCATTTGTGACATCTTCAGCCCCTTTTGACATCCAAACTTGCATATATTGTTATAATTAGCACGCAAAGCCTTCCTTGGCCAATATTAGGCATACCCAAGAGTATGATCAACATCATAAAACTCCCGGTTCACTTAAAAGGTCACTCAGAGGTGGAATTAACATGTTGACGCTTTTAACCCTTAGTCACACAAACTTTTGAATTTATCAAAAACGGTTTCGTTCTTCCAACAAGTGGCTCGTTAAGAGAATACAAACACTGTATAAGGTCACTCAGAGGCATAGTTTCAGCATGTGACACTTTTAGCACTTCCACATTCGTAGTTTTCAGTTTTGGAAAAAATAGTCCCTCCTAGCCAACTTTAGGCACAAATAGGATAATGGACACGTTACGAGGTGTTACATAAGTCAACAAAAGTCAAAGCTAAAGACCAGAAGACCAAGTCAATAGTAGACCAGCCGTACTGGATTCTGAAAAGTGATGGAATCCTCTAGCAGTTTAGGAATCCAGATGTTTATTTGTCACAACCCAACTGGTGGTGGAATACATTTTTTGGAATGGAAAGTATGACATTTTAGAAAATAAACATAACAACATGAAACAAAATACATAAATTAAAGTCTCGGTGTGTTTCTAATCCATCCTAAGTATGTATCTTCAATCGTCATCAACTAGTTTCCTGCAACATGTATTAAAATAAAATCAACAAAACTTGGCGAGTATACAAATTTGAATACATAGCATAATCGTGTCTCAAAGTTGTCTCATATCTAAATGGTGAATTACATACATTGTTTATTATCAAACTAACATGTGTTAATAATATGTCAAACCAAAGTATACCGCAATCGTGTGCACCCTTGTCGCTGAGACGACAAGGTCGTGATTAGTTTACTTAAAAATACCACAAGAATACGGGCGATGCGTTAATCCTATAGGGCTATAATTGTTAAGGGAGGCTAGCAAAGTTAATGAGCATATTGAACACAAGTTTGAATATTGCATGTAATAACAAGTATATAACAAGTATCATGTTTTTAACGGATAGAGTGTGTATGTAAAAAAGATTAATCGTGATATGTGATTTGTACTAATGTGTACATGTTGCACCCAAAGTGTGTAAAACGGAAAATGGGATCGACTATACTCACAGTTTGTGTAGTAATTTCCACGAACTTGAGTTGATGCGTTGAGTGATTAGAGGAACCCCGAGTTATCCTACAAGGATGAACGAGGCGTATGACTTTGATGGAGTTTGGATTTGGAATGCAAAATGCAAGATGTTTATCCAGTACCCAAAATACATAAAACTTATCGTCGACGAAATCTCCAAATTTGGACACCATAGTGTAGTGTTCTTCATAGGCATAAGTTTGCCTATTAGACGTTCAAATTACAAGAAATTAAATCAAGAAAATTTAACCATGTTCCTCATGACTTCAGACCGTGGATCGGTTAATGTCTTGTGTTAGGTTAATTTGTAGTTATATACATACATACACACACACACACACACACACACACATATATATATATATATATATATATATATATATATATATATAGTTTATTAGTAGTCCAAGTGTTAGTTAATTAAGCATGGTCATGCATGGGTTGGATAAATCCATTAACTGAATGTTCACCAATACACAAATCATAACAAGGATGATTCAGATGGTCATGGAACATAAGACCATAAAATTACTATATTTAAAACAACTAAGTGAGCTAGCTAGATGCGTGCATCCCGAACATAAAAAGTGTTTGGGGACGTGATGTAGCCTTGTCACTTTGTTTGAAATTGTTTTAAGATGTAGTAATAAGAAGATAAACTAACTAATCAAGAAATGAGGTAATGGAATCATAGTTAGATAGCCAAGGCTTCTATTTGTTCACACTTTGCCTAAACACAAGTCTTACAATATTGAAGATTGAAGACTTGGGTTAGTCTCAACACTTCGTAGGTTGTTCAAAACCTTGACAAAACAAAAAGTTTAGAGAGTGTTTGCACCTCTAAAATTATAGCAACTAACCATACTCAAACTCTCTAACCATAGGCTTGGTTAGAAGCAAGGCATGGCAAGATGTCATAAGAATAATATGTGTAAAGAAGGTGTAAGTAAAATTTTTATAAAAACAGAAAGTTTGGGCATCAAATGGTGATATTCCACCTTAGTTTACCATGGTAAACATGTGGAAACACTCCTAGAGGTGTTCCAAGCTTTCAAGAAGAAGAAAAGATGAATAAACATGAAGAAAGGTGAGATGAGAGCTCACTTTTGGACTTAGATGAATTCTATCCATAGTTGATACTACAGCTGATTAGAGAGTGTTATGAGAGTGTTTGAGGGTTTGGAAAAGTTAAAACAAGTGAATGGAGGCTTGGTTATATATTAGAGGTTTAGGGTTAGTGTTTAAATGAAGTTATAAGGTGATTGGGTAAAGGAGGCGGGAAAACTGGCCAACCCAAGAGCTAGAAACACCTTTCTGCATATCAGTGCTTCTCGCCACCCGCGAGCAAAAAAGGGAACTTTCTTGCCACCCATCACAAGTGTATTTTAAAGTTTTAGTTTTTGCAATTTGGCCCCTAAACTTGTAGTTACGTTATTATATGTCGTTTTCTTGTATTTAAAGTGTAACAAGGTATTGTATGAGTATAATGCATGTATGATTAATATTTCTAAGTATGGCGAGCCTCAGTTTCACTTATAAACACGTATAGGATGATTGTTTAGAAAACG
Source organism: Scalesia atractyloides (assembly GCA_947069175.1). Lineage (NCBI taxonomy): Eukaryota > Viridiplantae > Streptophyta > Magnoliopsida > Asterales > Asteraceae > Scalesia > Scalesia atractyloides. Next base: position 11,399,944 of record CAMTDV010000030.1, on the reverse strand, counting down.
ATCAAGTGTCGATATTAACATGATAAGTATATAACATGAATTTCCATTAAGATTAACGCATCGAATTGTAATTGAAATAAGAATGTAAGGTTTCTAAAAATAGAATGCAAATACGAACTTGCTAAAAATAAGAATACGGAAATACAAAACGTTACATTATTCTCCTTTATTTGAGCAGTAGTTTAATGTAACAGTATCCTTTGAATATAACACGTAGGTTTCAAGTTGATCCCATAGGCAAAACATGAATTTACTTTGAATATAGCCTTACAAGAAAGAAAGAATTGTAAATTTAGTTTGTTCTCGAATATTATTATTGTCCTAGATTGCAAGTATAGCATGATTCGAGATTTCTACTTTTGAAATGAAGGAGGTATCAAGTGTAAAACACATTAAAATTGAAATAACATAAAAGAAGTTCAATGTAAAATCTTGGAGTGTCTCAGAACGAAACTAAGACTATTCCAAAGTGATCAAAAATTCTTTTGAGTTTGGGAAGCATTCTTTTTCCTAATAGGTAGAATACTCTTGCAGTTAACGATGTTCACCCTTCTGGTTACTACATGTGCCTAGTCAATCGAAAGTTTGAGACTTTGGCGGGATTGAAAATTGAGGAGTGGGACTAGTTATCAAGATGCAGGTATCACCCCTAACATGATAATATCATTCTCTAAATGTGGTTGATGCATACCAAACAATATACGGAACTAAATCTGACTCGTCGGTAAGGGTCCACTAGGATGAGAATGGTGAAATTTCCATCAATGTGAGGAAATCACTCCTATCTTGATGGTATAATTTCGCAGAATCAATAAGCGTGGATTTAGAGAAATCATCAAAGTGAGAGTTTTCATGCCTATTTTGGTGAGATCGTCTCGTTTGTAGGATGAGCGTGTCTTCATATTGCATTGTAAACTTTGCCTTAGGGAAGGCATGTATACTTGAGACAAATGATAAGATAAGAAGCAAAGTGGGGAGAATTCAAGTATTTTAAGCATGGTAACAAGAATGGTCAAAAAAGGTACTTAACTATCGACTAGGTCAAATCACGGCAATTTCCTAATTCCCCATAGTTATGACTCTGATACCAATCTCTCACACCCCAACCAATGGCGGAAACATCGAGGCGGGACGGAAAAAATGCTTGAAACTTCATAACTTGCTAAAATTTTGCAATAATTTAAATAACAATATTTCATTTCATTCTAAATTGGAAGTAAATAATCTGGGAAAATACAACAACTTTGGAAACATGAACTTAATGAAACAAAGGAAATACATAAGATCAAAATTTGGGTGCGTATCTAGTTCACCCTGACTAGTTTCTTCAAATCATATAGGCTAATTTCCTACAACATGTATTGAAATATTTTGTCAACACATGATGGTCGGTGTGTCACACCCCGACCCGCAGCGGATAAGGTGATCGGGGCATGATTGGGTTATCATCAAAGCTCATGACATTTATTAAACGTTTCATATTCATTAATACAATTTAAATGGAAATTTACAATGATTGCTACAACATGATCTAACTACAATCTAAACTTCTTTGTTCTCTTCTAAGGCATATCCTATGTTATCCTTGCTTCAACCTGTTCACCTGTATCATGTGTAAAAAGGTTTTTTTTGGATCAACATAATGTTGGCGAGTGAATCCTATGGAAAACATTTGAACAATTCATTTAAATTGATTATGAAATATGTGCACAACCAAACATGAGTAAAATTAGATATAACTTGATCAACAATCATAATATGTTAAATGAAAACACTCATGAATAATAATGGAACAATTAAAGGCACGCGATGCTCAACTCGTCTCTCACGAGGAACTGAGGGGCCTGATGAATGAATTGCATAAACATGATAATATGAATAACACAACTACAAACAATATAAACTCAATGAAAACACACATGAACAATAATGAATTTGAATTGAAGCACGCGATGTTCTACTCGTTTCCCACGAGGAACTGATGGGCTTAATGTATGAGTTTCATGTAATTTGACAAACGGAATATAAATAAATCACAACAATAAATCAATCTAAGATTAAGTCATGATGTGATATGGCACAAGTTTAAATAAATAAATTAATTAATTCATAACACATGACACACCCCAAAACGTGTAATTTAAAAGGGGAATTTTAAGATTCACTCACAGTGGGTGCGTTCGGTTGATGACGTTGAATGCACGCGAAGTGGTTTTAACCACGAGTGAGATTTAACCTAGATAAATCGCATTATGGTTTGGTAAGTAAACGAATTTTATTAAACTATTTTAGTAGGATTGTTGGGTGTATTTTTTGTGAGTTTGAGGCTATTTTCTAATCTTAAAAAAAATGTTATTTTTAAGTATTTATAATTGATTTTTAATTAAAATAATTAAATAAAAATAATAAAAATATTTTATATTTTTTTTTTCTGCTACAGTGACATTGACCTGTTGACTTTGACTGGTCGTTGACCGGTTTTGAGGCATATTGTTGTGCGCTCGGTGAGGCTCGAACCCGAGACCTCCCGTACGCGTGCACGCAGCTCTACCAACTGAGCTACGTGTCTAACCCGTTATATATCCGATTTTAATTTCATATATACATTAATTAGAATTAACAGAAAATCATTTTATTTTAAAAACAGTTTAAGCGGACCGGTTTTGCACTCCACAGGTCTCGAACTCGGGACCTGTGGTTTAATCTAACACACAGTCCACCGCTGGACTGTGTGTTCAACATGTTATAACATTCGATTTTTATTATACTTAAATACAATTTAGTTACTTCATTTTTCTGCCTTATTTAAAAAAGAATAGATAATCGTCCGAGTCGGTGCTGAAGACCGGACTCGAACTCGTGACCAGCGATATAAACAAACACACAGTCCACCGCTGGACTGTGTGTCTAACTTGGTTATTATTCCGGTTATTAATACACTTAACATATAATTAAGGCGACTCCGGTTCAGTAAACAAAAAAAAAATAGATTTTATTAAGGCAGCGTGTGAGACGGGATTCGAACTTGAGACGTTTTGCGTTTTATATGTGCACACAGTCCACCGCTGGACTGTGTGTCTAACCCGTTAATTTTCATGATTTATATTATACTTATATGATAACAATCATCGTCTTCTTCAATGAAAAAAAATAACCAGAAATCGGAAAATCGGCTGGTTCAAAGTTTTATCGATTTATTAGTGTTTTACAGTTAATTAAGGTATTATAAAAGTGAAACGGAGAAGAAAACTGGGCGGAGAAAGTATACCGACAAGACTCTCTGTTTTCCGGCAGAACTCCGGCGACAGAATTCACCTCCGGCGATAGGTTCCTTGCAGCAGCAAGTCTCCGGAAATCTTGGAAAGAGTATGGGTAACTTCAGTAAAGGTTTAGGGGATTAGTGAGGTTCAGAAAATTAAAACTCGGTTTTCCGGCGAAAAATAGGAAAGTTCCGGCGAGTGGAATTATGCCGAGAAAAGGTGTGATTTTTGAGCGAAAGTGTTTGTCGTCGATTGTGGGTCAATTTATAGGAGAAAACGAGATGTATTTGGTCTGGTTTTGAACTGTATTCATCAGTTAAAGTTTTCCGGCGGTTTTGAAAAGTGTCGCGGACTTCAAACATCGGTTATAACCGATATGTGGTTAATGGTTTACGTTATAACGTAAATTGGTGTTAAAACTCGCGAATATTCCGGGATTCCGACGACTGAAACGTTTGGGCGCCGATTTTTGAATTCGTAACGTTATTATATCAACTAAATGATTGCAATATATAACAAACAGATCAAGCGGCGCAGTGGTTTGTGTGTGAGGTGATAAGTCACTGAGTGACTCGGTACAGACCCGGGTTCGAAACCCGGCTGAAACAATTCATTTTTATTTTGCGATTTTTGACAGTTTTTCAAAAACTAAATATATATTCCCGTATAATAATTGATTACGGATCGTTTAAAAATATTTTGGGCATTTAATTCGCAACGAAAATTTTGACTGACTGTACGGTTGATAAACGGAGCGGGTTTGGTAAATCCGTTTTTGACGGATGTTACAGTATCCCCTGCTTTTTAGAAATTTCGTCCCGAAATTTAAATAATGATATATTTTGACTATAAGAATGATGATGTTTTGTTTGACAGTTGTATGCTTAGCAAAAATGAGGGTTTAAGTTTTTGTTCGAGGCGGTAACGTTCCTTGTAAAGGTTATGTACCCTATTCAGGAATCGCTTTTTGTTGCCTACTGTATGAATATTGATAAGCAGAAATGATTTGCTAAAATGATATCATGCATATGTGTTAAGATACGTTTGGGAAAAAATATGGTTATATCCTAAGGCAAAACTTCTAACACTACAATCTACATGGAACATAAATAAAAACACAACAGCTAATATCCAAACATGAATGAACACATCAACAAATATTTGAACATGAATAAACATAACAGCAAATATTCGAACATGAATGAACACATCAGCAAATATTTGAACATGAATAAACACAACAGCAAATACTCGAACATGAATAGACACATCAGCGAATATTTGAACATGAATAAACACAACAGCAAATATTTGAATCCACATTCTGATAACATATATGTTTGAATGATGGAAGTTCCTCTCTCGTTTGTTATGATGGAGAGGTTAATTTATGTAGAAATGGAACACAATCCAATCTCTTTAAATAACATGATGATATAAATGTATCACAAATTCCAACCAAGGCAATAATAAATCCTACATGGAACTTCTCATAACCGCCTGATAATGCCTCTGATCCTTTGGCAAGAATACTTATATATAGGAAGTACCAGCGGCGTATCCACCATATTCTTGCCAAATTTTCATTAGTTTTATCCACAAGTTATGATTGGTTACCAAGAAACTAATAAATCCTACATAGAACTTCCCATAACCATCCGTTAATGCCTCTGATCCTTTGACAAGAATACTTATATATAGGAAGTACCAGCGGCGTATCCACCATATTCTTGTCAAATTTTCATTGGTTTTAACAGTGAATTATGATTAGTCCTATAACTCTACAATCAATACAACAAACATAAATTACTGAAATGAAATATATCTGTGCGATCAAGGCTCAATCGAACGGAGCCGATCGTATTGCATGTACTGAAAATAAAATGGATGTGCGCTCAAGGCTCAATCAAACGGAGCCGAACGTATTGAATGTACTGAAATTGAAATTGTGTGCTCAAGGCTCAATCAAACAGAGCCGAACATATTGAATGTACTGAAATTGAAATTGTGTGCTCAAGGCTCAATCAAACGGAGCCGAACATATTGCATGTACTGAATATGAATAACTTAACCACACAAACAGCCTATGCATGGAACCTCTCATAACCGCCTGATAATGCCTCCGATTATTTGACAAGAATATTTATATATAGGAAGTACCATCGGCGTATCCACCATATCCTTGTCAAATTTTCATTGACTTTATCCGCAAGTTATGGTTAGTTCGATGCGACTCTACTACAACCACCACAACCACATGATACTGATAATGAAATTGTCTGTGCGCTCAAGGCTCAATCAAACGGAGCCGAACGTATTGCATGAACTGGAAATGTGAATAAATCTTTGCACTCAAGGCTCAATCAAACGGAGCCGAGCGTATTGCATGAACTGGAAATGTGAATAAATCTTTGCACTCAAGGCTCAATCAAACGGAGCCGAGCGTATTGCATGTATTGAAATGTAAAATTACGTAACCGATCAAGGCTCTAACAAACGGAGCCGATCGTGCGGGCACGCCAAGATCAACCACATAATAAAATGGGGATCCAACTCAACCTCGATGGATGGGGAGCCACGGCCTCGGCAAAAGCATATACCGAAAACAATATATAATATATAATATCCAATAATTTCTCTAACAGTCTACACATGTGATAAAGAAAAACATAAGGCTAAACAATAGAAGTTGAATCTGGATCTTCGACGAAGAGGACTAGCTGAGTATCTTCATCAGGGCCGTCATTATCTTCGACAGGGTTGGCGTTGATATTGAAGACTCTTCCTCTTGCTGGTGGCATAGTGGTTGGGTTTTCTTGGTTAACTGGGTTTGATTGGGCTTGAGTGTTGATAACGTTTACCAATTGAGGGCATGTGTTTCTAAAGTGGGTAGGGTCGCCACAATTGAAGCAAGCTCGAGCATATGGGAACATGGGGTGTTGGGGTTGGTGATAAGTTTGGGCCATGTTTTGAGTAGGGGAAAAGGTTTGATCTTGAAAGGTGCGACAAACATTGCTCAAATGACCATAACGTCCACAAGTTGTACATAGCCGGCAAGGTAAAGTAAGGGGATGGTGATAAAAACAGTTGTTGCATCGAGGGTGAGGTCCGAGATATGGTTTCTTATTTGGGTAAGCTGAGTTGGGTGCCACTTGGGTGATTGGGACAGCTCGGATGGGTATAGCGTGAAAAACGGGTTGATTTCGTTGAGTAGCAGCGAAAAGTCGCCCGACTCTTCTTCTCTTAGGATTGGGTTGAGAAGGGGATTCGGTTTGGGTGGAGTCGGAGGTTTCAGTCGATTCTTTATCCTTCTTCTTTTCCTCCTTGAAGTCTTTGTTTCGAATTCGGTTCTCGGTGAGCTCTGTTGCTAGCTCCATTGCTGCTTCCAAAGTTGCAGGCTTGGTACTTATCACAGGGTCTTGAATCTTTGACGGAAGACCACGAATGTAGTGCTCGATCAAACGGTAGAGGGGAGTAAACATGTTGGGAACCATTTGATGTAATTCGAGGAACCTTTTGTTGTAGGTGATATGGTCTCCTTCCATTTGCTTCAATGAATAAAATTCATCTTCAAGCTTCTTGATTTCGCTCCTTGGGCAAAATCGTCTGGTCATGATTTCCTTCAATTCGTTCCAAGTTAAGGACATAGCATCTTCCACACCTCGTTTGGCCTTCTCTGTGTTCCACCAAGTATGTGCTATCCCATATAGTCGACCGGTAGCATAACGCACTTTGCGTTCATCAGGGCAATCGCAATTTAGAAAAGTATTCTCCATTTCTTCAAACCAATGGAGGAGTGCGGTGACACCTTCAGTACCTTTGTATTTCGGAGGGTCGCATGATTTGAAATGCTTGTAGGTACATTTAGTGGTGTTTGGGGAAGAGTTGAAAATGTTTTGGTTTGCTTGATTGACAGGATTATTGGTAAGTGCTTGTTGAACTTGGATTACAATGTTGGGTATTACGGCAGCCATTTGTTGAGCGATTAAGGTAGCCATGCGTTCGCGGGCTTTTCTTGCTCTCGTCTTCCTACGGGCGAGGTTAGAAGACATCTACAATGAATACATGACAAGAGTATGAGTTGGATGCTTTTGGGATCATGGGTCGCATTCAAGAATGATCATTTATAAAATAATTATACAAAAATACTACATCCATAGGATGTCTTGGGCTTTGCTCGCTGTTAGGCCCGTCATGCCGCCATACTTTACCTTGTGTAATCATGTGGGCCCCCATGAATACCGGTTTTTCATATGGTTCGCACGGTTTCTGCCTGGTTGCGTACACAAAAACCCGGGAAAATCGAGAAATATGTATACAACGTGTGATGTTCGGAATGTGTCCAGGTGTAGACACGATGACACCTCAAAGTAGGGTTAGTTGGAACGACGTTTGGTGTGGCATGCTTTGGCCTAATAGGTCCTTCGTACTCTCATCGTTGGTCCCCAGGTAGGCAAACTGGTCCGTTATATTGGATTTATACGAATGCCAGCCTAGACAGGACGTTCCGACTACCGGTACTTGTACCCTTCCAGTTACTACATGCCCCTCGCAGAACTTACTTTGATGAGAATTGAAAATTGCATAAAATCTTTGGATAATGAGAATATGAAAATAAATTGAATACATGAACATCGATATATGTATAATGAATATGTATATATGTATAATGAACATGTATATGAGCATGTATGTTTGACTGAAATGTAAACAAATATGAAACAAATAAATATCACAAGTTTGTATGTAACCACCTAATCAATTTAAAATTTAGGCAGACTATAGTATAGGCTCTAAGGGTCTAATAACCTATCCTATATCCCTATAGTCATGGCTCTGATACCAATCTGTCACACCCCGACCCGCAGCGGATAAGGTGATCGGGGCATGATTGGGTTATCATCAAAGCTCATGACATTTATTAAACGTTTCATATTCATTAATACAATTTAAATGGAAATTTACAATGATTGCTACAACATGATCTAACTACAATCTAAACTTCTTTGTTCTCTTCTAAGGCATATCCTATGTTATCCTTGCTTCAACCTGTTCACCTGTATCATGTGTAAAAAGGTTTTTTTTGGATCAACATAATGTTGGCGAGTGAATCCTATGGAAAACATTTGAACAATTCATTTAAATTGATTATGAAATATGTGCACAACCAAACATGAGTAAAATTAGATATAACTTGATCAACAATCATAATATGTTAAATGAAAACACTCATGAATAATAATGGAACAATTAAAGGCACGCGATGCTCAACTCGTCTCTCACGAGGAACTGAGGGGCCTGATGAATGAATTGCATAAACATGATAATATGAATAACACAACTACAAACAATATAAACTCAATGAAAACACACATGAACAATAATGAATTTGAATTGAAGCACGCGATGTTCTACTCGTTTCCCACGAGGAACTGATGGGCTTAATGTATGAGTTTCATGTAATTTGACAAACGGAATATAAATAAATCACAACAATAAATCAATCTAAGATTAAGTCATGATGTGATATGGCACAAGTTTAAATAAATAAATTAATTAATTCATAACACATGACACACCCCAAAACGTGTAATTTAAAAGGGGAATTTTAAGATTCACTCACAGTGGGTGCGTTCGGTTGATGACGTTGAATGCACGCGAAGTGGTTTTAACCACGAGTGAGATTTAACCTAGATAAATCGCATTATGGTTTGGTAAGTAAACGAATTTTATTAAACTATTTTAGTAGGATTGTTGGGTGTATTTTTTGTGAGTTTGAGGCTATTTTCTAATCTTAAAAAAAATGTTATTTTTAAGTATTTATAATTGATTTTTAATTAAAATAATTAAATAAAAATAATAAAAATATTTTATATTTTTTTTTTCTGCTACAGTGACATTGACCTGTTGACTTTGACTGGTCGTTGACCGGTTTTGAGGCATATTGTTGTGCGCTCGGTGAGGCTCGAACCCGAGACCTCCCGTACGCGTGCACGCAGCTCTACCAACTGAGCTACGTGTCTAACCCGTTATATATCCGATTTTAATTTCATATATACATTAATTAGAATTAACAGAAAATCATTTTATTTTAAAAACAGTTTAAGCGGACCGGTTTTGCACTCCACAGGTCTCGAACTCGGGACCTGTGGTTTAATCTAACACACAGTCCACCGCTGGACTGTGTGTTCAACTTGTTATAACATTCGATTTTTATTATACTTAAATACAATTTAGTTACTTCATTTTTCTGCCTTATTTAAAAAAGAATAGATAATCGTCCGAGTCGGTGCTGAAGACCGGACTCGAACTCGTGACCAGCGATATAAACAAACACACAGTCCACCGCTGGACTGTGTGTCTAACTTGGTTATTATTCCGGTTATTAATACACTTAACATATAATTAAGGCGACTCCGGTTCAGTAAACAAAAAAAAATAGATTTTATTAAGGCAGCGTGTGAGACGGGATTCGAACTTGAGACGTTTTGCGTTTTATATGTGCACACAGTCCACCGCTGGACTGTGTGTCTAACCCGTTAATTTTCATGATTTATATTATACTTATATGATAACAATCATCGTCTTCTTCAATGAAAAAAAATAACCAGAAATCGGAAAATCGGCTGGTTCAAAGTTTTATCGATTTATTAGTGTTTTACAGTTAATTAAGGTATTATAAAAGTGAAACGGAGAAGAAAACTGGGCGGAGAAAGTATACCGACAAGACTCTCTGTTTTCCGGCAGAACTCCGGCGACAGAATTCACCTCCGGCGATAGGTTCCTTGCAGCAGCAAGTCTCCGGAAATCTTGGAAAGAGTATGGGTAACTTCAGTAAAGGTTTAGGGGATTAGTGAGGTTCAGAAAATTAAAACTCGGTTTTCCGGCGAAAAATAGGAAAGTTCCGGCGAGTGGAATTATGCCGAGAAAAGGTGTGATTTTTGAGCGAAAGTGTTTGTCGTCGATTGTGGGTCAATTTATAGGAGAAAACGAGATGTATTTGGTCTGGTTTTGAACTGTATTCATCAGTTAAAGTTTTTCGGCGGTTTTGAAAAGTGTCGCGGACTTCAAACATCGGTTATAACCGATATGTGGTTAATGGTTTACGTTATAACGTAAATTGGTGTTAAAACTCGCGAATATTCCGGGATTCCGACGACTGAAACGTTTGGGCGCCGATTTTTGAATTCGTAACGTTATTATATCAACTAAATGATTGCAATATATAACAAACAGATCAAGCGGCGCAGTGGTTTGTGTGTGAGGTGATAAGTCACTGAGTGACTCGGTACAGACCCGGGTTCGAAACCCGGCTGAAACAATTCATTTTTATTTTGCGATTTTTGACAGTTTTTCAAAAACTAAATATATATTCCCGTATAATAATTGATTACGGATCGTTTAAAAATATTTTGGGCATTTAATTCGCAACGAAAATTTTGACTGACTGTACGGTTGATAAACGGAGCGGGTTTGGTAAATCCGTTTTTGACGGATGTTACACGGTGAGCATACAAGTTTGGTTTACATAGCATATCATAAAAAAGTCTCAAATCCAACATGGCAAGTTGTACACTAAGTTGAAGCTAGCATGCATAACTATAGGTCAAACCCTTGTGTCCACTGGAGTGAACGAGACCATAAAAGTTGATTGAATACTTAAAAAAAATACCCAATAACTGGTGGTGTGCTACCCTTATAGTGCTATAATTGTTAAAGTCGGCTAGCTAAGTAAATGACAAATAGAGTGCATGAATGTTTTCTAGCATGAACAATCTAAGCATAACAAATAGCTTGTTTGGTGGATTGTGTGATTGAATATGATTGGTTGTGTTCATTGTGAAATTTGATAGATTATACATGTTACACCCAAAAGTGTATTAAAGCGTAAAGAGGGTCAAGTGTACTCACGGTTTGCTAAAGCTTCTAAACGTGAGTTGATATGAATGGGATGATTAAAAAACCAAAGTGTCACACCCCGATTTCCACGTAGGATTCTCGGTGGGGAGTATCATGATGTATAGTTGATATCATCATAACCAATAAACATAGAGCAACACAGCAGAAGTCTTGGAATTAAAATAAACTATTACAAACCATAGAGTCCAAGGTTCAAATACAAATTACAAGGTTTGTAATACGGATCCACACGCGGATCACAAATGAACACAAAATGATAAACAGACTTTTAAAGCAACTAAGGGTTGCAAATCCTCTATGTCGTCGCCTACGCAACTTCCAGTCTATTACGTGTCGTACCTGTAATTTTATCTTTTGAAAATACGCCAGTTTTCACTAGTAAATACAATCAACTGACACTTTTGAAAATATTTTCAAAATTTTTTTTAAGTGCGCTAGGCACATTTTCATAAATAACTTGGGACAGTACAAATGACCTTGTATACAGATTTATTAGTCTGTCAATACATATGGGGCCCAATATGAAAACTGAGACATGATCGACTGACACACCACTTCTGAACTTTCAAACAGAAAGCAGATAATAATAATGCAATTGACTTGTGTATGCCTACACCCCATGCTATAAGTCGTGGCCATCAGCACTTTAATGAGCCTAAGGATATCCCAGACATGGTCAAGCCCACCCCAAATGTTTAAGTTATCAGGCAAACAGATTAAAACGGGTTATGTGATTTAGTTAATATCTCAACTGGACAATACATGATCCCATACCCGACTAAGCGGTAATAATTTACCAGGGAAAATAGGTTAATAGTGTTTACCTGAGCTAAATCCTTGAGAAAATCACAACTCACTTGTAGATAAAAAGGTAAGTACAGGCACAATCTACCAGAAGGCGTTTTGTCTAGAATGATGGTTTAATTAACCAATTAGAATGCTAACGGGTCCTTAGTTAAGTCGTAGACTTAAACTGGTTAGTCTTACGTTTATTAAATACGGTACTATACGCTAGATCAAGCGGTGACCGGAATAGAATGTTATTTAGACCCGACAAGTACTAAGACTTGTATAATATGGGTAAACACATAACGTTTTGGATTTTGATATAAAAATGATAAGGTTAACTCGATTTGGTTAAAATACATAAACTAGTCACGTAGGCTTAACCGTTCACATATAAGCGAAACCGGGTAACCGAATGAGTCATATACAAGTTCCACATGCCAATATGTTATAAACATGTTAGGATATCAGTAGGATATCAACATGTATGCCCATTATGGTTTCAAAATTAAGTTACGCCTCAAAGGGCGTTTTGGTCATTTTACACTTTATAAAAGATGTTAGCGAGTAAAATGATGCTAGAGTCATAAACATTTTGTAAAATTATATATTTTATGATGTTATATCAGTAGGATATCAAATATATGTGTGGTTGATTGTTTTAAAACAAACTATGCCCCGAAAGGGCATTTTAGTCATTTCACACATAGCTTTGATGCCATATTTGAGATTCTGAGTTTGAGACTTGTACCTACTGTTAAAATATTCAAAATAAGTTTAGAAATCTATAGGTAATAAGTTTTGGTCCTTAAATATGGTTTTATACCATATTATGTGACGTAACGGCGTTAAATGCGCTAAATGACGAATTAAATGAAATTTTATGAAATCTGAGATTATGGTTAAGTTTGTATACTCAAAATATGTCATTTAATAGTAGGTAAAAGATTGAGATGTCAAAAGTCTTGTTAAACCATTTTATGCGCCATAAGGGCGTTATTGTCATTTATCATCATTATACAAGGAGTTATATGCAAACTCATTTCATAAACTGTTTCAATATCCTAAATATTCCATAATATGATATTACATCAGTAGGTATTTAGTTTATATGAAGAGATTTTGTTTAAACCTTCTAAAATGCCGAAAAGGGCATTTTAGTCCTTTTAAAGCTATTAGCGATATTAATTCGAAAACTTAGCTTATGACCAGAATAATGTCATCAAAATAATCTAATTAAGTTTATAAATCAGCTTATAACTCATTTGTTTGTTTGTTGATGTTTAAAACCTTGTTTTATGCAAAAAGGTCATTTTAGTAAAAGTTTAAGGCATAATAACGGAACTTGAATATAAACTCGGATTACTAATGGACCATATAGTATAACTTTAGCGAGATTATACTATACTATAATATGGTCCTAAAAAAACCTAAAGTCAGTAGCCTAAGTTGCTAAATCGGGTCAGAACTGAAAGTCAAGGCAGAAGTCAAACTTCATGACTTTCGGTTGCGAACCGACTTTAGACCTGAACTTGATGGGCCGAACATGTTTATACATGTTCTAACTATTATTACCAAGTTATTAGAGTGTTAAAATGTATTTTATAACATCTACATTACTAGATATGATTTTATTTCAAAACTGACCCATTTGACTTTTTATGAATATAACTTTGACCCGTCAATTGACCAAGCAAACGTGGTAATCAGGAGGAGCCCTTTTAAGGGATTAAAACCTACCTAATTACGATCACGTAGCCACGTTCACAACGAACAATGGCTGGACCATAATGGTCTTAGCCTAAGGTCAAAGCGTTTTTACGTAAACGCTTTGAATTTAGCTTAAAAGCCTAGTAAAACTGAAAAGGAAGGTTAAGGACACTTACACAAGGTCCTAGCATGAAAATAGAATTGATTTGGAAGGTCCCTTCAGTTGGGAATCTCTAGAGAGGATAAGGAAAGAGTTTGAAGAAATGAGCAAGGAGTTATGGCAACCAAAGCGCCTATTTATACTTGAGGAAGAAGTATGAGAACTTGCTAGGTGTTAGGGACTGTTATGAGGGGCTTACAAGTGTTTAGGAACGTGGCAAAGGCAGCACAATGGTGGCAACTCGCGATAAATGTGGCAGCACAAGAATCTGCCAAGAAACTGCCAGCTGCGACCCCCTTGTGGACCGTATGGGAATGTGCTTACGGTCCGCAAGGCTCCTAAGCACCGCCAGGTTTTTAACATGGTTACAAACCGTAACCAAAGAGGCTTGCGGTCCGTAACCGCCTCCCATAAACCTAATTCTGGCATTTTCTCATGTTTAGTCCTCAACTACAAATCACTAGCACATAGTGATTATAAATTATCATTTTAACGACTTTAGTTCCACTCGTTTTATCATACAACATACGAGGATAGTCGGGACACGTGTCGGATCTTTATTGGGCGTAAAACACGAGGTGCCCTACAATGGGAAACGAAGGCGTGTGAGTCAATGGAATTTGATTATGAGTTAGATTCATAAATTACGATTATAACAAGAAAGTATGATATTGTATGAAAATACATCTTGTCTAGACACTCATTCGGACACTATGTTTTAGTGTGTTTTCATGGGTATAAAATCACCCATTAGGATCCGAAATGAGGAATTAAGAACTATGACTACGAACACCATAACTCATAACTTTCAACCATGAATTAGTTGAAGCTAAGGTTCAGTTTTGTAAGTATGTTAAATATATACATTAGTATAGTTAGTCATGTATGGAGGCAGGATGAATTCAATCCATTTAACCTCATTATATGGATTCACCAAAGCAAAAAAATAATCAATTTAATTGATGATTTTGGTTGGTCATGAATGTATAATCTCCTAATTCACCAAAACAACTAATTGAGTATACTGGATGAGTGCATTTCAAACAAGGATAGTGTTTGAAGACTTGGTGTAGTTTGTTCACTTTGTTTTCTTGAAAATTGTTTGGTAACCTAGGATGACCTACGCAACTGAAGAGGTGGAATCATGGTTGGAAGCCGAAGCTTCCATTATTCACACCTTACCAAAAAACAAGTTTCACAATATTAAAGGTTGAGGACTTGGATGGTTTCAAAACTTTGTAGGTCATTTGAGACCTTTGGGGCAATAAGAAATTGGGGTTATGAACTTCTAAGTTTCTGATTTCATACCTCAACTCAAGTCTCCCAGCAATGGATACATTGGTAACTTGGGTTGGTGCATAGAAAACTAAGAAACAAGTAAGTATGAACATTGTTTTGAAAATTTGTTAAGAACATAAAACATATCCCACTTTGGACCTCAAATATGGTAATGTTCCATCTAAGTTTACCATGGTAAACTTGTGGACACATGCCTAGAGGTTATCCAAGTGGATTGGATGAGAAAAACATGAAGAAACGAAGAAGAAAGTGAGTGGAACACACTCACTTGAGCACTAGAAAGTTTATGCTCAAAACTTGGAATTTCTTGAGAATTCTTGAGTGTTGGAGAGTATAATGCGGTTGTGGAAAGTGAAAATATGATGGAGGAGGCTTGGTTATATAGGGAAGGATTAGGGTTTGGGTTTAAAGAAGGTTAGAAGGTGATTGGAGAAGAAGAAAAAAAAGTGGAAAGGGTGGGTCCAATCCGCGAGTTTCACAACTTTCTGCCCGTCAGACAAGCTTACGGACCGTATGGACTATGTCTAACGGTCCGTAAGGCATGTCAGATTTCTATTTTGTCCCTTTTTTTGGTGGTTTGTTGATTTATACAATATCTTTATTAGGTTAAGTTTTTTTAGAGCATTTGAAGGCATGTGTATAGTATGAAGTGTATGAATAATGTTGTGATTTGTGATTTATTAAACATCATATATGTATGAATATACAAGTTTGAATAAAAATGTATTTCCATTATGATCAAAGTTCCGAGATTACAAAGACTGAAATGAAATACGAATACAAGCTTGCTAAATATAGACAATATGAAATACGAATTGTTACAATTATGTTTTAGCTTTTGGGTTTACAATTCAGATTTTAGCGCTTAACTTTAAGGTTTAGGATTTACAGTTTGGACTTTCTAGCTAGGATTCCCCAAGATAGTTCCAACGCCACTAAAATGATTTCAATCGGAGTTCATTTGAGTTGGTTCCCCTTCGATTTCACACTTTTTGGAGTTCCTAAATGAACTATATATATATATATATATATATATATATATATATAGTCTATGTGATTTGACCCAAATAACCATTTTATTTAATCCAAATGTTTATATATAATTTTTTGATCCATTAGTTTAATTTTCGTCCCAATTAAAGCGAGACTCCTTAACACCATTTCTTTGTTAACTTTTTGTGAAATAACCAAAGTTCCCTTCACCATAACTCTAGTTATCATTTATGTGTAAACAACCCATATCTTAGTTTTCTTCTCGGATGAATATCGATGAAGATGGTTTCTTACCATAAGAGTATTGTGCATTTTAATCCCACATTTTTTTCTTTCTCTTTCTCTATCTCTCTCTCTAAAACACACACACACACTATAAGGGTGCATGCATGATGCGTAGGGGAACGTAACACATTAATACAAACATTGGTAAAGCGTATAATCATGAAATGGTATATAATCACTTAACTTGTTAATTTTTCTTTACAAAAAAACTATAATAATAAAATACTTAATCGAAAAGAATAAAATGGTTCGATCACCACCAAGACCAACCGGGTTTTCCGAAAATTA
The DNA here is from genome assembly GCA_947069175.1 of Scalesia atractyloides. Taxonomy (NCBI): domain Eukaryota; kingdom Viridiplantae; phylum Streptophyta; class Magnoliopsida; order Asterales; family Asteraceae; genus Scalesia; species Scalesia atractyloides. Next base: position 11,383,243 of record CAMTDV010000030.1, on the reverse strand, counting down.
GGGTGTCCGGGTTCATACATCTCGACAATACTTCCCAATTTGGAATCAATTCCATACCATTCGAGAACCGGTAGCCATTCTAATTAGCAATAACCAACCAGATTCAATTCAAACCAAGGACCTGTATAACCTGATTTAGGAAGAAACTTCATTAAACTTACCCACTATCAACAACACCTTTTTTTAACCTAGAATAGTGATATGAACAACAACTGAATCAAGGATCTTCCTAAATCAAGAACCCCTTAAATGATAAACCTGATGAAATCAAAATCAATCCATCGTCATGAGCCACATAATTCAACCTCCACAGCTAGATACATCATGAAATTTATATGAGAATTTATTTAAATATGGATAGAAGATGTTAAACAGATCTTAAACCCATTGTCCACTGCCACCATCAACTAAAGAAAACCAACATACCTATCACACGGTAATTTATTCATGGAAACCAATCTATACATATTCATTCTCAGGTCCATACCCTTATTTGCTCACGACCTCCACCTTAAGACCTTGCGACATTGTCCCTGCACCCATCAACCGACACTATCATCGATCAATGTTATGTTTGGATATGTTGATTGTGGAATCGATGATCCGAAATGATTATTGGCTAAAGAAGTATTTCATCTAGTTCAAATTAGCCGTTGAATAAAAAACAAATGGAAAACTTTGGATGTTTCTTAGGAAATTACACAAATGGTGTATATAAGGTTGAGATTTCAAATCGTGTAGAGCCCATGTATAGGTGGTTATTACGAATCTACGATTAACTGTGTCGTTTAAAAAACACAAATAGTCTAGTGATATTTTAGTCTTACATTATAAATGTTACCAAAAAATTTGGATGGGTTAGTAGGCTGGATTAAGACAAAAATCAAACTTTTGGAATAAAATTGTTATTTGGTTCAAACCATAAGGACTAAACCGTAACTGATTCAAAACATTGAACTTTAAATAATATAAATATTGGAGAGACAGGAAAAAGTTCAAATAAATAGTCTCCTAAAAATAGAGAGTCATAGTGATGTAGAGTAGAAACGATAAATAAGATCAATCACGTTGATTCTACGAATACCCGTGATGAACTTGTACCAACCTCAAAATTCAACCCAAAGGACACGGAGTTTGAAGTGAAAAGTTGTTTTCTCAAAATTGAAATTTGATCATTCATGTCTCATAACAAACATATAAATAGAGTTATAAATTGGAACCGCACCCCAAAATACACTTGGGCCAAAAACTAAAACAAAACAAAAGTTGGCAAAAAGCCTCAAAAAACATAAAAATGATAAAAAAAAGTCATAGAAATAAGCCTTTTTTGGGCCCGAACGTCCACCCAAACCGCCATAGTTTGCAGCAAATGGGATTTTTCCTCACGATCGTTTTGACTGGTCGCACGCCGAAAACGGACCACCGTAGCCCAAGTTAGAGCCATTTTAGTGAAGCCTCATTTGTCACGCGATCTTGGGCCTCCGAATATAACATAGCCCGCTCCTCCACACTTGGGCCCGCATCACATAGTAATGGTATCAAAAGAACTCTTATTGAACTTATTTCAATAACATTGAAACCGTCTCGTCGAATCCTATGATGTTAGATTTAGGTTTTCACTTTTGAATTTTTAGCTTGTAGATTTTAGAAACTTTTGTTTAAATTATTGTGTCTTTTTTTGCGATTATTTTGTCTTTTTTTACTCGGTATTGTATTATATTTTGTGATTTATTGTGTTATATTTTACAACCTATTGTGTCTTTGTATCATTCCTATATCTGACTTTGTAGAATAATTTTACCTTATAGACAATTTAGTTATTTATCATTTCATGCATTCCAAATCATCCAAAATATTATTAACCAGGCATGATTATGTCAAATTTTGAAATTTCAATTTCATTTTTTTTTTTTGACAGGGAACATAAATTTCGGTCTCTATAATTTTAATGTTTACAGGTTCCTTTGAGAAAATTGAACTTTTCATAACAATAATGCAGGCAAGAATTTATGCCACAAGACTAAATATCACAAGGTTAGCCACAATTTATCAAGTATACTTGACTATCTTTAAAATAAAAAATGAAAAGAAGAGTACTTACAAAACTCCCCATACGCAAGCATTTTTTTTCCTCTTCAACGTACAGTAATATTTTTTATTAAATTGGATATCAAATGCCATGGTTGGTAAAATAAAGCAGTCATTATATAGATGGAGAATCAATCAACAAATTATGTGTTTACTCTTAAGTGGTATCAAAATACAGTGCATCCAGGACATCAAGCCAGTCAACATAGCATGATATATTGATAATAATATATATAAATCTGTAGAAAGTGGATGAAGCAAAGTTGTAGCCTTTAGTATGATTAATCATACGATACCCATAAATAATAATGGAATAATCTTTAAAATTCAAAAAGAAGCTAGGCACAATAATGGGCATACATGTGTTCTTGTGTATGCATCCCGGCATTCTTTCTTTTAAGAAAGAGTACTATATTTCTAAAAACTATTATATTTTAGTCTAATATATTTCTAAAACTATTATATTTTAGTATAATATATACTTTTCGTATTATTACCTACATCATTTGTATGTAATCTTTATCAATAACACGAGTCATCTTTTGCGTTTATAGTCTGTCATAGATTTTGTCCTTTAGTATGAAGGATTTTAATTTGGACACTAAAAATAGTCATGTACACTGTACATGAGATTGTTTTTATTTCTAACCCTTTAAAAAAACTAAAAAAATTATAAAAAGAGTAAATTGCACAAAACGTCCTTTAAGTTTCATCAATCTTGCTGGTTTCAGGCTTAATCTTTAAAAGTTGTCACAACAAGCCTTTAAGATTAAATTAGTTACGGGTTTCATCCTTTATCACTAACCCGGTTATTAATTCATGTTAAAAGGCCTCACATGCATGACATGTGAGGGTAAAACCGTCTTTTCATACATGTGAGCTTATAAAACCCTAATAAAATCCCAGACCCTTTGTGTTCTTGTTCTTCCACCTAACACAATTGCACATTGCAAACCATAGATTCTAATCCCAACTTCAATGTCATCTGTTTATTGTTTGTGTGGGAAGGAAGCAATCTTACGAACCTCTCGGTCAGATAGAAACCCAGGACGACTGTATCACTCGTGTCCCTTCAAAGTAAGTTTTCCCCAAATTCACCATAATTTGAAAATCAATGTTTAGTGTATGTTGTTTTGTTTACAAGCATCACCGATTTGTAAGAATTTCATTGGATGGGCTGAACCAAAGGCTGATGAAGAAGCACAATATACCATTCCAGGATTACTAAGGACTAACAGTGAACTTATGGATTCAAATCATGAGCTTCATGCTAGAAACAAGAAACTTGAAGAACATTTAAAAGACAGTAGAGCTGAATCAAAAAAATGGAAAAAGTACATGATTCTTAATTGGTTGATGCTTTTCACTGTTGTGTTTCTTAAAAATAGTTAGTTAGTGGAATGAAATCTAGTATGATCTTGATGTATTGTGTTTTGTAGTTGTGAATCATGTTAAGGCAGTTATATATTTTGGATATAATTAATGGAATGTATTTTGGAAATTTCGATCATATGGATATTGTTGCAGTTGTTGTTTATGTCATGTTTGTATAGCTGCGTACATAACAAAGTGAACGCATAAGTGTCCGCGGACATAACAAGGTGAAAGCATAAGTGTCCGCGGACATAACAAAGTGAACGAATAAGTGTCCGTGGACATAACAAAGTGAAAGCATAAGTGTCCACGGACATTTGACACTTATCATCACCTAACAACCTGCATTACCTAACAACTTGCAATCCTTAACAAACTGTAACCCTTGATAATACAACCCCCAAACAATCTGCAAACAGAACCACCTGCAGAAATTGTAACCTGCCCCCTAACACCCTGCATTAATTGTATAGCATATAACACCCTCAAATCATTAAACGACCGTCTAACATATAACACCCACAAATCATATAAAGACAATAAAAACATGACATACCATAAAGAAAATACTGTCTAATACAAAACATAACAAAAGTCACCAAGTCTACATAGTTTTCAAAGACAATTAAACATGACATAAGTTTTTAAGACCAAAAGAACAACCATGTAAACATCCTAACACAAGCAAACATAAACAATCATTTTGATTTTTTCTGAAATTTTGCCTTTGCCCCTGCACCATTCTTGACAGCACGGGAGCCTACACCTTTCTTCACACCACTGGAGCCTGCACCCTTCTTCACACCACTAGATCCTGCACCCTTCTTGACACCACTAAAGCCTGCATCCTTCTTGACACCTAAAGAACCTGCAACATTCTTGCATGTCCTGGTATTATGACCAAGGCCCTTGCACTTTCCACATTTCACAGAAGCATCCTTCTTTGATAATTTTCCACCTTTTGACATATCCTCTATCTCACTTACATACCTTTTCCTTTTCTTTTTTGGCCTTCTAGCTTGCTTGTGGTAACTTGGTGGTGTTATAGTAGTTGGCACCTGGGATTTGGGCCATAAAGTTCTACCATTGATAGGAAATATCTTGAAACTGTAAACATGCTTCCATGATTCCAACTTGTACAGTGGGTGCACCCAATTTTCTGGTATATCAACCTATATACAACAATTATTGTTCAATAACAAATCAAAATGAATTTTTATATAAATAAAGACAACATGTTGACCATGGCTGGCCATATTCCAATTTGCTGCTACTGCATGCTTGCAAGGTATTCCTGTAATCTCCCACCTCCTGCAACTACATGTTTTCTGAACTGCATTGACCACACATTGGTCAATACCATGAGATACCTCAAAGTGTTCATCCCCATTCCAACTAACTGAATACTTTGCAGCATCTTTCTTTATGTTTGACAACTGATTGGTAGCATATGGTGTCAACAGACCATCACTTTTATCAATAACTTGTAAGACATTAACTATCCTTCTCATAAGGTATTCCCTTATGTATTCTAAAGCTGTGATTATGGGCTTATCTCTCCCTTGTACTATTTTGGCATTAAATACCTCACACATGTTGTTCAGAAGTACATCAGAGTGTGCCCTACCTGTTCACAAAATATGTAGCACAAATTCAAAAACTTACAAGTGTAATAGTCTACATATGGAATTTAATATTTTAAATAATTGCAAGTGTATTATCTGAAAAGTGAAATCTGGTCTAGTGTTTTGGTGGGATCTTTGATAACCACACATGTGCATTAGATTTCAAAGTCTTTAGCTCATCCATACAAGTCTCAAACTGTACAACTGTTGTAGCACTTGCTATTTTCCAAAGCATGTCTTTGTACTCCTTCCCTTTATAAGATAATCTCATGTTCTCATGGATATGCCAGAGACAGAATCTGTGCTCAGCATTTGGAAACAAATTTGAAACTGCATTCTGAATTCCCTGTTACACATTTAAAAATGCATAAGTATGATAAACCAACAGATTAATAATGTAAAACATGTACCTTTTGTCTATCACTCATGAATGTGACATTTGAATTGCTTGCAAGTTGTAAGTCATCACCAAGACATTCAAGAAACCAGGTCCATGAGTTAATGTTCTCAGCTTCAACAATTGCATAGGAAATAGGATAAATCATGTTGTTGTTGTCAATTCCAACAGCTGTGAGAACCTGACCAGGAAAAGGTCCTTTCATAAATGCACCATCAAGCCCTACCAAATCCCTCCCAATAGCATTGAATCCTTGCTTTAGTGAACCAAGACAAATGTAGATTCTTTTGAATTTTCTTGTAGGCTCACTAGGCTCTGCTGGTGGGTTCCACGTCTAACTTGATAGTGGTTCCTGGATTTGTCCTAAGGAATTCATCAATGTATTGTCTAAGTAGACCATACTGTGAACTAAAGTCACCATGTAGCTGCTTCTGAGCTTTAGCTTTGGCCCTAAAAGCTGTCCATTTAGAAATTGAAACTTCATATTTTCGCTGAAACTGTTTATGTACTGCTTTGACAGGGATGCTGGGGTTATCTTCAATTTGTTCCATCAGTTGTTGTGCTAAGAAAGTTGAACTACAGTGATAAATGTTTCGTCTCTCTAAACATTTGTGTTCATCTATTAGAGTCTTAACTATCCAACTCTCTGTCACTGAATCCCTAGACACCAACAACACAAAGGGACATACAAACTGCTTAGGATTTTTCTTTTTACCTCTTCCCCAATGTGTTTTTTTTCTAGACCTCCTTCATTCCTATCATGTTCAACTTCAGTCCCTCCTTCAACAGAAATGTCCCCTTCTTTCTGGTTCTTTTTAACTTTTTTATTTTTTGGCCTCTTAACAGGTTCCACCTTTTCAACACCAGGAATATCACCTGCACATGCCACCCTTACCCTATCCTTATCATCCTTTACTATTTTTAACAACCTTCTAGTCTCCACTGTGTTTTTTTTTAAAAACTTTTTAACTTCAGCCTTATTCCAAACATTTGACCTATGTAGAAGTTGTTATCATTAGCGTGTGCCCTTTTATATGTTTTAAGGTTCTCCTCCTAACATTCCCTATATTATTCTCAATATCACTAGCATTATCAAAGTTTTCATTGTCCAAGACCTCTAAATCATCAACCCCTGCCTCATGGTGAGTTTCATCTTCCTCTTCATCATCAATCATGAACTTATAATCTCTCATGTCAATATCACTTTCATCCATATCATCTCCTCATCAACCATATAATCACTATCTTGGTCACTATCTTCTCCTATATTAGTATCCCTATCCCTATCATTAACCTCATTAGTATCCCTATTGTTAACCTTATTAGTATCCCTATCATTATCATCTAAGAAAGGGTAAAAAGCATTCATAACAGAACCAGTCATTCCAATATCATGAATTGCAGCACTAGGTACCTGAGGAGTAACCATACTAGAGTTTCCAATATCTACTACATATGCTGCATTTTCAGTATCATCTTCAATGTGCTTTGTTCCACATTCCACGCCTTCATTGTTTTCATTTGATGATTCATTCCAGGTCAATGCTAGTCCCTTTGGGTTGTTCCTTTTACTATCAATCATCTGAGCTTCAACTTCACTGACTTCTTCTAGTACCACACTTGATTGTGAGGGTATCTCCACTAAGATAATATTAGACATCCCATGCTCAATGTATATATCAATAAACCTGTTCCCCTGATGAATGATTTCTAACAACTGCAAGACATGGGAATCTTCAGCCAATAGATGAATCCCAGATTCCAAATCACCCCCTAGCTCAACATAATGGTAAAAGGTAGGGACATCAAAATCATACCCTAACTCTTTCGTCATTAGGGCCAATTCATAAATCCCAAATTTCTCGTCATCTACAAAATCAATGAAACTTAACAAACCATTTACATACATACGATCTGGATTGTTTGTAAATAATCCCCCATGATGCATGTTGATTGAGAAGAACATTGGATAAAGTTCTGCGTTTTAAAGATAAAAAATCTAAACTTTAAACACATACATGAAATGGATCGAAGTAAAATATGATAAAATTGAACTTTGAACTTTACCATGAAGTTCATCGACATCATAAACATCATCATCTTCTCCGCGTATATGAAATCCACCTCCTCTGTTAGCCATTTGGGGTTTTGATCGGAATTGTGAGTATTGAAGACGTCTGGGATATAATCAGTGTTATATTGGTTTTATAAGCTCACATGTATGAAAAGACGGTTTTACCCTAACATGCCATGCATGTGAGGCCGTTTAACATGAATTAATAACCGGGTTAGTGATAAAGGATGAAATCCGTAACTAATTTAATCTTAAAGGCTTGTTTTGGCAACTTTTAAAGATTAAGGCTGAAACCAGCAAGATTGATGAAACTTAAAGGACATTTTGTGCAATTTACTCTTATAAAAATCCAAATTATAACCCCCTTCTTGCCCTAACCCACCATCGCATTATCATCGGAATTACCAACTTGTTCAATCTACTTGATATGATGCCTTACATTATAATATATGCCTTGTATGGCTTAGATACCGTGTATACTAAAGAAATATTGGAGTATAAATAATATCTGTTAACTTACAACACAACACACACAAAAAAAAAACATCTTTAATTGCCATGTTACTTTTTAGGTGTAAAAGATTCGTCCTATAATATCAATCAAATACCTGTAGATTTATAAATATTATTACTGGTATTTTGGATGACAGGAACTCAAAAGGTATATATAATAGTGTCAATGATAAATACTAAAAAAGGAAATATATGAATACACAATTTGTGAAACAATGTAATATGAAAAGAAATATATATAAATAAATGAAGCTATAAAACAAATATAACTTTGATTGAGTCAATTGTTCAACTTATCGTCACAACATCATTGCATCAAAATGCACAATCTTACAAATCACGTCATTCTATGAATACACAAACTTATACACCATTTCCGTTCTGTTATAAGCCCAACTGAAATATTTGGTTATTGAACAACCTTTAATAGTATGGGTGCTTGCTTCATGATTTTGGTTTACTCCACACTTACCTGTTCTGGTTTTACGACCACAAGCCAAACCACATGCATTTTACCTTCTAGCATATGTGATCACATCCCATATAGGGTTGCTGTTTTTCAAATTTGACCCTCATACTCCACATGGCTGCATAAAGAGTTGGGTGAACATAACCCGTAACCGATATATGAGATCACAAGCCAAAGCACAATCTGTTTGTTTTTTGTTTTTTTGTTTTTTTATCATATGGCTGCATTTTAACCTCTCATGAGTGCGGCATTATACCCTCTTTCTCTCTCTCTCTCTCTATATATATATATATATATAGAAAAAGCTCCTACGAGCTATGAAAACTTAGAGAACTTCGACTGCTCGTAAGAGTTTTGTCTCAATATTGGCACACAGATAGATAAAATGGCACAAAGATAGGAATATAAAAAATTTCGAAGTCATGTTTTTCGGCTTCTTACAGCTGTTGATCAACTTTTACAACATTTACGGCTGGTGTAAAAAAAACTATGTTTTTATTGGAAAAGTTGAAAAAAAAAACCTTTAGTAAAGCCTAGGTTGTTTTAAACCTTAATTGCGTATGTTATATAGCGAATCACGCATGATATAAGAAAATAAGGATTGACACGCGGCGTAATCTTCTATTTCTGTACGGTTCACACAATAACCACTCTTGTATTTTACACTTTCTTCTCTCTCTCTCTCTCTCTCTTATATATATATATATATATATAATATATATATAGGGGAGCGTTAGATAGAAAACCCTATAAATTTGAGAAAACCCTATAAAACCCAACCTCCCGATATTTTTTTTTGAAAAAACTAACACATGTAATATACATGTTTTTAAGAGTTTTGAGCAAAAAAAAAAAAACAAAAGAAGCGCCGAGTGGATATTTTAAAAAATAAACAAAATTCAGCAACTTTTGTCTAACACATGTTAGTGATGAAAGTTGCTGAAACTTGTTTATTTTTTAAAAAATATCCACTCGTCACTTTTTTGATTTTTTTGGTTCAAAACTCTTAAAAACATGTATATTACATATGTTATTTTTTTCAAAAAGAATGTCGGGAGGTTAAGTTTTCTAGGGTTTTCTCAAATTTTTAGGGTTTTCTATTTAACCTTATACTCTCTCTCTCTCTCTCTCTCTATATATATATATATATATATATATATATATATATATAGGACAAGGATCCGTTAGGAACCACCCTTTATTGCGAGAACCGCGAGAACCAGTGTGAACACAAACAATAATACCTAAAAAAATCCAAAAAAATACCGATTTTTTTTGTTTTTTTAATATTTTTTTGAAAAAGTCGCTATATTTTCTCAATAATAAAAAAATTCAAATTTTTTTTTGAGTATCAACTATCCATGCACATGTGCATTTTCGTCATTTCTTCGACAAATTTCATAATACATTACAAACATTAGACAATTGTACTTTCATTTACACTAGAATGTGTAACACACTACTTTTTACGTTACCAATATTAGCAATGCACATGTGTATCTATATATATCAACATGAAATAAGGTGTTTTGCTACACTAATTTTAATATATATTTTCTCTTTCATCTATCATACCATCCATAATACATTACCATGCACATGTGCATTTTCATCATTTCTTTGACAAATTCTATAATACATTACAAACATTAGACAATTGTACTTTCATTTGCACTATCATGTGTAATACATTACTTTTTACGTTACCAATATAAGAAATGCACATGTGCATCTGTATGTATCAACATGAAATAAAGTGTTTTGGTATACTACTTTGAATACACTTTCTCTTTCATCTATCATACCATCCATAATACACTTCCATTACCTCTTACCATCCATAATACAATACCATTACCTTCTACCATTTATAATGCAATACCAATACCAATATTTTCACTTTATTACATGTATATGAACACCGTTTATACAATCCAATCAACATATTACATCATAAAGTGACAACTATAATGAACCCATCAACCACTAGATATAACTAACCAAAAAAATATATATGTGACCCTACTTCATCATTCAAAATCACAAACTTTTTGTACCAAAACACGGTATATAATTGTTATACATAATGATGCACATGTGCATTTAATGTAAAATTAGGTGTATTATGAATGGTATTGTAAATTAAAATGAAGTGTCTACAAGTGATAACGTATTACTGAATTGGTCGGAGTTATGATACATATGCACATGTGCATGGATAACTGTTGCTCGAAAAAAAGTTTTTTTTGTAACGAACTATATTACTTGGTCTTGCTTCATTAAGGGTAATAGGGTCTTTCCACATTACTGACAAAACGCCATCTATTACACAACGCTCCCTTGCATATGAAATGATGTTTGTACTTAAAACGCCATTAATGATAAACGCGTTGCATATATTTGTTTTGAATGAAAATGTTACTGAAAGTTAATTATTAACATTTATTACAGAAAAATTCCCTCCAAAAATACGCGCTAAACCATCATTATATAAAGTCATAATCAAACTCAAATTATCACTGCAAAACAAAATTAGTTATACTAAAACACCATTGATAGCCAAAGCGCCAAAAAACTTACGGGAAAGAAATAATGGCAACCATCATTTCAAGGAGATACACAATCAGAACGAGAAGATTCGTGATACGTTTTGACAACAGAAGAAGAGTGTTTCTTAAAAAATCAGAGCAATCTTGAACCTGGAGTAGGAAGTACAACGAGGGATCTTAGACCTTGGCGTCCCTCTAGATAACCACTGTGATAAAACACATACGGTTATAAGAAGACAAATGATGTGCGTGAATTATATATATATTTTAATTGGATTTTTCTTCACACAAATTTAGTTTTAAAAATGGTTTTCACCTAAAAACTAACTACACACACAAAGGGCAAGTGTACCTATCGGGAGGTAATATAATTTGTCGGTAAGAACCGGATATCAATCCATGGACGCGGTGTCTCGATACTAAACTTTTTTTGCTTCAAAGCCTTTTCAATCAAAGAGTTGGTTTTGTTCCTAATTTATCATGCAAATTAATAAACTACTACTAAGCTAGAGAATAAAATATCAAAGAAAGGGGTGCCTAAACTAAGTATCCACAAACAAACATGTGACAACTAAGGGAAGGATCAATGATGATGCAAGCTCTAAGTCAACTAAGTCTCCAATCAAGGTTTCCTAGTTTATAATCCTTAGGAAAACTAAAATGAACTAATCACTCTAATCACCTAAAAATTATTATTTGAAGCTCACTTGCTTAGTTAATGTTAACCTTTAAACAAGAGTTAGTTTGTCAAAACTCCTAACTCTACAAGTTTGGAAAAATTACCATGAACAACATAACAATCACCCTAACTTACTTTCAAGTAAGTAGCACTATCATCATGTTCTTGACAAAAACCACAAGCATGGTCATGCTAGATAACAATCTTGGCCAAAAATCATCAATCTAACACAAACATAACTATAGAATCCATGTAAACATTATTGTGATTTTTCCAAATCTAAATGTAAGAATTCCTACACATGTTCAAATCATCATTCAAGCCATGTTAACAATTACCATTCCTAGTTTCATGTTGTGAATCATACTAATAAGCTACTAAGATTCAACAATCATAATCTTTACATGGGTTTTCCAACACATCATGTAAATACTATGAACAAACATTCAAGAACAATGACTTTAAAGCATGCATAAGAACTCCAAGAACAAGGTTAAGCACTACTATGAAGATTAACAAAAACAATCACCACATCAACTTCCATAGTTATCACATATTCATAAGTTTCAACTACTTTAGACAACACCAAATGATTAGCCTACAAGGCTCATGGTAACCAAATCAAACATACAAAGACAATAATTGTTCATAATGTAAGAAGTTTCTAACCAAGATTAAAGACAAGTAAATGGTAATTTGAGTGGATCTCTAAGTGTAATACTCCTCTTCAAGGCTTCATCTTGACTCCTACAAGCTTCCAAGGCAGGTTCTTGAGAGAAATCTTCACCAAAATGTTCCAACTCCCCTCCAAATGAGCTTAAACCACGTATTTATGCTACTGGGCGTTTGGCACGACCATGCCACCTTTTGGCACGGTCGTGCTTGGTAAGTGTCAGGGTGCCTTTTTCGAGTGTTGACTTGTTTGCTAGCCAGTTTGGGAAAAATCCCACTCAAACATTTCTAAAAATGTCTGAAAATGAAACATTTCGAGTGTCGTGCTTCCTGACGAATATTCGAAAATGTCTGAAATGATCCCGGGAACAAGCTGATCTGAGGCTGGTTTTGGCTTGGCACGGTCGTGCCAAGCCTTAGCACGGTCGTGCCAGTCTTCAAATCTTCCTGGTTTGCGCAGAAAATGAGAGTGCCGATGAGAGTTGGCCTGGCACGGTCGTGCCATATCTGGCAGTTTGCCGGAAAATTCCGTTTTTGCTCCTTTTTGCTCCAAAAGCCTTCATTTCAACAACTCACAAATAACTCAAGTGAGTACTAAAATCAATGAAAATACGACAAGTTCTCGCGTAAACAGGGCCTATTTAAGGTTTTAAAGATGTATAAATTCTTATACATCAAACATCCCCACACTTGAACTTTGGTTGTCCTGAAGCAAACTAAAACAAACAAAAACTCTCTAAATGGCAATAATCTCAACTAGCATTTTATAAGCACAAACAAACAACTCGGGTTATAACAATTAAGGACTACTCGACATGATGGAAAAAACCAAAAAGGTATATAAAATAAGTTTATGAGCAATGGTCCATCTTGGAAATCCCTACAAGTCTACCTCACATCCTCACAATGTTCACACACACTCGGCTAATATATGGGTGCGCATACGATTTATGGAGTATGTGTAAAACACTCGATGCCTCGACGATGACTATGCGATATCATAAGCTTGTGAAAGGATCAAATCTAATCACTTGACAAAAACATAACATGAATCATGAGGTCTTATTTGGGTTGTAACTTGGCTAGGGTCAAGGGTATGGAAGTGGATATTTAAAGTGGCTAAAACGTTTGTAACCCGGCGGTTTGACCAAACTGAATTAAAAGAAAATAAGAACTATACAACTTAATATTATCTAACCGAGAGCTAATCAACGGATTTAGCTTTTCCAATCCAAAATTGCTCTAATGAAGCCACTTGGTAAGGCTTTTTCAACTATAATCGTTTTTCTCGTTTTTTTTTTCACATGCTTGAGAGGGAAACTAAGTACGTCTACTTAGATAAAAAAAACTCTACCCCATGATGTCGCAACTATAAACTAAGATACTATACAAAAGTAACAAGTTAATCACTAACCAAACCGGGCTTCCAACCAAAAATGGGTTAAAATATAAAAGGCTAATTTGGCTAAGTGGTTAGTATTTAGTGGTTTAAAAGAAATGAAAGGGAAAGACTCAAATTGGTTTAACTAAGGGAATGATTTGGGTGAGGGAATACATAAAAATGGGTTAAAAACAAAAGGTTTCCTAGTGCCTCAATTATTTTCATGTTATATATTTGTTTTGTGGCCTCGAAATGTATACCTAACACAAGTTCTAAACCACAAAAGTCATCCGGCTCACTCAATCTTTGCGCGCAAAAACATGAGCAAAAATAACTAAAGCTACAAAGGATCAAACATAACTCACAGAAACAGGCGTATTGGGTAAATATGTAAGGCAAACAAGTAGGTCAATCGCTTGATTTCTCATGCTCAAGTGTATACAAAAAATTACTTAGTGGTAATCCTCACGCGAGCAAGTCCTTTTTGCGTTCACCCTTTGTATATTCGTCAAAATTTAGTGTTTTTATAAAAACTTATGTTGGGTTGATTATTAAGCCAAAAAAATCATTCAAGAGAGCTTTATTTTATTGTTATTATTATTATTATTATTATTATTATTATTATTATTATTTACGTGACAACAAAGCTCAAGCGCTAAACCACCTCCCCACACTTGAAATGTACATCGCCCTCGATGTACACAAAAACAAATATATGAAAACGTATATAATGAAAGCGGAGGAAAATGGTAACACGAAAACTCCCCTGAAATGAAACGGCATGGATAGAGCTAAAGGACATAGTAAGGAGCAACCGCAACGAACCGCCAAGCCATCCAACAAATCAACCTCTCAAACAAGCAACATTGCGCACTAGAAAACAAGATCAAATACACTAAAAATTACCCAACCCCATTTACCCTTGCCTTTATTTATTTAAACCACTAATCATAATAAAAGAAAATAAAAGATCACAACGGAGGGGTGTACGGACGGTGCAAAATGGCACACCCCTCAAACACGAAATAGTAAAGTACAAAATGGAGACGGGCTAAGACCTGTCACTTGGTTCAGAAGGACCGGTGTCATCTCTGCGGTCAAATCGTAATATGCGCGTGAAATGGGGAGGCGGCTGCGTGTATGAGCATTCATTAAGTTCGCCATGTGCTGCTGCGAACTGAAAAGCCAGTCTAAACTCCGTCGGCTTTGCTCATACATGTCCTCCAGAAAATTACCATGCCTATGTAGCTCTGTGCGAATCAGACCGACATCCCGTCTCGTGTCCAGCTGGCTCAAATCGAGCCTGTCCATCCTCTGCCAAAGATCAAGTGTAGTCGGGTTGTAAGGACCATACCTGCCCTGCTCAAAGCCACCACCACCAAAGTCACCATACTCATGCTCCCAATTTGGGTTTTTGAAACCATGACCCAACTGTATGTGAGGAACCGCTCCTCCAGCGAATCCCTCAGGCTCGTGAACCGGAGCATCCTGCATGGGAACGTCATCATCACCATCACCATCATCACTACCATCACTGTCATCATCCCCCGCTTCAGGAAGCGGATCCCAAATCCTACCTAACTTGTCGACAAGTTTCGGGATACCATTAACCTTGCGTATCATATGCATGGAGTTTAGCTGGGCCAGGTCGAGCAGACTGTAATCACAAGCTTCGGTAAGACCATCTAATGAAACTCGATAATACTTCGCGCGTTTGGTTGCAAAAGCACCCCCACAAATCTTTGACGTGGGCGTCGAACCAATACCTCGGAAGATGGACTCCACAACGCTTACAGCTACATTGAAGTTTGAACCCGAAATGATGCAGTAGAGGTGGAAGAGGTCGCGGTTGGTGATGTTTCCGGTGCTATCACCGCGACCCCCGATCATGTGAAAGGTGGCTCGCTCGATGACCCGATGAAGTGGGTCGAGAATCCAAGTAGCTTTAGCCTTGCGTGGGTCCCAACCCTGACCTAGTACCGTGATTTGATCCCAGAATGCTGCTATATCAACCCCCGGCTCCCAATCTTGCAAACTACCATCAAACAGCTCGGTGTCGATTTCATCGTCCTCATACAACTTTAACATCTGTCCGAAGCGACTGATGGACTGGTAGTTCCATTTCCGCCCCAACCAGTAGCTCACACCAACATTTTTATCGTATACGTCCGGGCATGGAAACGTGCATCTGAAGGATGCAAAGAACTTGATCACAACCTCAATGTACTGTGGCTTAGCAATGTCAAACAGGCGGTTCCATGGAGGCGTCATCAAGTTCTCAAACCGCTCGGATTGACCGAGCAAATCCAAGTCTACTTTTTGAAGCCTCCTCAGGGGCTTGATTTGGTTCCTCCGAGCCCATAACCGCTCCGCTTTCTGTATACAGTGCCCTTCCTTGGCATTGTTGCTAAACCGCATGAATGGGTGAACCATCTGCAAGACAACCAGAATTAATCAGCAATAAAAATGAAACAAAAACGGACCTCTGGACAGATGGCACGGTCGTGCCACTTTTTGGCACCCTCGTGCCTGACCAAACTGTGACAGATTTTCTGGGCGATTTAAGCGATCTACCAAAATTTTATGAAGAGCAAGGTCGTGCCAGGGCCTGGCACGATCGTGCGTGATGAAATTTTGGGCAGGTTTTCCAGATTTATGAATATCCATCATCAACTTATGAAGATCCATCATCAACTTATGAAGAGTACGGTCATGCTAGATTTTGGCACCCTCGTGCATGACGGAACCCAGAATCGCGAAATCGCTCAAAACGCACCCAAAACCCCGATTTTTTCATCTTTTTGTTTGAGGGTTTTGTAAATCGGTCACTTGTGATAAAAAACAGCACAAAAAACACTAAAAACGGGCTTGAATCGGGCGATTTAGACCAAGCCCTAAACTAAAAAGAAACTAACTATGAAGAACAAACCCTAAGACTCAAGAACTTATCAAAGAAAAATAAAGATTCGTACCTGGAATGATTGTTGGGATGGAAGAGACAAGAATTCTTGGAGGAAGCTAAGAGATGCAAGGGATTCGTGAGTGTTCTTGATGGGTTCAAGTGAGGTGAAGAAGAAGAGTTTAAAGAGAAAGTGGTTGAGTGTATTATTGGTGGGTGCTATTATTGGTTCTGCAAAGGGCTGACACTAGCAGGCCTGGGAGTGCCGGATTTTTCGGTTGATAGTGCTCGATTTTCGGATTTTTTTTTAAGTTTAAAGTTGAAAAACATAGTTTGTACAAAAATAAATTTAGAAACTAAAGGATGGAAATAAAAATGAGAATTAAACGGACTCCTTGAACCCGGGACACTCACAAAGCAACTCCTACCAAGAAAATAGCTGAACTATCATACCTGAGAGCCGGCAACAAGCACTAACATCCCTCACTACCAAAACGAACCGCAACCTGAAAAAGAAAAACACACAACCGACACAATATATATACAAAAACGGGCTAAGTTTATTTACGAGTCTTCAGCTAGACTCACCACCCCGCATCCATTTGTTTCTGGGGTGGAGGGTAACAACCTCCTCACTCTGATCAACAGGCCCTCCAACATAAACCTTTAACCTATGCTCGTTGACTTTAAACAACCGGCCATCCTCGTGACCTATCTCCACTGTTCCATAAGGAAACACTGACCGTACCGTGTAGGGACCTGACCATCGAGACTTGAGCTTACCAAGAAATAACCTCAAACAGGAGTTGTATAACAACACGCGATCACCCACTCAGAATTCCTTCTTGTCCTTCAAGCGGCTATCATGCAACGTCTTGGTACATTCCTTGTATAGCTTGGAGCTCTCATATGCATCATTCCTTAGCTCCTCAATCTTGTGGATCTGCACAAAACTGTTCTCGCTCACAGCAGCCATATCAAGATTAACTGTCTTCAAAGTCCAATAGGCTTTGTGCTCGAGCTTCACACGAAGATGAAAAGACTTTCCATAGACCAATTTAAACGATGTGGTGCCTATAGGAGTCTTGTACGCTGTCCGGAAAGCCCACAATGCATCACCTGACTTCTCGGACCAATCCTTACGGCTAGAATTAACCGTTTTCTCCAAAATCCGCTTGATACTCCGATTAGTGACCTTGACCTACCCACTCGTCTGTGGGTGGTATGGTATAGAAAACCGATGCTGCACACCATATCGGGACAATGCTTTCTCAAGCTGTGCATTGCAGAAATGCTTCCCACGGTCACTAATCAATGCCTTAGGGGCACCAAATCGAGCAAATAACTTCTTCAGAAACCTAACCACTACCCTAGCATCATTAGTGGGCAACGACTGTGCTTCGGCCCACTTGGAGACATAATCGACAGCAACTAGGATGTAACAGTTACCAAAATAAGTCGGAAAGGGGCCCATGAAGTCTAGCCCCATACATCGAAGATCTCACAGACTTGGGTGCCATTTTGTGGCATCTCATGGCGTGCTGAAATGTTGCTTGCCCTCTGGCAAGCATCACAAGACCTTACCCACTCATGGGCATCACTGAAGATAGTTGGCCAAAAGAATCCAGAGTCGAATACTTTCTTCACAGTGTTATTCATGGTGGACTCCCGTAGGTCCCTCGTGATAGTGGCGCAAAATATCTCTCGCCTCTTTAGCATACACGCAACGCCAGATCATCTGATCTGATCCTACCCTAAACAAGTAAGGGTCATCCCAAAAGTAGTACTTAACATCCGCAAAGAACTTTCGCTTTTGCTAATGGGTCATCCCCTTGATCAGGATGCCACAGCTAAGTAGTTCGCGAAGTCAGCAAACCTTGGGGAATCATCACTCGTCTCGATCCCCATAAGAAACTCGTGGGGGAAATTGTCATGATGTTAGGCCCACGAATTTCCTTCATCTCGGAATGCTCAAGTCGAGACAAATGATCGGCTGCTAGATTTTCAGCCCCTCTCTTATCACGGATCTCAATATCAAACTCCTGCAGCAAAAGAATCCATCGTATCAACCTTGGTTTAGCATCTTGCTTGCTAAAAAGATACTGAAGAGCTGCATGATCCGTGTACATAATGGTCTTGGAAAGGAGGAGATAAGACCGGAATTTATCGAATGCAAAGACCACAGCTAGGAGCTCTTTCTCTGTCGTGGTGTAGTGCTCCTGAGCGTCGTTCAAAGTCTTGCTCGCATAGTAAATCGGGTGAAAGTGCTTATCTCTCCTTTGACCCAAGAAGGCCCCGACTGCGAAATCACTCGCATCACACATCAACTCAAAGGGTAGCTCCCAGTCGGGAGCTATCATGATTGGGGCATTCACTAACTTCTCATTCAACAACTCGAATGCCTTAAGGCATTCATCAGAGCAAACAAACTGGGCATCCTTCTGGAGTAGCTGAGTCATGGGACGAGCGATTTTGGAAAATCCTTTATAAATCACCGGAAAAACCTGCATGACCTAGAAAACTCCTAATAGATTTCACTGATGTGGGAGGCGGGAGCTTAGAAATAGTTTCAACCTTGACTCGATCAACCTCGAGACTCGCCTGTGAAATCTTGTGCCCAAGCACAATGCCCTCTTTCACCATGAAGTGGCTTTTATCCCAGTTCAAAACCAAGTTGGAGCTCCCAAACATAGAAAAATCATCCATGAAAACCTCCATGGAGTCCACGATCATGTCATAAAAATAGCCACCATACATCTCTGAAATGTGGCCGGGGCATTACACAGTCCAAAGGGCATCCGCCGGTAGGCAAATGTGTCGTCTTCTCCTGATCTTCAGGAGAGATGGGAATCTGGAAGTAACCCGAAAAACCATCAAGGAAGCAGTAGAACATCCTACCCGACAACCTCTCCAACATCTGATCAATGAAAGGGAGTGGGAAATGATCCTTCTTCGTGGTATCATTGAGTTTGCGATAATCAATGCAAACTCTCCATCTGGTGACTATACGAGTAGGAATCAACTCATTTTTCTCATTCGTCACCACCGTCATGCCTCCTTTCTTCGGGACTACCTGCACAGGGCTAACCCAAGGTGAATCAGAGATCGGGTATATCAAACCTGCATGAAGTAGTTTGATGACCTTTTTCTTCACAACCTCCTGCATGTTTGGGTTCAAACGCCTCTGATGCTGAAACACAGGTTTAAAGTCCTCCTCCATCAAGATCTTATGGGTACAAAAGGATGGATTAATCCCTTTTATATCAATAATCTTCCAAGCGATCGCCTTCTTATGTTGCTTCAAGACCTCCAGCAATCGATCCTTCTCCTCTCCCGACAATCTAGCAGAAATGATAATGGGCAAATGAGTCGTACCCTCCAAGAAAGCATACTACAAGTGCTCTGGAAGCTTCTTAAGGTCAACCGAAGGTGGATCCACAATAGAAGGGCGTGCTTTAGGCTCAGCAACATGATCCACAACCTCCAAAACCTCTGGACACGGGGGAGACACATGACCTATCAGACAGGTTGTCTCCTCAACTAGTTGGTTCACAGCAGGTAAACCAAAAGTCTCCCTTCCAAGTAACTGCGTGTCCACCATATCCTCCTCAAATGTGTCACGAAGATGATCACTCACATATGTATCGATAGTCTCAATGAAATAGAGTGTATCATCCTGACTCTGTGGATGCTGCATGGATTTACCAATATCAAAGATCACCTCCTCATCATCAACCCTAAGAGTAAGTCTGCCGGTGCAAACATCAATCAAGGCTCTAGCAGTGGCTAGAAATGGTCGACCTAAGATAAGCGGGACAGTTTTGTCCTCATCCATGTCCAAAATCACGAAATCGACATGAAAGACAAACCTGTCGATTTTCACAAGGATATTCTCAACTATGCCTCGAGGATACTTCACTGAACGATCGGCAAGCTGAATGCTCATACAAGTGGGCTTGGGCTCTCCCAAGTCTAGCTTAGAAAAAACCGCATATGGAATGAGGTTTATGCTTGCTCCAAGATCAGCTAATGCATTTCTGACCGACAAACTACCAATCAAACACGAGATAGTGAAACTCCTGGGATCATTCATCTTCTTCGGTAGTTTATTCTGAAGAACCGCTGAACACTCCTCATTCAAGATCACATGCGAAAGCTCCTCAAGTTTCTTTTTGTTAGATAAGATATCTTTCAGAAACTTGGCATACTTAGGCATTTGAGCAAGTGCCTCGACAAATGGTAAATTTATATGAAGTTGCTTAAAAAGCTCAAGGAATTTACCATAGTGTTCCTCCATCTTCTGCTTCTTCAACCTCCCCGGATATGGAATAGGAGGGACATACTCTCTCAATGGCTCCTTGGGTCGTGCTGTACTTGCTGGGACTCGCCTCTATTGCACCTCACCCGGAGACTCCATCTCAATCTCCACATCAACCTCATCATCAATCGGCTTTGGTGAAGCAGCCGAAGTGATGGGCTCTGCGGTCTTGCCGCTTCTCAACGTGATGGCCTTCGTAGTAGCATTCGGATTAGGCTCCGTATTGCTTGGAAGGCCCCCCTGTTGTCTCTCAGACAACATCTTGGCAATCTGACCAACTTGGTTCTCAATGGTCTGCATGGAAGCCTGCTTCTCAACTCACTCTCGTGCCTCGCGAAACGACCGTCATAATCCTTGTAATGCTTCTCATTCTCGGACTTTATGGAATTCTGACTGGCTATGAGCTGACTGAACATGTCCTGCACACTAGGCTCGCTAGTGTGAGATGTCTGCTGAGGTCGGGGCTGACCATATGCTCCTGGATCTGTGGGAGGTGGAGCAAATCCGAGTGGATGTTGAGTAGACGCATCTGGCCTCCAACTGAAATTTGGGTGATTCTTCCACCCCGAATTATAAGTGTTGATGTAGGGATTATTCTGAGGACGGTATTGGTTTCCAATGAAATCTACATGCTCGTGTGACATCCCTCCCGTAGGAAAATCGCCAACATGATACGCTCCCCCACTCGAAGAACCACTCGAGTGTATCTCCATCACTCGATCAAATTTCGAAGATA
The DNA here is from genome assembly GCA_947069175.1 of Scalesia atractyloides. Classification (NCBI taxonomy): domain Eukaryota; kingdom Viridiplantae; phylum Streptophyta; class Magnoliopsida; order Asterales; family Asteraceae; genus Scalesia; species Scalesia atractyloides. Next base: position 11,361,469 of record CAMTDV010000030.1, on the reverse strand, counting down.
AGGCATCCATACGTGCTGTAACATTCGTCGAAAAACGGGTTTCAAAACCCACTTCGTTTATTAATCATATATTCAGTTATATGTTCGTTGCGTATTTGTTGTTCAGTTTATTTTTAAATAATACATAATTAATAAATATTTAGAATTTAAAAACCAAAAATTACTAACAATAATAAGTATCAAAAAAATCAATATTGGGGCAGCCGGGTTTCGAACCCGGGTCTCCCGCAAAGACAAACACACACCACACCACTCCGCCACACCCTTCTTTTGTGATAAATACTGAAACGAATAACATTTATAATAAAAACTGAAAATCAAATCTGTAAATCAGCGCGCCCAGAACTCGCAATCACCGGAAAAAAAGCGAAACTCCGCGATTTTGGCTATTCTCCTTTGACTGAAACGCATAAACGGATCACGACATCAGTTATAACCGTTGCCGGCACTCAATTTCAGTAAAAAACCGATGAAATCATTGATCGCGATTGTTGACCCCTAATTCAGACCCAATCGACCTGTTCTTCCTTATAAATACCCACTCAAACTTCCTGTAAACCTTTCGCTCAGAACCGCATTCTCTTTCGAAGCTTTATTCCTTCCAAAGCTCGTCGCCGGAGATTTTCATTTTCGCCGGAATATTACCAGAATCACTGATCAGAAAACAGCACTCGTTCTTCAGACGGTATAAATGTCTAAACCTTCTTGCTATCTCTTGATTAATAATCTAATTGCTCAACACAATAATCGAAACTGTTAAAACAGTTTATTCAGCCGGAAATCGCAAATCAGAGCCGACGAACACTTGCCGGAAATCTGAAGAAAACTCTCCATCTTGGTATATCATATTCCTTAATCTTTGTTTTAATATCCATTTCAATAGATTATAAGGCCGTTGGTCGAATAAGCAAAAACAGTCGGGTTCACTGCTCTGCATTCTTCTTAATGAAGAAGACGAACTTTAAATTGTATATTAATGTAATTAAAATCAGGTATTTAACCGGGTTAGACACACAGTCCAGCGGTGGACTGTGTGCAAATACTAAACACACGTCCCGGTTCGAACCGCACACGTTACCGAATTTCAGAAATAAAACCAACATTTTTAAAAACCTAATCAGATCAAGTCACAGTAAATACATAAGAGGAATATAATCCAGTAGTTAAACAGATTAGACGCACAGCCCAACTGGTTGGGCTGTGTGCACTCGAACCGAAGGTCCCGAGTTCGACTCCGGGTCTCTGCAACCGGTTCAGTCAGATTATAACATTTTTAATAAAGACTAAACATGGTTGGAGTCAGTTAGTATATAAATATAATTAAAACCAAGAATATTTCGGGTTAGACAAGTAGCTCAGTTGGTAGAGCTGCGTGCACGTATACGAGAGGTCCCGAGTTCGAACCTCACTCACCGCATATAATAAACACAGTCTGACCGTTTCGACCCGGTCAACCCTGACAAGTCAACCCAAATTTTAATTTTCTGTTTTCTTTTTATTTATTTATTTAATTGAAAATTTTGTTTAAAATACTTAAAAATAGGGTTTTTAAAGTTAGAAAATTTCATTAAACTCACAAAAATAAATCTAAAAATCTCATTAAGAGCACTAATTAAAAACATTAATCTCAAATAAAATTTATTTATTTATCGAATCATTTCGTTATTATTTAGGTTAGTTTTCCTTCGTCGGTTGAATTGTAAACTCGTGCGCATTCATCATCATCAAAGAACGTTCCCACGGTGAGTGAACCTCTACCAATTCCCCGTTTTAATCATGTTTTGGGGGGTATCATGTGTCGTACCATACTTCTATTTTATTTAAACACTTGTGGATACATCATATTCGTGATCAAATGTGTAACAATTATTGTGTGAATTATATGTAGATTGAATTTCATCATTTCAGTGCACGCATTTCATTAGGCCCATCAGTTCCCCGTGGGATACGGGTTGAGCATCAGGAGCCTCATTAGATCGGCTCCGTTTGATTGAGCCTTGATCTCAAATACATCATCATCTCATGTCATATACTCATCCAAAGTGGTTTGTGTTTGTTTACATATATGTTTGTTCACATGTGATTAATGCACGAATTTTCCTTATTAAATAAAACAAGAAATCAGTTAAAATGTTTTATCAAGGTTCACTCACCAACTTTTGTTGACCCAAAATCTCCCCCATTTTACACATGATACAGGTGATCCAGCTGAGACAGGAAACACTTAGGAAGGCATAGAAGAATAAACAAGTTTATGCTTAGGAATAATTATGTAGTTTCATTTTCTTTGTAATCGTATGAATTTTGCTTTGGATATTTAAGTTTGTAATTTGAATTTAATAAATATGAAACATCTTAGTAAATATCATGAGCTTTGGTGATAACCCAATTATGCCCCGACTTTTATTCCGTTGCGGGTCGGGTGTGACAGATTGGTATCAAAGCTTGTGACTATAGGGATATAGGATATGTTATTAGACCCTTAGAGCCTATACTATAGTTGATTAAATTTTAATTGTTGTTTATATGTTTCATGTTTATTTTCACACTCAATGTTATGCAAGCATGCTCATAAATACATGTTATTATGCAATGCTCATCATGAATCATATCCTCATAACATATCATATCCATGAGAGCACACACCTCACGATTCCCATGATTTTTACAATGATTTTTGTATTTTCAAATCACATCAAAGTGAGTTCTCATGACGGCATGTAGTAACTGGAAGGGTACGAGTACCGGTAGTCGGAACGTCCTGTCTAGGCTTGGCATTCATATGAATCCAAAATAAAGGACCAGTTTGCCTACTTGGGGACCAACGATGAGAGTACGAAGGACCTATTAGGCCAAAGCATGCTATACCAAATGTTATGTGAGCTAACCCCACTTTGAGTTGTCATTGTGTCTACACCTGGACACCCTCCTACCATACATCACGCAATCATGTTTTACGATTTTCATTCGGGTGGTGCGAGTGTTAACCCGCCAACACCAATGTGAATCCTACCAAGCCCAATAGTCATGGGGGCCCACATGACTACACAGGCGATGGTATGGGGGACATTGGAGGCCCAAACATGAGCAAACCCAAGACATCCTATGGATGTAGTTAAATTATTTTCAGTTAGGTTATTTTTCATGCTGTTTACGACACATGACACCTAGAAAATTCTTAAACTCACAATCTTCCTATATATGTCCCTGTAGATGTCGGCTAGGCAACTACGTGGAGGAAGAAAGTCAGGAAAGTCAAGTGAACGCTTGGCCACACAAATTGCTAAATAAATGGTCGCAGTACTTCCTGACATCGTACTTCAAGTTCAACAAGCTCTCACCGCTAATCCCATCAACCCTCCCAACCAAGAGGACCAGAGCGTCGCCAACCCTCCTTCCAAAAAGTGCTCCTACAAACACTTCAAATCTTGCGATCCCCCAAAATATGAAGGGACCGAAAGTGTTACCGCCCTCCTTCACTGGTTTGAAGAAATGGAAAACACTTTCCTCAATTGTGATTGTCCCAAGGATGGCAAGGTACGTTATGCAACTGGAAGACTGTTTGGGGTAGCCCTTACCTGGTGGAACACGGAAAAGGGTAAGCGAGGAGTTGAAGATGCCATGGCCTTAACATGGGAAGAGTTAAGGGAACTCATGACAAGACGCTTCTGTCCAAGAAGCGAAATCAAAAAGCTGGAAGACGAATTCCACACACTGAAACAAAAGGAAGGAGATCACACTTCCGATAACAAGAGATTTCTCGAGCTGAACCAGATGATCCCCAACTTGTTCACCCCCTTGTACCGCTTAGTCGAACACTACATTCGAGGCCTCCCCTCGAAAATCCAAGATTCGGTTTTAAGCACTTCGCCTGCAACACTTGAAGCTGCAATGGAATTAGCTACAGAACTCACTGAGAATCTCATCCGAAACAGCAAATTCAAAGATGAGAAGAAGAAAGCACCCATTGAGGCCCCAACTCCAAACCACCCCGTCTCCTCCTCGAAGTTTGCTGGTAAGAGGAAACGAAACAGCAAGAATTTTGTTGTCACTCAAACCAACCCTCCTATCACTGCTGCACCAATCACCCAAATTGCTCCTTCAGCTGCACCATTCAAAAAGCGATACACCGGCCCACACCCAAAATGCAACCGTTGTCAATACCATCACCCTCCCGAAAACCCCTGCCAACATTGCACAAGCTGTGGCCGTGCGGGTCACACCATCCAAACCTGTCGTACTCTTCAACGAATGAACCACAATCAACCTCCAACCCAAACCCACAATCAGATAGTGGGCCAAGCCCAACAACCCTTACTTCTACCATCTGCACAACCCGTAGCCCAACCTTACTACCAACCCAACTACCCCATGATGCAACCCATGCGAGCTTGTTACAACTGTGGGGACCCAAACCACTTCAGGAACACTTGTCCACGCTTGGTGAACATCATCCATGCCCAAGCTCAAGCAAACCCGGTAAACCAAGCTAACCAAGCTCCTCCACCTGCCAAAGGAAGAGCTTTCAACATCAATGACAACCAAGCTAGGGCTGACAACAACGTGGTCAACGGTACGTTTCTCATCAAAGGTAGTTATGCATCCATACTATTCGATACTGGCGCGGATAAGAGCTTTGTGTCCTTAGAATTCGAACCTATCCTCAACCAAACTCGTGTTAATCTCATGGAATCTCTAACGGTGGAAGTTGCTGACGGAAAACCCGTTTCATTAAATTCTATTATACGCAATTGTAACCTCACTCTAAACGATCACGACTTTCCAGTTGGCCTCATTCCTATGAAGTTGGGAAGTTTTGATGTTATAATCGGTATGGACTGGCTCAGCCAGCATCACGCTGAAGTAGTGTGCCGCGAAAAGTTCATTCGCATTCCTCTTGTAGACGGTCAGACCCTATGTATTTTTGGGTAAACCCCTTCGAAAGGACTCAAATTAATGTCCTGCCTTCAAGCCCGAAGATATCTACGCAAGAACTATGTCGCATTCCTAACTCACGTCGTCAAAAAGGGAACCAAGGAGAGGAAACTCGAAGACATCCCAGTTGTGAAAGAATTCCCACAAGTCTTTCCCGACGACATTTCAGGACTTCCTCCTGTGAGAGAAGTCGAATTCCGCATCGATCTTGTACCTGGCGCTACACCAGTAACAAAATCTCCTTATAGGTTAGCCCCATCCGAAATGCAAGAGCTGGCCAGTCAACTGCAAGAGCTGACTGACAAAGGATTCATACGTCCTAGCTCATCGCCTTGGGGTGCACCTGTTCTTTTTGTGAAGAAGAAAGATGGAACGTTTCGCATGTGCATCGATTATAGAGAGCTCAACAAGTTAACGATTAAGAATCGCTATCCACTACCTCGCATTGATGACCTCCTAGACCAACTTTAAGGCGCCACCTGCTTTTCAAAAATCGACCTTCGTTCTGGTTATCATCAGCTCAGAGTACACGAAGAAGATATCCCAAAAACCGCCTTCCGGACTCGTTATGGTCATTACGAGTTCATGGTCATGCCTTTCGGTTTAACCAACACCCCCGCTGTCTTCATGGATTTAATGACTAGGGTCTGCAAACCCTACCTCGACCGTTTCGTCATAGTCTTCATCGACGATATACTTATCTACTCCAAGTCTAAATCCGATCATGAGCGACACCTTCGACTCATCCTTACACTCTTAAGGACTGAAAAGCTCTACCCTAAGTTCTCAAAATGTGAATTCTGGTTAGAGGAAGTACAATTCCTTGGACATGTAGTCAACGACAAGGGAATTCATGTTGATCCTTCAAAAATCAAGGCAGTGCAGGAATGGCAAGTGCCACGTACCCCTACCGAAGTTAGGTCATTTCTCGGTTTGGCTGGTTACTATCGACGCTTCATCGCCAATTTTTCCCGTATTGCTGTCCCACTCACGGCCTTGACTCATAAAGGAAAACCCTTCATATGGGAGCCTAAACAGGAGGAGGCCTTCCAAACTCTAAAGCAAAAACTTTGTGACGCACCTATCCTCACACTCCCTGAAGGTTGCGATGACTTTGTAGTATATTGCGACGCATCAGGGCAAGGGCTAGGCTGTGTATTAATGCAAAGAGGGAAAGTGATAGCCAATGCCTCTAGGCAACTCAAGGTTCACGAGAAGAATTACACCACCCACGACCTGGAACTTGGAGCCGTTGTGTTCGCTCTCAAGATATGGAGACATTACCTCTACGGTACGAAGTGTGAAATATACACTAACCACAAGAGTCTCCAGCATATCTTCAACCAAAAGGAGTTGAATATGAGGCAACGAAGATGGGTCGAACTTCTCAACGACAACGACTGTGAAATTCGGTATTATCCAGACAAGGCAAACGTGGTGGCTGATGCGCTCAGTCGAAAAGGTTATGCGAACTTCATTCGTCTTCTATGTTCGCAAATCATAACCAACATTAAAGATCGAATCCGAGCAGCTCAACATGTTTCCGTAACAGAAAATGATGTACGCGAGGAGCTGTCATGTGGAGCTGAACTCAAAATCGAATCCAAATCCGACGGTATTCTATACTATTTAAACCGCATATGGATTCCTGATCGCGATAACCTTCATGATTTCCTCATGAATGAGGCGCACAAAACACGATACTCTGTACACCTAGGAGCTGACAAGATGTATCAAGACCTACGATACACCTACTGGTGGCCTGGCATGAAAAAGGATATCGCTGTTTTTGTTTCCAAGTGCCTTACCTGTTCCAAAGTAAAAGCTGAACATCAAAGACCTTCAGGACTTCTAGTCCAACCCGAAATACCTGTATGGAAGTGGGAAAACATAACCATGGATTTCATTACCGGGTTACCTCGCACCTCCAGTGGGTATGACACCATATGGGTAATAATCGATCGCCTTACAAAGTCATCTCATTTCATTCCGATTCGCGAGGACTTCAAGAACGAGAAGTTAGCTCGTATCTACATCGGCGAGATCGTAAGCCATCATGGTGTACCATTAAGCATCATTTCAGACCGTGATGGTCGTTTCACTTCACGAACATGGCGAGCCGTACAAACCGCCTTGGGTACACGATTAGACTTCAGTACCGCTTTTCATCCTCAAACTGATGGTCAATCTGAACGCACCATCCAAACCCTTGAAGACATGCTGCGAGCATGTGTCATAGACTTCAAAGGGAACTGGGACGCTCACCTACCATTAGTGGAATTTTCGTACAACAATAGCTATCATTCAAGTATCGGTATGGCTCCTTTCGAAGCTTTATATGGTTGTAAGTGGCGATCTCCAGTATGTTGGCACAAAATTGGGGAAGCGCAAATCACCGGTCCAGAATTAATTCAAGAAACAACCGACAAGATCCTCCAAATTCGAAACAATCTTCTAGCGGCTCAAAGTCGTCAAAAGAGTTATGCAGACAAACGATGAAAGCCCTTGGAGTTTGACATTGGTGATCAAGTACTTTTAAAAGTATCGCCGTGGAAGGGAGTGGTTCGTTTTGGCCAGAAGGGCAAGCTAGCACCACGCTACGTAGGACCTTTCAAGATACTCGAAAGAGTAGGTCCTGTAGCATACAAGCTTGACCTACCAGAAGAGCTCAACAGAATTCATCCCACATTCCACATATCAAACTTGAAAAAGTGCCTTGCCGATGAAAACCTCCATATTCCTCTAGAAGACATTCAAGTCGATGAATCGATGCACTTCGTTGAAAGACCAGTAGAAATCATGGACTTCGGAGAGAAGCGTTTAAGGCGAAGTCGTATTCCAATTGTCAAGGTACGTTGGGAGTCAAAACGAGGACCCGAGTTTACTTGGGAACGTGAAGACTCAATGCGCGAAAAATACCCGCATCTTTTTCCAGTTACCACTACTACTTAAATTTCGGGACGAAATTTCTAAAAGTAGGGGATACTGTAACATTCATCGAAAAACGGGTTTCAAAACCCGCTTCGTTTATTAATCAAATATTTAGTTATATGTTCGTTGCGTATTTATTGTTCAGTTTATTTTTAAATAATACATAATTAATAAATATTTAGAATTTAAAAACCAAAAATTATAACCAACAATAATAAGTATCAAAAAAATAAATATTGGGGCAGCCGGGTTTCGAACCCGGGTCTCCCGCAAAGACAAACACACACCACACCACTTCGCCACACCCTTCTTTTGTGCTAAATACTGAAACGAATAACATTTATAATAAAAACCGAAAATCAAATCTGTAAATCAGCGTGCCCAGACCTCGCAATCACCAGAAAAAAACCGAAACTCCGCGATTTTGGCTATTCTCCTTTGACTGAAACGCATAAACAGATCGCGACATCAGTTATAACCGTTGCCGGCACTCAATTTCAGTCAAAATCCGATGAAATCATTGATCGCGATTGTTGACCCCTAATTCAGACCCAATCGACCTGTTCTTCCTTATAAATACCCACTCAAACTTCCTGTAAACCTTTCGCTCAGAACCGCATTCTCTTTCGAAGCTTTATTCCTTCCAAAGCTCGTCGCCGGAGATTTTCATTTTCGCCGGAATATTACCGGAATCACTGATCAGAAAACCGCATTCGTTCTTCAGACGGTATAAATGTCTAAATCTTCTTGCTATCTCTTGATTAATAATCTAATTGCTCAACACAATAATCGAAACTGTTAAAACAGTTTATTCAGCCGGAAATCGCAAATCAGAGCCGACGAACACTTGCCGGAAATCTGAAGAAAACTCTCCGTCTTGGTATATCATATTCCTTAATCTTTGTTTTCCTATTCCATTTCAATCGATTATAAGGCCGTTGGTCGAATAAGCAAAAACAGTCGGGTTCACTACTCTGCATTCTTCTTAATGAAGAAGACGAACTTTAAATTGTATATTAATGTAATTAAAATCGGGTATTTAACCGGGTTAGACACACAGTCCAGCGGTGGATGGTGTGCAAATACTAAACACACGTCCCGGGTTCGAACCGCACACGTTACCGAATTTCAGAAATAAAATCAACATTATTAAAAACCTAATCAGATCAAGTCACAGTAAATACATAAGAGGAATATAATCCAGTAGTTAAACAGATTAGACGCACAGCCCAACTGGTTGGGCTGTGTGCACTCGAACCGAAGGTCCCGAGTTCGACTCCGGGTCTCTGCAACCGGTTCGGTCAGATTATAACATTTTTAATAAAGACTAAATATGGTTGGAGTCAGTTAGTATATAAATATAATTAAAACCAAGAATATTTCGGGTTAGACACGTAGCTCAGTTGGTAGAGCTGCGTGCACGTATACGAGAGATTCCGAGTTCGAACCTCACTCACCGCATATAATAAACACAGTCTGACCGGTTCGACCCGGTCAACCCTGACAAGTCAACCCATATTTTAATTTTCTGTTTTCTTTTTATTTATTTATTTAATTGAAAATTTTGTTTAAAATACTTAAAAATAGGGTTTTTAAAGTTAGAAAATTTCATTAAACTTACAAAAATAAATCTAAAAATCTCATTAAGAGCACTAATTAAAAACATTAATCTCAAATAAAATTTATTTATTTATCGAATCGTTTCGTTATTATTTAGGTTAGTTTTTCCCTCGTCGGTTGAATTGTAAACTCATGCACATTCATCATCATCAAAGAACGTTCCCACGGTGAGTGAACCTCTACCAATTGCCCGAATTAATCATGTTTTGGGGTGTATCATGTGTCGTACCATACTTCTATTTTATTTAAACACTTGTGCATACATCATATCCGTGATCAAATGTGTATCAATTAATGTGTGAATTATATGTAGATTGAATTTCATCAGTTCAGTGCACGCATTTCATTAGGCCCATCAGTACCCCGTGGGATACGGGTTGAGCATCAAGAGCCTCATTAGATCGGCTCCGTTTGATTGAGCCTTGATCTCAAATACATCATCATCTCATGTCATATACTCATCCAAAGTGGTTTGTGTTTGTTTACATATATGTTTGTTCACATGTGATTAATGCACGAATTTTCCTTATTAAATAAAACAAGAAATCAGTTAAAATGTTTTATCAAGGTTCACTCGCCAACTTTTGCTGACCCAAAATCTCCCCCATTTTACACATGATACAGGTGATCCAGCTGAGACAGGAACACTTGGGAAGGCCTAGAAGAATAAACAAGTTTATGCTTGGGAATAATTACGTAGTTTCATTTTCTTTGTAATCGTATGAATTTTGCTTTGGATATTTAAGTTTGTAATTCGAATTTAATAAATATGAAACATCTTAGTAAATATCATGAGCTTTGGTGATAACCCAATTATGCCCCGACTTTTATTCCGCTGCGGGTCGGGGTGTGACACGTGCTGTCATGGCAGTGAAGTCGTCCACGTGATGAACTCCCTGTCGAGAACTCTTCCCTCTCGGTAGCTGTTGTGTACGATTCTTCGCGGCGCATCTCTCTAAAATCTCAAATGCCTCAGTGGCATTCTTCGTGCCGATGAATATGTATCGACCATCATCAGCCCCGGACCATCTAAACCATGGTAGAAGATCTGACATTGTTGCCACTTGGGCAACCCGTGGTGTGGAACCTTTCACATATGCTCTTTAAACCGCTCCCACACCTCGTAAACGGACTCATCCTCATCCTGACGAAAGTTGAGAATCTTGGTTCTCAACCTAACAGTTTTCTCTTGAGGGAAGTATTTCTTGAGGAACTTCTCCGCTAATTGATTCCATGTAGTGATAGATCCAGCTGGAAGTGAGAGAAGCCACTCCTTGGCTTCATCACGTAAAGAAAAAGGGAAGAGCCAAAGTCGTATCGCATCCGGTGATGCGTCACGAATGGTGAACGTGGCACAAACCTCCAGAAAACCCGCAATATGGACACTAGGATCCTCGTGATCCTTGCCATAAAACTGCACCTCATTCTGCAACATCAATATGGTGCCAGATTTGATCTTGAAATTATTATTATTAATCGTCGGTGCATTGATGCTCGCAGGTAAACCCTCAAGTGACGTCTTTCCTATCTCATTTAAGATCCTCATTTCCTCCTCGTCCGCCATTTCTACATGAACCTCGTAGAATGTGTCGTCTCCCCTCGCGTCTACCTCGATCGTAGTGGCTACCGTGCGGGACCGCTCCCACAGTCTCCGATGAAGATTGCGTGCCGGCTCCGATGAAGGCTCAACGATTTCAGCAACGGGAGTTGAGGACATACACGTCCTGTAGGGAAAAAGAAGGAGCACAATTCACTATATATACAAAAATAAAAACAACTAACAAATAATCACTTTTTTCAAATAATCATGCAAAAAAAATAAATAAAGTAGACAAAAACTTTATACACTTTCCACAATGGCTAAATAAGTAACTCGGACCGTTCTCAAGAAGACCGCATCCCTGGCAACAGCACCAAAAACTTGATGTGCGTGAATTATATATATATTTTAATTGGATTTTTCTTCACACAAATTTAGTTTTAAAAATGGTTTTCACCTAAAACTAACTACACACACAAAGGGAAAGTGTACCCATCGGGAGGTAATATAATTTGTCGGTAAGAACCGGATATCAATCCATGGACGCGGTGTCTCGATACTAAACTTTTGTTACTTCAAAGCCTTTTCAATCAAAGAGTTGGTTTTGTTCCTAATTTATCATGCAAAATAATAAACTACTACTAAGCTAGAGAATAACAAAATCTAAGAATGGGTTGCCTAAACAAAGTATCCACAAACAAACATGTGACAACTAAGGGAAGGATCAATGGTGATGCAAGCTCTAAGTCAACTAAGTCTCCAATCAAGGTTTCCTAGTTTATAATCCTTAGAAAAACTAAAATGAACTAATCACTCTAATCGCCTAAAAATTATTATTTGAAGCTCACTTGCTTAGTTAATGTTAACCTTTAAACAAGAGTTATTTGTTTGTCCAAACTCCTAACTCTACAAGATTGGGAAAATTACCATGAACAACATAACAATCACCCTAACTTGCTTTCAAGTAAGTAGCAGTATCATCATGTTCTTGACAAAAACCACAAGCATGGTCATGCTAGATAACAATCTTGGCCAAAATCATCAATCTAACACAAACATAACTATAGAATCCATGTAAACATTATTATGATTTTTCCAAATTTAAAAGCAAGATTTCCTACACATGTTCAAATCATCATTCAAGCCATGTTAACAATTACCATTCCTATTTTCATGTTGTGAATAATACTAACAAGCTACTAAGATTCAATAATCATAATCTTTACATGGGTTTTCCAACACATCATGTAAATACTTATGAGCAAACATTCAAGAACAATGACTTTAAAGCATGCATAAGAACTCCAAGAACAAGGTTAAGCACTACTATGAAGATTAACAAAAACAATCACCACATCAACTTCCATAGTTATCACATATTCATAAGTTTCAACTAGTTTAGACAACACCAAATGATTAGCCTACAAGACTCATGGTAACCAAATCAAACATACAAAGACAATAATTGTTCATAATGTAAGAAGTTTCTAACCAAGATTAAAGACAAGTAAATGGTAATTTGAGTGGATCTCTAAGTGTAATACTCCTCTTCAAGGCTTCCTCTTGACTCCTACAAGCTTCCAAGGCAGATTCTTGTGAGAAATCTTCACCAAAATGCTCCAACTCTCCTCCAAATGAGCTTAAACCACGTCTTTATGCTGTTGGGCGTTTGGCATGACCATGCCACCTTTTGGCACGGTCGTGCTTGGTAAGTGTCAAAGTGCCTTTTTCGAGTGTTGACTTGTTTGCTAGCCATTTTGGGAAAAATCCCGCTCAAACATTTCTGAGGTGGCACGGTCGTGCCACCCTTTGGCACGGTCGTGCTTCCTGATGAAATACTCGAAAATGTCTTAAATGATCCCGGGAACAAGCTGATCTGAGGCTGGTTTTGGCTTGGCACGGTCGTGCCAGTCTTCAAATCTTCATGGTTTGCGCAAAAATGAGAGTGCCGATGAGAGTTGGCCTGGCACGGTCGTGCCGTATCTGGCAGTTTGCTGGAAAACTCCGTGTTTGCTCCTTTTAGCTCCAAAAGCCTTCATTTCAACACCGGGCCGAAGCCCGAACCTGTATTTTCACAAATAACTCAAATGAGTACCAAAATCAATGAAATACGACAAGTTCTTGTGTAAACGCGGCATATTTGACGTTTTAAAGATGTATAAATTCTTATACATCAACTAACAAGAAAATCTGGAACAAACAACGCAAATGCAACAATGGACCCAGTCATCAAATCATGGTGTTTTTATGATGACACTGACATGGTCGCTGTCATATGTGACAACGAAGAGCAGGAAGACTACATGCTTCAAAACATCATGACCAAGCAGGGTCTTGGTTTCATGGAGGAATTACACAACGCAACATGTTTGAACACAGACATGAATCCAAATTGGAGTTGATGCATGACATGTTGAAATGGAGGCTTCACAATCTTCAAGAACAAAAAGCAAATGAAAGAGAATGTGATGACTTGGATGAGAAACTGGATGAAGATTCTGAAGAAGAAGACGAAGGGAGTGATAGATACTTCTAAGACATAATCTCATATGACCAAGAGTTTTAATTTTTTTTTTTTGATCTTGTAGGCTAATTTTTCTGTTTTGCTAACTACTTTTTAAATAATAAAAAAAATGTTTCTTCCAATTATCTATAAAACACCAAAATGCCACAATTGCAAAAAAGTTAATTAGTGAGTTCTATAATCTTATTAGTGAAATGCCGGATACTTCATTACCATCATTTATTAAAACGCCAGATACAAAAACGCCAAAACATGAAAGATGGGACGTGTCATAGCCTCAACGTATAAAAGCTAAACAAACAGTAACTACAAACAGTAACTGAATAGACAGATACTTTAGTGCTACCATTTATTAAAATCCCGCCAAAGCTACGCGACAAAAAACTCTTATATAAAAAAAGATCTCAGAACCAAATTGGTCACACCCAAAAACACAAAAAAAAGGCCATAGTTCTCTTGCTAAACCATTCAATTAACACGCCATGGTCACTTGGAATTCCATTTTCACTTAAAAAAATGCCATGTTCTCATGCTCACACCCACAAACTTTTGCTGAATGAGATGGACAAATCTTCAAGAAATCTGCTATAGCGACGATGATTTGTCGTATTGTATGCTCTTTCCTTGAGGAAGGTTGTCACACCCCGACCCGCAGCGGAATAAGAGTCGGGGCATAATTGGGTTATCACCAAAGCTCATGATATTTACTAATATGTTTCATATTTATTAAAGTCAAAATTACATTCCCAATAATCCAAACATGTTCATACAAATACAAAGAAAAATAACCAACTAAACAATTCCAAGCTCTAAATCATTTTATTCTTCTAGGCCAATCCTATGTATTTCTTGCTGCAGCTGGTTCACCTGTATCATATGTAAAAATGGGGGTTTTTGGGTCAACATAAGTTGGCGAGTGAACCTTGTTAGATAAACATTTATTATTGATTTTCTTGTTATTTTATCAAGGAAAAATTGTGCATAATCATAAGTGAGCAAATGTAAATAATCAAACAGTAGCAATAACAATCACAAACTATAACATACAATAACATATAATAACAAACAATAACATACCAACATCATATAATAAATAACATGAATGAAACTGTGCGATCAAGGCTCAATCAAGCGGAGCCGATCGTATTGCATGTACTGAAAATGATGAATGTCTGTGCGATCAAGGCTCAATCAAACGGAACCGATCGTATGTTGGCACGCCAGGTTCACGCTCATAATGTAATGGGGAACATGCTCAACGCTCATAATGTAATGGGGAGCGGCGGCCTATGAAATTGCTTGTACTGAAAATAATAAATTAAATCTAACAATAACCACACAAACAGTTGAAACAAGCTGGATACACATTTGTTCATGATATGATGTATGCACAATGATTTAAATATAATAAATGGCAAGACACATGATACACCCCAAAAACGTGATTAAAACGGGGAATTTGTAAAGATCCACTCACATTGGGTGCGTTTGGTTGGAGATGATGAGATGCGCACGAGTTGAAAGGATTGAACAACCAGATTTAACTAACCTAAATAATAACGGCAAATATAGTAAATGAGTGGATTTTATTAATAATTTTAATAAGATTTTTAGATATATTTTTTTGTGAGTTTAAGGCTATTTCCTATCTTTAAAAACATTATTTTTAAGTATTTTTAATTGATTTTTAAATTAAATTAAATAAATAAAAATATAAAAACATGTTGACTTTTTGCGACGGTTGACCGTTGACCGTTTGACTTGTTGACCGTTTTATTGTGTAATTGTATGCGCCGGGTGAGGCTCGAACCCGAGACCTCCCGTTCGCGTGCACGCAGCTCTACCAACTGAGCTACGTGTCTAACCCGAAATAATTCTGTTTTTAATTATACTTATATATTAACTCAGTTTATTCAAAATTCCTTTATTTTCAAAAACATTTTAAATCATCGAACCGGTGTCACCAACAGGTCTCGAACCCGGGACCTGTGCTTTATCGTTACACACAGTCCACCGCTGGACTGTGTGTCTAACTTGTTTAATAAACAGATTTTTATTATACATAACATCTAATTGCGAAAAGGATCCGGTTCATTTTAGAAAAAGAAAATTTTAATTACGAGGCATACGTGTGTCAAGGATCGAACTCGCGACGTGTGGTTTGTATGTGCTCACAGTCCACCGCTGGACTGTGTGTCTAACCCGTTCATAATACCGATTTTAATTAATCTTATATTGTTATCACACTTCATCTTCTTCGCTGAATTTACAGTCAACTGTTTACTCATCTGTTTCTTACTTTTAAACGATTAACAATCATTCATAAGACTAAAATGAAATGGCAGAGACGGTGTTGGAAGTAAACATACCGGAGAACGATTTATCTCAGAATTCCGGCAAGTCGTCGGCTCTGTTTTTATGAACTTCAACTGAGCGGACAAATTAACAGTTTTGATTAGCTAATTTGTGGAATTGAAGTACTAAACAGAAGTTTACAGAAAGTTTGAATGTCTATACCGTTTTACAGCGAAAGATAAGATTTTTCAGAGATTTTCCGGCGAACTGGAATTATCCGATATTGACGTCTGAAATTGATTCCGATTGAAGGGTCTGAGTTAGCAATAGCTTAACAATTGATAGACCACGAAGAAATTGAAAGACTTACTGTTTTGATGGAAATCACGGTTTTCCAGCGAAAGTCCGGCGAGTTCAAATAGCTTCTCCGGTGGACTGAAAGTTGTGCGGAAATGTAATTAGAGGTTTGCAGAGTGTGTTTGAGTCGCAAGAGGGGACAAAGATTGAAGTGTTCCTGGAATTGAAAGTTTTCGGTTATAAAAACCGATCCTTTCTCGAATTTAAGTTTATTCAACGCAAACTTGATTGAAAGCGTCGGTGCATCGGTTAAACTCAGTAAACCGAGATCAATCAAACGTCTTTGGACGTTTGGTGACCGATTTCGGTTACAGTTGGCGTAACCGGTTGATTTATGGTTGTCTATAAGATTTATTTGTTTCCCATAGATGACAGAAAACAACAAGTGGCGGAGTGGTTATGGGTGTGTGTGTTAAGTCTTTGGAGTTCTTTCCCGGCTGACCCGGGTTCGAGTCCCGGTAGCCTCATTTTCTTTTTAATTATTTTATTTTTACTTTTTATCAATTATAACTTTTATAGTTTAGTTTATTTATTAATTATGTATCATTAAAAATCAAAATAGACATAATTACGCAACGAAACATTTATAGCTTGATATTTGATTACAAACGGAGCGGGTTTGGAAAACCCGTTTTTGACAAATGTTACAAAGGTTTGGATGAGAAGAAGAGATCGATATCAGTGTCAATGCTTTTTTGGAGTGCATTGTTACAAGATGTAGAGTGGGATGAGGATGAGGATAAGCGCATGTATAAATGTTATCTTGAAAATCAAGCGAAAACCCCACTCACAATTACACCCCAATAATAGCATCGACAATATACGACATCGCTCTATATCTATGACATCCAAAAAGCCACCCCAAACAACCCAACAACAACATATCATCACAAAACCAAAACGCCATATATAATGGATCGATCAGCTTCGTCTAGAGCCTGGCATTTCAGCTGTGTAGGGGCTGAAGTTCGAGAAGAAGAGACTGATAGTAGTGAAGATTTGGAAAGGAAATTTGATAACAATGAAGAAGAAGCGACTAATAGCAGTGAAGATTGGGAAAAACGGAATTTGATTAGCATTTTTAGTTTTCTCCTTCTTTCATAATTTTTTTTGGTGCCATTTTCTATGGCTTGTGATCTACTTCTCAGCTAATAAAGAACTTCTCAAAGATCTTTTATAGAAACACCAAAATGCCAAAAAACCGACAAACACCAAAATGCCAAATTCAAAAATGTACAGGTGAATAGAACACAAAATGAATGCATTACCGTACTAAAAGTTTTAGTTTACATCTATAAAACGCCATTAAAAAAAGCCAAACTTAAAGGGGTGGGAAGTTTTACAGCCCTAAACAGACTGAACAAATAGTAACTACGAACTGTAACTGAGGCGACGGATACTTGATTACTAACAATTATTATATTGAAAACCACACCATGACACATAAAAAGGTCGAATTTTTATATTTTCTAAACATCATAATTACTTGACGCGTTATAGATCTGCATCCTACATCAAAACGACAAAAAAATACACATAAAAAAATACACACACACACACACACACACACAATATATATATATATATATATATATATATATATATATATATATTATAGGTCTGCATCCTGCTATTGTTTTTGGTGCCAAAACATAATTTATTACGTAAAAAAACGCCATAAAAATGTAAAGCACCCACTAAAATAACAAAAAACCTCCACTAAGTATAAAAATATATTTTTCCTATGTTGTTTTTCATAATTTTAGTTCCTATATTTTAACATCTTTACGTGTTAAAACGCCATTAATTATACAACGCTAAACAAGAAACATGGGGTGTTACGTACTTAACAGATAAGGTTGAACAAAAATATTGAGCATGAAACGACAGATACTTATTAATTACATTAGTTATAATAGTATCCCACCAAAACTACACGCCAAGATCCTAAGATCCTACCTTAGCTTTGCTATTGGTGGGATTTATTGAGGATGATGACGATGACAATGATCTATTTGTTATCATGTGTAATTACATAAATATGTAGCATAACTAACTTCATGTGTAATAATTTTACTTCATGCGCAATTAATTTTCAACGCTTCGCAAGAGAATTCCCCTTTCGCACAACCTAAATCACACACAATCGGCAAGTGCACCGGTCGCAGCGTAGTGTAGATAGCAAGACCGAGTATCAATCCGTGGATACTATATGCGAACTTTAGATACTAAACCTCTATCGAATACAAAGTCAAAGTTGATTTGAATATTGGAGTTTAACTAATAATCTAAATGATTAAGAAAATGGCAAACACTTCACACAACGTGAAACAAACACGAACACGAGAGCAAAAGTGATCAAATATATATGAGAAAATGACTACGTAGGTGTCGAATCCCTAGAATCATGCAACGCTAATCTGACAGTGCCAATGGCAAAATATCCTACTATCTCGAATGACCCCCCGCTAGAGATGTACCAAATGAAAGATAAAGACGAAATGTGAAGTGCTAGAACAAATCGGCTCGACCTATTGATACCAAATCCTACGAGAATCGAGCAAAGGAAGTATCTATGACTCCCAAAACCCTCAAAAAGCAAAGCAAACCAAACCTTGATACTTGAAATCCTAGGAAACCTCAACCACGATGTAATAAACGAGCCCGAGCTATCGGTCACCCAATCTACCCACCAATGATTAGCTAATAACCTAGATCACCTAAATCATCTCTCGAGTCATCAAATGAGGATGCAAGTTTTAATATCTTGATTTTAATTATTAGTCGAATTGGTCGATTTCTCAACTCAATATCTAAACCGAAAACCCTAAGATTAACGATTCAAAATAAACTCTAAGTTTAGGGGATATTTCTATATGCCTAAACCGCTGAATTCATCAACAAAAAATCAATCAAAACACACCAACATGTAATATCAAGATCAATCACAAGGCAAAGTTATGTAAATCACATTAAATAGCCAAAATCATGTCAAAAACACATTACAATCATCAAGTTCATCGACCCTTAGTAGTTTATGACGTTTAGCTACTCATAATTTTCATCAAAACAACTGAATGAAATCTGAAAACAACTGAGTTCATAGTTTAAAGCGAAATAAAACCGAAAAACTAATGTTAAACGAACCCAACATGCTCAAAACTCGAACCGAAAGCTTCCTAGATCTTCACACAGCCCCAAAGTGCTCCGCAATCGTCCTAGAATGCTCCCAAGTCGCTTGAGTTACGTGATATCCAACCCTAAACGGCAGCTAGGGTTTTATACAATTTTTTTGTGAAAACGACCCACATGCGGACCGCATGGGGGTATTGATGCGGGCCGCATCCAACATTAAACACGTGCGTTTTTTAACTCGGTTGCGGACCGCATGGAAATGTGGTTGCAGTCCGCATCCGACCCCTGGAAACCAAATTTTTGACTTTTAAGCTTGCTTTCCGGCACGTCTTTCCGTGCTCCTTCCGCGGCAACTACTTCTTCCTTTTTACCGCCAAACTGTTGGTCCCGATTCCTACAAATACACAAAATTACCAATTTAGTACCAAAATCGCGGGAAAACTGTATACAAACAACTCAAAATGTAGGGAATTCGACACGTAAAATGTGTATATTTTAAGACACAACACCAGGTGTTGGGCCAGGATTCGTTCTCACCGTTCTCACACTTCAAATCCTTCTCTCCGGATCCCGTTTCTCTCTATATATATATGTATATATATAATAATAATAATAATAATAATAATAAACCATCCCACCACCACCCAAAAAGCTAAACACACAATCCCAACAACCCCCTCCCCCCCCCCCCCCCCCCCCCCCCCCGCCATAAAAAAAAAGTTTATACCCCACCAAAAACCTAAACCCTCCAACACCCACCCTCAAAAACCTATAAAAAACCTGAAACCCCTCCACCCAAAAACCTAAATTAAAAAATTTAAATTGCGTCTTGAAAAATAAATAAAATTGTTGCGTTTTTTTTTACAGAAAAAATATGTGTTTGTTAAGCTTTTTAAGTAGTTTTGGTTGTGTTCTCATGGTTCTCGCAATAAACGGGTTGTTCCTAACAGATCCTCATCTTATATATATATATATATATATATATATAATCACATCTCATGGATTCATGCACACCGTATACACAAACTTATGAGTCGTGGATGTTGTCGTGTTAGATTTGAACACATCATCGGTCGGGTTTAGTTAAGGTGGTTGATTATTGTTTGCATAACTAAGACCGTACCAGGTACCAATGGTTAATCCCGTCCTTAGAACCGAACCATCGATTATGTTTGGATCGGTTATCGGCAATGTATGTTTGGTAGTCCTTATCATACACCCATTATCTTTCACATTCAGCTTTTTTCTTTTTGATCTCCATTATCAGGAAAACCACCTGTTGCATGAAATCCAAATTTCATCACCCTATAAATTCTTGCACATGTGTGATGTAAGGATTAAAATAATTTCGAATTTCATATAGTAATGAATATTGCTTAATTGTGGGTTCAAGTATGGATTATGCCTCGCTCATTCCTCGATCAGGTCTAAAATATTTAACGCAATAAAGATTGGCGTGTTTGAATAACCATGTCCATGGATATCAACACAATTGATTTTAATGTTTCATTATACTTAGATGTTTATGCGTAATTATTGTTTATAGAGTTAAAAACTGTTTTTGTCCCTGTGGTTTGTCAAAAATCACTATTTCAGTCCATTAGTTTAAAATTTGTGATTTCAGTCCCTGTGGTTTCACTTTCGTAACAACTTCAATTCATTTATTCAGTAAGTACAGGGACTAAAATGGTTGCGAGGTGGACTGAAATGGTTACGAAAGTGAAACCACAAGGACTGAAATCGCAATTTTTAAACTAATACACTGAAATAGTGATTTTTGACAAACCACAGGGATAAAAACAGTAATTAACTCTAAGATGCGCAACTTTTGATGCGTTATTATATTGTGTAAATTGTTATATAAGTGTTGTGTAATTATATAACTTTTTGCGTAATTATTTAAAAGGGGTTAGTTCTGGTATGAAACCGATTCCAACAAACTTTGATTGAACTCATTCCAACAACGTTGGAACCGGCTCGTCGAACCTTAACCTGTTAACCCTAAACACTCAAGCTAAAACCTAAACCCTAATCCTATATCCTAAATCAAAACCTTGTCTAAACCCTAAATCTAACTTATAAACGCTAAAGTATGAACCCTAATCTAAAGCTAAACCCTGAACCTAAAGCTATACCCTAAACCCTAATACTAAACCCTAAAGATAAAATCTAAAGCTAAACCCTAAAAGTTAAACTCTAAAACCGAAAAGCTAAACCCTTAATATATTTAACTAGGTTGGACGAGCCGGTTCCAACGCCACTAGAATGAGTTCAGTTAGAGTTCATTTGATCCGGTTTTATAGGTTTCTTAGGTTATGATCAATGTGTATTTAATCATGCCTCTATTTGTTATCGTGGGGATTGTCACACCCCGACCCGCAGCGGAATAAAAGTCGGGGCATAATTGGGTTATCACCAAAGCTCATGATATTTACTAAGATGTTTCATATTTATTAAATTCAAATCACAAACTTAAATATCCAAAAACAAAATTCATACAATTACAAAGGAAAATGAAACTATATATATTTATTCCAAAGCATAAACTTGTTTATTCTTCTAGGCCATCCTAAGTGTTTCCTGTCTCGGCTGGATCACCTGTATCATGTGTAAAACGGGGGAGAATTTGGGTCAACAAAAGTTGGCGAGTGAACCTTGATAAAACATTTTAACTAATTTCTTGTTTTATTTATTAAAGAAAATTCGTGCATTAATCACATGTGAGCAAACATATATATGTAAACAATCACAAACCACTTTGGATGAGTATATGACATGAATGATGATGTATTTGAGATCAAGGCTCAATCAAACGGAGCCGATCTAATGAGGCTCCTGATGCTCAACCCGTATCCCACGGGGAACTGATGGGCCTAATGAAATGCGTGCACTGAAATGATAAATTCAATCTACATATAATTCACACAACAATCAATACACATTTGATCACGGATAGGATGTATGCACAAGTGTTTAAATAAAATAAAAGAATAGTACGACACATGATACACCCCAAAACATGATTAAAACGGAGAATTGGTAGAGGTTCGCTCACAGTGGATGCGTTTCTTGATGACGATGAATGCGCGCGAATTTATGATTCAACCGACGAGAAAAAACTAACCTAAATAATAACGAAATGATTCGATAAATAAATAAATTTTTATTTGAGATTATTATTTTTAATTAGTGCTCTTTAATGAGATTTTTAGATTTATTTTGTGAGTTTAATGCAAATTTTTAACTTTAAAACCTTATTTTTAAGTATTTTTAAATAATTTTTTAGTTTAATAAATAAATAAAAAGAAAAAAAATAAATAAAAAAATGGGTTGACTTTGTCAGGTTTGACCAGGTCTGACCGGTCAGACAGCATGTATTCCAGGCGGCGAGTGAGGTTCGAACTCGGGACCTCTCGTATACGTGCACGCAGCTCTACCAACTGAGCTACGTGTCTAACCCGAAATATTCTCTGTTTTAATTATATATATGTACTAACTAACTTTAACCTTATTTAGTTTTTATTAAAAAGGATTTAATATGGCCGAACCGGTTACAGAAACCCGGAATCGAACTCGGGACCTTCGGTTCGAGTGCACACAGCCTAACCAGTTGGGCTATGTGTCTAATCTGTATAAACACTGGATTTTATTAATTATATATATATGCTGTGAATTGATCTGAATAAGTTTAAAAATGTTGGTTTTATTCCAGAAAGTCGGAAACATGTGTGATTCGAACCCGGGACATGTGTTTTATATTTGCACACAGTCCACCGCTGGACTGTGTGTCTAACCCGGTTAAATACCCGATTTTAATTACATTAGTATACAACTGAGGCTTCGTCTTCTTCACTAAGAAAAACACAGAACAGTGAACCCGACTGTTTTGCTTAATCGGCCAACAAACTTATACTCGATTGAAATAGAATGGAAAAATAAAGATTAAGTAACATGATATACCAAAACAGAGAGTTTTCTTCAGATTTCCGGCAAGTTTCGTCGACCCTGATTTTCGATTTCCGGCGAGAGTTTCCGGTGCTATTTTCTGGCGACTATCAGACAATTCCGGCGAGGTTTGGAGAGAGCAGAAAGGTTTGAATTTGAGGAGCAACTGGGCGACGGTATGGTTTAACTGGTATTTATAATCACCCAAGGTCTCGATTATAACCCCTCCGTCTTTAACTTCAAAATCGGTTATAATCATTATACATGATTACCGATTTGAAACTTATCAAGGATCAGTTATACATGAACAAATAACCGAAAGCATTGATTGAAGATGATTGGCGGTTTTTTCTGATTTCAGACCTTGAATTACGAATTGATGATTTTAATTTTGAACGGTTTGGAGTTTTAATCCGATTTTGATTTCGAAAAGCGTAACTGTTTCCGTTCTAAAAACAGACATTGCTTGATTGAAGTTGGCGGTTCAGTCGCGATTCAAACAGGTGATATGCGAGTCTTAACATATAACTTAATTGATTTCAGTTTAAATCACAAATGTGTGTGTAGTGTAGTGGTGAAGGCTCTATGTGTACAATCGGGGAGACCCGGGTTCGAGACCCGGCTACCCCATTCTGTTTTATTATTTAATTTTTATTATTATTATTATTTATTAATTATGGTTTTTAAACTCTAAAATATTTAGTAATTATGTATTATTTTAATTAATCGGCACAATAAATACGCAATGAACTTTTAACTGAATGTTTAATTATTAAACGAAGCGGGTTTTGAAACCCGTTATACGACGAATGTTACAGTATCCCCTACTTTTAGAAATTTCGTCCCGAAATTTAAGTAGTAGAGGTAATCGGAAAAAGATGCGGGTATTTTTCGCGCATTGAGTCTTCACGTTCACAAGTAAACTCGGGTCCTCGCTTTGACTCCCAACGTACCCTGACAATTGGAATACGACTTCGCCTTAAACGCTTCTCTCCGAAATCCATGATTTCTACTTGTCTTTCAACGAAGTACATCGATTCATCGACTTGAATGTCTTCTAGAGGAATATGGAGGTTTTCATTGATGAGGCACTTTTTCAAGTTTGATACGTGGAATGTGGGATGAATTCTGTTGAGCTCTTCTGGTAGGTCAAG
Source organism: Scalesia atractyloides (assembly GCA_947069175.1). NCBI lineage: Eukaryota > Viridiplantae > Streptophyta > Magnoliopsida > Asterales > Asteraceae > Scalesia > Scalesia atractyloides. Next base: position 11,337,033 of record CAMTDV010000030.1, on the reverse strand, counting down.
CTTGTACGCTACAGGACCTACCCTTTCGAGTATCTTGAAAGGTCCTACGTAGCGTGGTGCTAGCTTGCCCTTCTGGCCAAAACGAACCACTCCCTTCCACGGTGATACTTTTAAAAGTACTTGATCACCAATGTCGAACTCCAAGGGCTTGCGTCGTTTGTCAGCATAACTCTTTTGACGACTTTGAGCCGCTAGAAGATTGTTTCGAATTTGAAGGATCCTGTCAGTTGTTTCTTGAATTAATTCTGGTCCGGTGATTTGCGCTTCCCCAATTTCGTGCCAACATACTGGAGATCGGCACTTACGACCATATAAAGCTTCGAAAGGAGCCATGCCGATACTTGAATGATAGCTATTGTTGTACGAAAATTCTACTAATGGTAGGTGAGCGTCCCAGTTCCCTTTGAAGTCTATGACACATGCTCGCAGCATGTCTTCAGGGTTTGGATGGTGCGTTCAGATTGACCATCAGTTTGAGGATGAAAAGCGGTACTGAGGTCTAATCGTGTACCCAATGCGGTTTGTACGGCTTGCCATGTTCGTGAAGTGAAACGACCATCACGGTCTGAAATGATGCTTAATGGTACACCATGACGGCTTACGATCTCGCTGATGTAGATACGAGCTAACTTCTCGTTCTTGAAGTCCTCGCGAATCGGAATGAAATGAGATGACTTTGTAAGATGATCGATTATTACCCATATGGTGTCATACCCACTGGAGGTGCGAGGTAACCCGGTAATGAAATCCATGGTTATGTTTTCCCACTTCCATACAGGTATTTCGGGTTGGACTAGAAGTCCTGAAGGTCTTTGATGTTCAGCTTTTACTTTGGAACAGGTAAGGCACTTGGAAACAAAAACAGCGATATCCTTTTTCATGCCAGGCCACCAGTAGGTGTATCGTAGGTCTTGATACATCTTGTCGGCTCCTGGGTGTACAGAGTATCGTGTTTTGTGTGCCTCATTCATGAGGAAATCACGAAGGTTATCGCGATCAGGAATCCATATGCGGTTTAAATAGTATAGAATACCGTCGGATTTGGTTTCGATTTTAAGTTCAGCTCCACATGACAGCTCATCGCGTACGTCATTTTCTGTTACAGAAACATGTTGAGCTGCCCGGATTCGATCTTTGATGTCGGGTATGATTTGCGAACATAGAAGATGAATGGAGTTCGCATAACCTTTTCGACTGAGCGCATCGGCCACCATGTTTGCCTTACCAGGATGGTACCGAATTTCACAGTCGTAGTCGTTGAGCAGTTCGACCCATCTTCGTTGCCTCATATTCAACTCTTTCTGGTTGAAGATATGTTGGAGACTCTTGTGGTCAGTGTATATTTCACACTTGGTACCGTAGAGGTAATGTCTCCATATCTTGAGAGCGAACACAACGGCTCCAAGTTCCAGGTCGTGGGTGGTGTAATTCTTCTCGTGAACCTTGAGTTACCTAGAGGCGTAGGCTATCACTTTACCTCTTTGCATCAAAACACAGCCTAGCCCTTGCCCTGATGCGTCGCAATATACCACAAAGTCATCGCAACCCTCAGGGAGTGTGAGGACAGGTGCGTCACAAAGTTTTTGCTTTAGAGTTTGGAAGGCCTCCTCTTGCTTAGGTCCCCATATGAAGGGTTTTCCTTTATGAGTCAAGGCCGTGAGTGGTACAGCAATACGGGAAAAATTGGCAATGAAGCGTCGATAGTAACCAGCCAAACCAAGAAATGACCTAACTTCGGTAGGGGTACGTGGCGCTTGTCATTCCTGTACTGCCTTGATTTTTGAAGGATCGACATGAATTCCCTTGTCATTGACGACATGTCCAAGGAATTGTACTTCTCCTAACCAGAATTTGCACTTTGAGAACTTAGCGTAAAGCTTTTCAGTCCTTAAGAGTGTAAGGATGAGTCGAAGGTGTCGCTCATGATCGGATTTAGACTTGGAGTAAATAAGGATGTCATCGATGAAGACTATAACGAAACGGTCGAGGTAGGGTTTGCAGACCCTAGTCATTAAATCCATGAAGACAGCGGGGGTGTTGGTTAAACCGAAAGGCATGACCATGAACTCGTAATGACCATAACGAGTCCGGAAGGCGGTTTTTGGGATATCTTCTTCGTGTACTCTGAGCTGATGATAACCAGAACGAAGGTCGATTTTTGAAAAACAGGTGGCACCTTGAAGTTGGTCTAGGAGGTCATCAATGCGAGGAAGTGGATAGCGATTTTTAACCGTTAACTTGTTGAGTTCTCTATAATCAATGCACATGCGAAACGTTCCATCTTTCTTCTTCACAAACAGAACAGGTGCACCCAAGGCGATGAGCTAGGACGTATTAATCCTTTGTCAGTCAGCTCTTGCAGTTGACTGACCAGCTCTTGCATTTCGGATGGGGCTAACCTATAAGGAGATTTTACGACTGGTGTAGCGCCAGGTACAAGATCGATGCAAAATTCGACTTCTCTCACAGGAGGAAGTCCTGAAATGTCATCGGGAAAGACTTGTGGGAATTCCTTCACAATTGAGATATCTTCGAGTTTCCTCTCCTTGTTTCCCTTTTTGACGACGTGAGTTAGGAATGCGACATAGTTCTTGCGGAGATATCTTCGGGCTTGAAGGCAGGACATTAATTTGAGTCCTTTCGAAGGGGTTTCCCCAAAAATACGTAGTGTCAGACCGTCTGCAAGAGGAATGCGAATGAACTTTTCGTGGCACACCACTTCAGCGTGATGCTGGCTGAGCCAGTCCATACCGATTATAACATCGAAACTTCCCAACTTCATAGGAATAAGGTCAATTGGAAAATCGTGATCGTTTAGGGTGAGAGTACAATTGCGTATAATAGAATTTAATGAAACGGGCTTTCCGTCAGCAACTTCCACCGTTAGAGATTCGATGAGATTAACACGAGGTTGGTCAAGGATAGATTCAAATTCTAAGGACACAAAGCTCTTATCCGCACCAGTATCGAATAATATGGATGCATAACTACCATTGATGTGAAACGTACCGTTGACCACGTTGTTGTCGGCCCTGGCTTGGTTGGCATTGATATTGAAAGCTCTCCCTCTGGCAGGTGGGGGAGCTTGGTTAGCTTGGTTTACCGGGTTTGCGTGAGCTTGGGCATGGATGATGTTCACTAGGCGTGGGCATGTGTTCCTGAAGTGGTTTGGGTCCCCACAGTTGAAACAAGCTCGCATGGGTTGCATCATAGGGTAGTTGGGTTGGTAGTAAGATTGGGCTGCGTGTTGTGCAGGTGGTAGAAGTAAGGGTTGTTGGGCTTGGCCTACTATCTGATTTTGGGTTTGGGTTGGAGGTTGATTGCGGTTCATTCGTTGAAGGGTACGGCATGTTTGGATGGTGTGACCCGCATGGCCACAACTTGTGCATTGTTGGCAGGGATTTTCGGGAGGGTGATGGTATTGACAGCGGTTCCATTTTGGGTGTGGGCCAGTATACGGCTTTTTGAATGGTGGCAGCTGGAGGAGCAATTTGGGTGATTGGTGCAACAGTGATAGGTTGGTTTGAGTGACAGCAAAATTCTTGCCATTTCGCTTCCTCTTACCAGCAAACTTCGAGGATGAGACTGGGTGGTTTGGAGTTGGGGTCTCAATGGGTGCTTTCTTCTTCTCATCTTTGAACTTGCCGTTTCGAATGCGATTTTCAATGAGTTCTGTAGCTAACTCCATTGCGGATTCAAGTGTTGCAGGCGATGTGCTTAAAACCGAATCTTGAATTTTCGAGGGGAGGCCTCGAATGTAATGTTCAACTAAACGGTACAAGGGGGTGAACAAATTTGGGATCATCTGGTTCAACTCGAGAAATCTCTTATTATATGAAGTGTGGTCTCCTTCCTTTTGTTTCAGCGCGTGGAATTCGTCTTCCAGCTTTTTGATTTCGCTTCTTGGACCGAAGCGTCTTGTCATGAGTTCCCTTAACTCTTCCCATGTTAAGGCCATGGCATCTTCAACTCCTCGCTTACCCTTTTCCGTGTTCCACCAAGTAAGGGCTACCCCAAACAGTCTTCCAGTTGCGTAACGTACCTTACGATCCTCGGGACAATCGCAATTTAGGAAAGTGTTTTCCATTTCTTCAAACCAGTGAAGGAGGGTGGTAACACCTTCAGTCCCTTCATATTTTGGGGGATCGCAGGATTTGAAGTGTTTGTAGGTGCACTTGGGGGTTTTGGAAGGAGGGTTGGCGATGCTCTGGTCTTCTTGATTGGGAGGGTTGATGGGATTTGCGGTGAGAGCTTGTTGAACTTGAAGCACGATGTCAGGAAGCACTACGGCCATTTGTTTAGCAATTTGTGTGGCCAAGCGTTCATTTGACCTTCCTGACTTTCTACCTCCATGTAGTTGCCTAGCCGACATCTACATGAACATATATAGGAAGATTGTGAGTTTAAGAATTTTCTAGGTATCATGTGTCGTAAAAAGAATGAGAAACAACATAACTGACAATAATTTAACTACAACCATAGGATGTCTTGGGTTTGCTCATGTTTGGGCCTCCAAATGTCCCCCATACCATTGCCTGTGTAGTCATGTGGGCCCCCATGACTATTGGGCTTGGTAGGATTCACATTGGTGTCGGCGGGTTAACACTCGCACCACCCAATGAAAATCGTAAAATATGATTGCGAGATGTATGGTAGGAGGGTGTCCAGGTGTAGACACAATGACAACTCAAAGTGGGGTTAGCTCACACGACGTTTGGTATAGCATGCTTTGGCCTAATAGGTCCTTCGTACTCTCATCGTTAGTCCCCAGGTAGGCAAACTGGTCCTTTATTTTGGATTTATACGAATGCCAAGCCTAGATAGGATGTTCCGACTACCGGTACTCGTACCCTTCCAGTTACTACATGCCCGCCATGAGAACTCACTTTGATGTGATTTGAAAAATACAAAAATCATTGCAAAAATCATGGAAATCGTGAGGTGTGTGCTCTCATGGATATGATATGTTATGAGGATATGATTTATGATGAGCATTGCTTAATAACATGTATTTGTGAGCGTGCTTGCATAACATTGGGTGTGAAAATAAACATGAAACATATATACATCATGAATTTTGCATGTAACGCATAAACAATTAAAATTTAATCAACTATAGTATAGGCTCTAAGGGTCTAATAACATATCTTATATCCCTATAGTCACAAGCTCTGATACCAATCTGTCACACCCCGACCCGCAGCGGAATAAAAGTCGGGGCATAATTGGGTTATCACCAAAGCTCATGATATTTACTAAGATGTTTCATATTTATTAAATTCAAATTACAAACTTAAATATCCAAAAACAAAATTCATACAATTACAAAGGAAAATGAAACTATATATATTTATTCCAAAGCATAAACTTGTTTATTCTTCTAGGCCATCCTAAGTGTTTCCTGTCTCGGCTGGATCACCTGTATCATGTGTAAAACGGGGGAGAATTTGGGTCAACAAAAGTTGGCGAGTGAACCTTGATAAAACATTTTAACTAATTTCTTGTTTTATTTATTAAAGAAAATTCGTGCATTAATCACATGTGAGCAAACATATATATGTAAACAATCACAAACCACTTTGGATGAGTATATGACATGAATGATGATGTATTTGAGATCAAGGCTCAATCAAACGGAGCCGATCTAATGAGGCTCCTGATGCTCAACCCGTATCCCACGGAGAATTGATGGGCCTAATGAAATGTGTGCACTGAAATGATAAATTCAATCTACATATAATTCACACAACAATCAATACACATTTGATCACGGATAGGATGTATGCACAAGTGTTTAAATAAAATAAAAGAATAGTACGACACATGATACACCCCAAAACATGATTAAAACGGGGAATTGGTAGAGGTTCACTCACAGTGGATGCGTTTCTTGATGACGATGAATGCGCGCGAATTTATGATTCAACCGACGAGAAAAAACTAACCTAAATAATAACGAAATGATTCGATAAATAAATAAATTTTTATTTGAGATTATTATCTTTAATTAGTGCTCTTTAATGAGATTTTTAGATTTATTTTTGTGAGTTTAATGCAAATTTTTAACTTTAAAAACCTTATTTTTAAGTTTTTTTAAATAATTTTTTAGTTTAATAAATAAATAAAAAGAAACAAAAATAAATAAAAAATGGGTTGACTTTGTCAGGTTTGACCGGGTCTGACCGGTCAGACAGCATGTATTCCAGGCGGCGAGTGAGGTTCGAACTCGGGACCTCTCGTATACGTGCACGCAACTCTACCAACTGAGCTACGTGTCTAACCTGAAATATTCTCTGTTTTAATTATATATATATACTAGCTAACTTTAACCTTATTTAGTTTTTATTAAAAAGGATTTAATATGGCCGAACCGGTTACAGAAACCCGGAATCGAACTCGGGACCTTCGGTTCGAGTGCACACAGCCTAACCAGTTGGGCTCTGTGTCTAATCTGTATAAACACTGGATTTTATTAATTATATATATATGCTGTGAATTGATCTGAATAAGTTTAAAAATATTGGTTTTATTTCAGAAAGTCGGAAACATGTGTGATTCGAACCCGGGACGTGTGTTTTATATTTGCACACAGTCCACCGCTGGACTGTGTGTCTAACCCGGTTAAATACCCGATTTTAATTACATTAGTATACAACTGAGGCTTCGTTCTTCACTAAGAAAAACACAGAACAGTGAGCCCGACTGTTTTGCTTAATCGGCCAACAAACTTATACTCGATTGAAATAGAATAGAAAAATAAAGATTAAGTAACATGATATACCAAAACAGAGAGTTTTCTTCAGATTTCCGGCAAGTTTCGTCGACCCTGATTTGCGATTTCCGGTGAGAGTTTTCGGTGCTATTTTCTGGCGACTATCAGACAATTCCGGCGAGGTTTGGAGAGAGCAGAAAGGTTTGAATTTGAGGAGCAACTGGGCGACGGTATGGTTTAACTGGTATTTATAATCACTCAAGGTCTCGATTATAACCCCTCGGTCTTTAATTTCAAAATCGGTTATAATCATTATACATGATTATCGATTTGAAACTTATCAAGGATCAGTTATACATGAACAAATAACCGAAAGCATTGATTGAAGATGATTGGCGGTTTTTCTGATTTCGGACCTTGAATTACGAATTGATGATTTTAATTTTGAATGGTTTGGAGTTTTAATCCGATTTTGATTTCGAAAAGCGTAACTGTTTCCGTTCTAAAAACAGACATTGCTTGATTGAAGTTGGCGGTTCAGTCGCGATTCAAACAGGTGATATGCGAGTCTTAACATATAACTTAATTGATTTCAGTTTAAATCACAAATGTGTGTGTAGTGTAGTGGTGAAGGCTGTGTGTGTACAATCGGGGAGACCTGGGTTCGAGACCCGGCTACCTCATTCTGTTTTATTATTTAATTTTTATTATTATTATTTATTAATTATGGTTTTTAAACTCTAAATATTTAGTAATTATGTATTATTTTAATTAACCGACACAATAAATACGCAACGAACCTTTAATCGAATGTTTGATTATTAAACGAAGCGGGTTTTGAAACCCGTTTTATGACGAATGTTACAGGGACCCCGCTTGCAGAATGCACATATAATGTATATTTGTGGGCCCTGGGGGGGCAAAAGTAAAATTGCTCCAATTTTAACGTTATTTTACTAATTTCATGAAATAACGTTAAAAGAAATGAACGGTTAATCTTGCATCATGTGGTGGCGTTGATATCTGAATGACAAAATGGTACATGCACTAATCGGCCTTTGTCCTGATTGCTGAGTGTTATGTGCCTTATGTCCAAGGCTTGATTCAAAAGTACTATCGAGCCACGGGTCTCACTAGAAACATCCTCTCTATTCCTATTGGGTATAGGTAAGGCTATCCACATCTTACCCTCCTAAGATCCTAACTTAACTTTGCTATTGGTGGGATTTATTAAGGATGATGACGATGACAATGATCTATTTGTTATCATGTGTAATTAGATAAATATGTAGCATAACTAACTTCATGTGTAATTATTTTACTTCATGCGCAATTAATTTTCTACGCCTCCCAAGAGAATTCCCCTTTGTACATTAACCCTCTAAGGACCTAAATTGTCAGGATTATATATATTAATAGATTAGGTGTTGTGAGCCATAAGAGGAATTTGGGTCGTATGCAACTTAGGCCATATGGGCCAGGCTCAACCTAATTAGTATATAATGTATACAATGGGCCAGGTAGCGAATTTGGGTGATCATTGTACTCATATATGGTTAATTGATATCATTGAAAGATCTAGTTTTTGCTATTTAGACGTTTTTGCTAACGTGTGTGGGTTTAAAGTAGTTTTCGTGTCCATCTTTATTCGTTCTTGAATCCTAACGTGTTTGAACTTCGCACAAATATGTGGTTAATTGATACCATTGAAAGATCTGTCTTGGGACTTACAATTGGTATAAGAGCTTCATAGCTTTTTGAAGGCTTGAGTGATAGCAAGGTTCAAGAAATATCGAATAAAAGGGATTTCTTTTGTTGTTTTTGGAGGTGTTCGAAAATATTTGAAGGTTGTTTTTGTATTTTGGTGTTTTGTTCTTGCATGTGTTGGTGTTAACAACTAGAAAACGAAAAAAAGAAAAGATTTTTCTTCATGTTCTTGGTGGTGTTCATCTAATTCATTAAAAGAACTTCATAGTTTGCTTCATTAATTCAGTGAAAAGTGTTTAGAGAGAATCTTTTAAAATTTCAAAGGATTTGGAGATAATCTCAACAAATGAGAAGATTTAGGAGAATCCCAGAACTCGAGTTCACGCAAAAAGGGAGTTCTCAAGTTTGGTGTTCCTGGTTTTTAGGCATTGGCAGATTAGGAGAACAAGTTTCTAAGAGAACTAGTTTTGAGACAACTATAGTTATAAAAAGCGCACGTTTTTTGCACCTAGGCAATTATAGCACACAATTAATACTGATTAACATTTTTAATTCGTAGATTCCTCAAATTCTGTAGTATACATATATTTCCATCTGATTATATCACTAATAACTCCGTTCGAATTCTTCAAATCCATATTAGTATATTTCTGATTTAATTCTACATATTATTCCTAATAAATAGGGATATTAGTTTTTTTTTAATTGTTAATTTCTTGTATTCTGTAGTATATTTCTGTTTTGGTTTTGTTCGTAATCTTTACCAGCTTATTATTTCTGATTTACTTTTGCTTTTGAATATACAATGTATTGTTTTTGTTCTCTGATTTAATTCTGCATATAAAGTTTTTCTAATCCAACTTAGTATTTTTCTATGAATTTCTTTAAATGAGATAACCATGTTAATCTTTAGTTCTCTGTTTCACCAACTTATAATGTTTGGCTTTTTTGACTGATTGAAATCTGAATTTTGTTGTCACACAACCGATTTGGAAGATTATGGTATATGAAAAAGGTGTTATTTTCCTTTTCATAATATATATTAACTTTTTTATGTTAGTGCGCTATTTTTTTCTAAGGCCCACGTTTTTCTATGCGTTTTTTACCTAGGCCTTAGGCGGAGCCTAAGCGCCTTGAGTGCGCTTTGCACCTTTAATAAATATGGAGACAACTAGTTTTTAAGAGAACTAGTGTTTGGGAGAACACATTTCTAAGAGATCTAGTGTTTAGGAGAACATTTTTTCGAGAACTAGTGTGTGGGAGAACACGTCTTTAAGAGAACAAGGATTGGGAGAACACGGGTTTTTAGGAATACGAGTTTTTGTTTCTTAGGGTTTGGTGTTCTCGGCTTTTCGTAGTTCATGAGTGTAAAAAAGGCATTTTTTCATTATTACGAGACGAGTTTGTACATAAAACTTGGTGATAGTGTTTTTCTTCTGGATTAACAAATTGACTTTTTTGGTAATTATTTAGGTTTAATGGATTCTTGAACTATTGTTGCTACAACTCTGAAGTTGGACTCTCAAATTGGAACTACCACATGTCCCCGTAGACTTGGTGTTGGTTGTGATTTCTATGATTGGAAGTTAAGGTATAAATAGTATGTCAAATTTGTTGATAATAAAATTTGGAGATCGGTCGTTCAGGGTCCAAAAGCTATTACTACTAAAGATTTAAGATAGGGTGGTCTTGCCAAAACCAGAAGCTAAATACAATAATGAAAATGGGGAATTAATAAAACGAGATGAGAAAGCTTTGGCATCTATAACAATGGCTTTGACACCTGAAGTTATTGCAGGTTTCAACCATTGTGTTTCTAGTAAAGAATTATGGGATGCATTAATTGAGTTTTGCGTCGGTAATGAAGACAAGAAGGAAGCACAAAAGAACATGTTAAAGCATAAGTTTAACATATTCAATTTTATATATGGTGAATCTCAAGAGACTCGAATACAAAGAGTTGTCCATCTTATCACATAAATGAAAAGTGCCCGAATATTGTTAGATAATAGTGATGTAAACAAGAAGCTCCTTAATGCTCTTCCTCGCTCCTTAATAGCTAACATCAAGAAAAGTCAGGAAATTTCCAGAATGAGTCTGACATCACTGGTCTCATTGAAAAAGTCATATAAGCTGGATAACAAACAATGTGATCTCCGTCACACTAGTCATATTAATTCAGCAAGGGTTCCATCAATAACTAATGTTTTTGCTTCAGGTTTGTCTCAGAGTGATTCTCAAGGATAAGGGTTTCCTTAGTTGGCTGCAGCTACTAGTATTCTCAAGGATAAGGGTTTCCTTAGTTGGCTGCAGCTACTAGTATTCCAAATCTCAAGATGCCACATGTTCAACGAAATAAAATATGAATCCAGAACAGCTGAAGGGGGTTGAAAAGAACATATCCTTGTACAATGATATGATGAGTGCTTAAACCACATCTAAAATCGAATGAGATGAATCAGATCTATCCTACGGATGTCGAAGAGATTGATGTTAACTAGACAATGGCTATGGCTGTCTGGAGGACTAAGAACTTTGTTGTAAAGTATGGGATTAACAAGTGGGGTGATAATGGTGCAACGCCTATGGGTACTAACAAGTCTCAGCTTCGACGTTGTAACTGCCATGAGAAGGGGATTTTGTTAGGGAATGCATAAAGCAGAAGACTGATTGCACATTATGAAGAAAATTTTAGTTAGCATCTCTTCTCCTATTAATGGATTTGCAAGCTCAAGTGATCCAAAGGCTTTGGTGACTCAAGTAGGTGGAGGATTTGATTGGAGTGAGCAGTTGCAAGCCCTGGATATTAATCCAACAAATCATGCTTTCATGATTGTCATCAAGGATGCTTCATCCTCTTCTACAGAAACTGTTGAGGTAAATTTTAATATTTGTTCTCAATTTTGTATTAAACGTGTTGCTTTTTTTATCGTAAACATAATGATGAACTCCGCAGGTAAGTGGGGATATGCAAAGGTTTAAAACAAGAATTTATAACTAAAGAAAAAGCTTACAAAACAAAAAGTGAAGCTTCAAAGAAAGACATATCCCAACTCAGGCAACAAATTACGACAAGAACTGCATTCACCTATACTCTAAGAAAAACATACAGGATCAAACTGATGATTTTAAACATGTGAAAACTAAATATCAAACGACAGATTCAAGTTTCAAAAAGTTTGAAATATTTAGCAAGGTTGCAGAAAATATCATGGATACATAGTTACAAGGTAAGAAGATACCAGGGATTGGAATTAATAAAGTCATTCCTACTTTCATTGACAACAATACTAATATATCATTATCTAAAGAAAGGAAGTTGGTGAAGCTAATATGGTATGTGGGAAAAAGTACAATTGTCCTGATGTGGTTGAATCAGTACTAACATTAGTAGACGCTGATTTTAAATATGTGAATGATACTGATAAATCTACTCATTATGCAGATCAAATATACATTGCTGATTGGGATAGCGAGGATGATGATTGTGATGACTATTAAAATGATATTGTTTAAATCTACTCACTAAAACTAGTTCTTCTTTTAATTCGTTTAAAATGGATATTGTTTCAAAAACTTCTAGTGTTTTGGTCCTGGTTTATTAGGGCAAAGGTTTGGTTGATTTGCATGTTTTTAAATCTAATCCTTTTAATTCTGATGATAACAATTGTTCTACTTCAAAATGTCAGAATGTTACCGTGTTCGTGACTTCTAATATTGATGGTGGCTGTAAAAAGTTGGTGATGCCTAGTGTCCCCATGACAAACACAAAAAGGTAAAACTACTCGATTTGGTGGTAAACATCCAACAAAATTACTCAAATCACAACATAGTTATAGGTGATATGAAATGGAGTTTATGCTCCTTATGTGAAGATGCAGACTTGCTTCAATTGTGGAATTGCAGGGCACATTGCTAGAAATTAAAAGAATCGTCCTTATGTGTCGTATTATAATGGACATCAGAAAGTTATACCCAATTCTAATAGTAATTCTGAGCTAATGAAGATGACATCACCTAAGGCAATGAAGATTCTGAAGGCTAAGTTTAAGTATTCTGATGTAGACTGGAATGTTGCTAAGGATAAACAACAAGAGGTTGTGAAGCAAAACCTATTTTAAAAACTAAAGCAGTTTCAAAGTATGTCCCTGTTTCAAAAATAAACAAAGTTTCTGAATAAATTGTTCTAGAAAAGGCTATAAAGAAAATTTCTAAGTCTAAACAGATTTGGAAACAAATATCAAGAGCAGCAACATCCCTAGTCCCTGAAACAAATGGAGATATGTGCTTACATGAAGTTTCTTATGTTGATTCATAAGGACACCTAGATCTACAATGGCCTGAGTACTGATCTCAAACTAAATCTCCACATGTGAATGAACAAACAAGGGGGAATATCTACAATCTTTAATTTGTTGATAGTGGTTGTTCCAGACACATGACGGGAGATATATCCCAGTTATATGATGCACAGGATTTCAATGGGGGATATGTGAACTCTGCTGGAGATAAAGTGGCAAAATCATCAAAAAGGGTACAATAATTATTGAATTCCTTAAATTGCTAAGTTTCACTAACTTATGACGGTTTTCAAAACATTAAAAAGATTTTTCTTAGTTCTTTAAAATTTGTACATTTTTATTTATTTTTAATTTTTTATGCTCAAATTCTTTGGGGGAGCAATTAGAAAAATCCAAAAACATTAGAAAAACCAGAAAAAGGTGTTTAACTGCATCATATGGGAAATGATAAGAATTTTTATCTTAAATCTAGACTAGCACATGTAAGGCTCTAAAATGAAAAGACTAGGATCTAGTGTGATATGGCGATTATTGGGTTATATAAGATCTGCTGATGATGAATGCCAAAACCCAAGGGAACTATCTTCCCTGCCTAATGGAATAACTTGAAGTACATTCTAAAGACTATAAGTTTACCCCCTTGAAAATTTCTCAAACAACCACAAAAAGTATTGTAGAAGAAATGTTGCTTCAAAGATTAAGTGAATAGAAGTACGATTGCTGAATTATAAAAATGTTGGTCAACTAGTCAACATTCAAGTCAACATAAGTCAAGGCTGAAGACCAAAATATCATGTCTACAAGTCAAATAAGACCAAAAGTACTGGAATATTTCTAGTAGTTTTGAGAATCCGGCTATTTTCTCTTTGTTTACATTAGTTTCAATGTAACAATGTTTTCTGTAACTATCCAATAGTTTTGATAACTACTGGCAGTTACATGATTAATTAGGTTGTTCAGGGTCGCTTTCATGGTGACGTCACCAAAAATTCTCTCCTCCTATATATAGTTCATGTCTGCCATTGTAATAGTTAACACTAAGAGCCAAAAGACATAAGAACTTAATGAGAGAGAGAGAGAGATCACTTGGTGATGGGGAGTACAAACGGTACCTTTCATTGTATTGTAAACATTTAATTAAATGAAATTATTATGCAATCAATCCAAAATCCAACCGTGTTGATGATGAGGTGTTTATGTTTATTGTTTAGCTTGAATTTCTATATTTTTCCAACCTGTTTAATTAAAAACACACACACTAAACTGTTGGAGATCAGTGGTATATGGCCCTCATGTTCCCTCTGTACCGAGTATGGAAAGACAAGATGTCAATAAGCCTGAGAAAACCACTCATTAGCATGAATTCCAAAAGTTGGAGCTTGATGCTAACGCATTCGGGATACTGGCCATGACCTTACCCAACGAAATGTTTGTTGAATTGCTCCATTGTGAAAATGCCAAAGAGTTGTCGGATACTTTGAATGAACAATTTTGTGGTACCGATGAGGTATAGGAGAATACCATAGAAATTCTTAATAAGAAATATGAAACATTCCCTCATTTCTAGGGACAATATCTGACTCAACAATTTGAGTGGTTTAATTGCTTGATCAGTGAGCTAAGGCTTGTAGATCAAATTTATACCAGTTCTGCTCTGAGTCACATATTTTATAGATATCTTCATGATATGTGGGATACAGTTGCATATATGTTGAAAATTTATTGGCTTCAAACAGATGACTCTGACACGACTTCATGGAAAACTTCTCACTTATGAGAGAAAGCTTGACCAGAAACAGAAGTTGATATCTTCAGGAAAAATTGTTGATGTTAACACATATGGTAACACAACCCTAATGAGTCAAGATGAGTCATCATTAACTAGTAGTATAAATAACTTAGGTTAATGATCACTTTGTTGGCATAACTACTGGTTTCAATTCTCAGTTTGACACAACACATATTGGAGACCAGAACTTTACATTGATGATGAATGATCAAAAACATATGGATCAAACTGACTAAGAAGAGTTTGATTGTAATACCCTATCAGGTTTTAATTGAAAAGATGCAGCGGAAATACGTACTATAAAATTTCTTTTTTATAAATGTTCCAGCATACTCGAAAACCATTTAAAAACGGATCCTTAATAAAATATTACATCATTCATCTTTAATTAATGTACCGATATAACATGTGAACACGAACAAAGTGACCACCCTTCCGTATAATCCATGTTTCTATAACTCGATCTTCGCCCGCTTGTCCCTCGTGATAAATAGTAATTTTCCATATAACCTACGGTCACCATAAACAACCGTCACTTTAGTGAATGGTCACACCATACTTATATTATAAACATCTAGCTAAAAGACCAAATTGCATTATAACGACGCAAGATTTCTTGTTCGATCATCCTTCCAAACTTATCCGCTACTTCCCGACATTAACTCACTCGGACCCAACGTTATCATGCCTGCACTTTTCGGTTCATTCTCAACGATAACATGATTAGTAACGTGCGCCCTTAAACACATTGAAACCCACAGCTTCGCATAAACACATTCTATTAAATCTACGCTCAGTAGGTTACATCACATGCATTCACGTTCATATATCTGAGCACGTACTTATGTTTCCCATACCCACGTATACACCTATAAATTCGTACTACATAAATACTAATTGTGAATTTTATTTATATACACATGTATAATCACAATCATTCAATTTCCTCCAAGCCCATTACTTTGGTAGGCACACCATTTTCCGTATATAAACATGCTTATGTATTAGTTTCGTCCCTTAACATGTGAAATTCTTTGTCCGTTTGACCTGTTCATGACGGGTAAATACTTTGACCAATCTATTATATCATCATTCTTGATACTATTTTAATTTAGAATGTTGTACTAATTAATCATGCTACTATAATTCAACATTTTCACCCTTTTAACTTTCGAATCAGGTTTTCAAGTAAACTAATGAAACGTAGCTTATTTAAATATCTTTCCAAGAATATAAAGAAAGTCTCCATACGATGTATACATGATTTTATATGGTTTTTACAAAAAACAAGACAGCAACACATTTTGCTTCAATCAACATGTTGTACTTATTAACCATGGTCTTATAATTCTGTTTTTTCACCATTTTAACTTTCGAATCAGGTTTTCAAGCAAACTAATGAAACGTAGCTTATTGAGACACCTTTCCAAGAATATAAATAACTTCTCCATACGATATATACATGATTTTAAATGATTTTTTTAAGATGTTGCTGTCACAGGAAATAATAATACGAATTTTCATTTCGGAAATCACTTACCTTATACGTCAGAAATCATGCTTGCTCCCTTGCCTCATCTTGACCCATTAGCCCTTCGTGCTTGAGTCGATTGACAAGATTCCCGTCCTTACACTTCATTATGTTCATATCATGGTTAACCTATATGATCATGCATACAAATATTCATTTCTTTCTATTCATAAATTACTTGACTTTCATTAATCAATTACCGCATACATAAGTCACATACAAGTATTCACCTTGTTCCAAATCCACGCAAATTCAATTATCATCATATATAACACATAAACCATCTAGTACATAACACATGACTTCTACTCTTATAATAGTGTCCGAAAGCAAATCCATGATTTTCATAGATCGTTGACTTTCAGAAAGTCAACTGTCTTACTTACACCCTTTCAACCTATGAACATGAATCCTCCTTAATATGGTAGACTATGGTATTGACATCATACGCATTTCATACTCATAGTGTATGGCCTATACAACTACATGATCACCAAATTACATACACATACATAATCCTTCCCATCCACACTAGCATTTTTATATCTTCATAACTAACACTATAACCCGTACTTAGCTAACCCGACATGATTCCAAATTTACGCTTTTCTAGGATTCTCATATGCTTCACATTTACTTCTAAATCACAATTCGCATGGTGTGTATTACATCACACAAGCATACGGCGCAAACTCCTGAAGCATACCTCTACCGAATCACACATTAACTACATTCTCATATGGAATTCATCAAGAACATATTCCTCATGATATTTTGTAACACTTCGCATTTTCATACTTTCCCCATATAGAAAGCATATTATATTTCTATTTTTGGAAACTTGTAGTCGTGTTATACTCATAATCAATTTCAACTTTGTAATCCGAGACTTTGATCATAATGGAATTCATACTTTATACATATTTGTCTTACAAGCGTTTCGGTACTTAAATACATGTTTTCACACAAAACGATACTTTTTATACATGCAAATACTCATTCATACACTCTCGATACTTAAATTATACTCACATACGTGTTATATACTTAAAACATGCCAAAAACACCTTAAAATACCAAGTTTTAGCTTAAAATGAGGGAAAAACCAAAGTTCAAGGACTAAAATGCAAATCTGCCCAAAATAGGGCATGGCGCTACGCGACGCCTAAACCCAATTAGGCATCACGGGGCGTCTAGCCCCCTGATCCGCAGAAAGTTTCTACCAGCTCCTAGATAGGTCATCTTTCCCACCTCTCTTCATACCCAATCAACTTAAACCTCCATTAAAACCCAAAACCCTAATCCTACATTATAAAACTAAGCCTCCATCACCTCATGTTCACTTTCCAAACTCCTCTATGCCTCCAAAACACTCTCAAATCAGTTGCAAAAATCAGAAAACTCAGATTGTTCTAAGTGCCAAAGCGAGCAATATACTTCATCTTCTTCATCTTTTCTTCACCAAATCTTCTTCTACAAAGCTTGGATTGCCTTTAGGATTGTTTCCACAGGTTTTCCATGGAAAACCAAGGTGAAACATCACCATTTTGAGGTCCAAATTTTCTGTTTTGGAAGATTATGGTATTCCTTTTATTGAACTCATGTTTTTCTTAAACAAACTTGTGTTCTTATGCCATTAATCAAGTCCATGATTAGTGAACTTAACCAAGGTTGTTTCATACAAGTTCGGGGGTGTTAATTACCTCCAAACTTTCTGTTTTGTAAGGGTCTTAACCCACAAGTGTTGAAACCATCCAAGCTTGTCTTATGACAAGACTTGTGTTTTGGTAAAGGTGTGATTACTTGGAAGCCTTGGCTACCCTACCTTCAATCCACCACCTCACTTGATGATTTCACATTGCTATCCTAAGTGGTTTGCTAGACCTAAAAGTAACTTAACCCTGTTTAACCTTCGACACTTAGTTAACTCTTTCCATGTCGGAAGTGGAAACCCGGGTTGATGATTACTTGGCTACTTAGTATAGTAAGGAGTTGTATATTTCTTTCTTATTCATGACCATCCGAATCATCCTTGTGATGATTTGTGCATCGGTGAATCATACAATGAGGATAAATGGATGTTTATCATCCTACCTCCATGCTTGGCTTATATGACAATTTATGATTCTCTTGTTGGACTTAACTTAGAACTATATTATATAAACTATAAATATATGAATACATAACCGAACCCTTGATAATAATCGACACGATTACTTGTCATGGTAGTAAGTTATATTATCATAGGCTTGAGCCTCTTGTTATGATTCTAATGGGCAATTCGACCCATGAAACCACATTATCCCTTACGGGACTTATAGTGTCAAAAACGAGTGTTTAAGTCTAGATAATTACTTTTGAATATATACTTTCGCATACTTTAAATTCCAAATCTGAATCTTCCATTAACATTCTGAATACTCACACCTTCATTTCCCTATTTTCACCAACTTGTCAATACTCGAAAAATCAGAAAGCTATGCAAACTTGTGAGTACACTCGAACACCCTATTTACGCTTTACACTTTTGGGTGCAATATGTTAACTTATCAAAACGCACAATCACACTTATATTTTTTTGCAATCACACAAACAATCCATTATACATGCTATAGTTACGTGTTACACTATTTGTATACTTGGAACATTCTTATGTGATACTATAGGAGTAACGCACCGCCCGTACTCTTGTGGTCCTGTTAAGTTTATTCTATTATTGCGGTGACACTTGAAGATTAACTTGTAGATCGCATGCCATGTTTACATTAATCTAGTACACTACCTTAACATGTGAATTCATTTAAACTATTTTATATTTATGCTATATCAAACTTGTGTACTCGCTAATGCTTTTGTGTTGAACTATACTTTTAAACATATTGCAGGAATTCTATGATGATGATGACATATGGAACTTGGTAGGAAGGACTAGAAACACACCAAATCTTAACTCATGTTTATAGATTAGTCATACGATACATGTTGTACTTTATTTTGTTTCGAACTTGTTGTAATTCTATTTCAAATAATGTACTTGATAATGATATGAAATTCATTTATTAAATACTTGTCATATTTAGCGTTATGAAGTCTTGAGCATTCTATTTACGTCCACCCCGATGATTCCGCCATTGGTTGGGGTGTGACATATTTTACTATCAAATACATCATCAATACGTTATATATATAATTACCTATTACTTGCATACAATTTCACATATCATTTCTGTTTAGACATTTCATCAAACACTTGGTTTGTGTACTACTTTCTAAGCACAATGTACAAGTATTTCAGGCTTTCATTCCTACTTCTTGGATTCACTTCATCAACACAACTATGCTTCAATTAAATTTCACACTATACTTCAACCTTACTAACAATTATGCATCTAACACTACATAATTCATCAAATTTATACAAGGATTAGACATGGGTGACACACCCATGTCCCCATCTTCATCATCCCAAATGGGTTCCACTTCAAAGCATGAAATTACTCAAAATCATACACAAAACAAGTTCTATTTAGTGATTCTAATACTAAATCATACTTAAGTTCATATAAATTCACGGATTTGATCATAACCCATTTCATGCAACATCACCAAGTAAGAATCTATAACATACCACATGACTTTTAAGGCTAGATGATACTAATACTTGGTTCATGTATCTTGATCATCATGTCCCTCCCTTCCAATTTGTTGAATTTTCCTTCTTGCTCTTGAGAGGTTTTCACCTCTTCCCCTTTTCCTTTATCTCTATACATGACACACTACCCACACATACTAGAACCCCCCTTTTTATAAAACTTAATTCCATTCCACCTGAAGAAACACTCGATCTATGCTGATCGGGATCAAACTAGATTTGAAGTTGCGGTTTCTGCATAATAAGGTTAATCTTAGGTTTGCTCGTCGTACGAAGATCACTCGCCGGTAAACAATGCAAAACAGAACACCGTTAGACTCGCCACAGGGAGAATGGGGGTTCTCTCCGTAACCACCCTCCGGCTTGAGAATAAGTACAGTGTATCGAAAGAGATTAAGTGCAGTAAGAGAGAAAGTATGTGAAAGTGAATGCCATTACTTGTACCTGAAGTCTCGTATTTATAGCTGGGTTTGGGCGCCAAAATATGAAGAAGAGTTACGGAATCTGTTTACGTTGTTAGTTAGTTATCTTGCCATCCATGCACATGGATTGTGTGCTGATCAACGGCTAGGGGATTGTCACATGGAAAGTGAACCCATCTAGATTTATTTGCAAAATATGCCATCATCGTGATTTTAGATGAGTGCTTCAGATCTTGCCACGTCACATTCGGTTGTAACCGAATGAGGACACGCACGATGAGCATTAAATGTTTCTATAAGATTTCACAGCTGCGAGGCTCTTGTCAAAAGCCACGTGTCCAGTTTGTTGTAAGAGAAATGATTCTTTTTGTCTGCTTTTTACATTCCTGCGCACGGGTGTGCCTGAGAATTCTTAATTGTTGTTCAGCCTAATCATATCCTTGCGAGAGCCCATGCAAAGGTGTTAATGATCATTGACCTTCTCAGTATCTTGGTGCCGGGTTGTCTAGAGAGAGTTTTCCCCAAGTTTATTGAGGTTAGTTACTCGAGCCCGTGTAAGACTGTATTAAAGCAAATTTGAAAAGGAGCAAAGGTGTGGTCCTCTGCCCTGTCGCAGCGTTTTTGGGACCATACCTCTTCAAGTCCCCCAGTCCAGTGTTGTTCCTATGCGCCATGGCAAGTAGGTGGAGCTCTGAACTTTAAAAAGAATTGTGCTTTTTGTTTGTATAGCGCTTGTTGATGCGCAAGGTTGAGAAACTTCGTTGTGAAGATATGCTTTATGGATAAGAATCTTGAAATATTTGAATTTCAAATAACTTGAGAGGTGTCAGTCATCGGTGTGGGGGAGTAGGTGAAAAAAAATGCAGATGACGTCTGATGACTGTGTGGCTGCTTGTCAACAGTGTCAGACGGCAAGCATATAATGGAATACGACTCCTGTGTGTTACACGCGCATGTGAAGCCCAATACTATTCCCCACTCTCCCACAAGCCTGTATAGGGTTCCGTGAACGACGCAAAAGTTGTTGCACGTAGTCCGAGGCATTTATTGCGATTACTATATAAAGGGCTTGATCCTTCGTCTTCTTTACTTTTTCAAATTTTGCAGAAACAAGAGACTTCTGAAATTCTCCGGCAACCTTGTCATATTTCCGATCGGCTTCCTCTTTATTCTTATTATGTCTTTACTATTCTATCGGTAGGTATGGCTACCAGTTCGAAAGTAGAAGAAATTATAGATATGACGTCGACCTTGCCATCTTTAAAGTGGACCAGAGAAGCATTCAACGGGCTAGTGAAGAATCTAAAGTTTCCAGCGACTTGGGATACCTGGTATCCCAATGAGAATGATACGGCAGCCGAAGCGCCCATCACCTTTTTTTCGGAGTATTTTGCTGATGGTGACTTCCGGTTACTGGTGACCCACTTTCTTCTGGAAGTTCCTGAATTTTACCAGTTTCACATCTCCCAATTGAATCCCATGGGGATGGTGAGGATCTGTCATTTCGGGTTTGTATGTCGATCGATGAATATTATTCCGATGGTGGATCGGTTCAGGGTTTTTTACCAATTGCATTGTTCCCTGGGATTTTATTCATTTCAGCAGCGTTCTGTGGCCAAGAAAGTACTACTCCTTCCTCCCAAATCTTACCACGATTGGAAACAAAAGTTGTTTTTACAATAATGCTGGAGTGATCCCAATGAAGATGACGTTCCGCGGCGTGGAAAACGTTCCTTTGGAAAACATGGTGGTACCAGTCAACGAGGAATGGTATCAAAATTTGAAGGATGTGCCAAGTGTGATATTATCTGAGTGTATCTTGGTTGCGGCAGGCATGAGTTTGCACTGGAACGCGAGTCGTCTTGATAAGCTTGTGTACTTGGAAGATGATCAAAGTAAGTATTTCATGCGCCTGTTGAATCTGACTTCATTTACTTATTCCTTTGTTTTTTGTAGTTACTGCTTTATACAATGTTGCCTTTAAAAGAGAAAAAGGAAAGATGGGCACCAGGCAAGTAGATTCAACCGAGCCATCTTGGTATGAGCAGATTTTGCCCAATTTCATGCTTCCCAAGGCAGAAGATTTGCAAGCGCAACCATCATCAGCCATTGGTAAGTACTGTTTTACTGCGCCTGAGTTAGTATTGCAATATTACTACTTTGCTTTTGTTGCGCCGAAGTAATATTGCAATTTAACTTATGGCTTGTATGTATTTTTGTTAATTCTTTAGGAGATTTGATAAACTTGGGCGTAGGCCCAGACAGCAAGAAGAAAAGAAACCTGCACCTCCCGCTCCGAAGAAACCTGTTGCGCCAAAAGTTGAAACCAAGAACGGTAAATGCATAGTATCCGACTCTTGGAAAGATTACGTGGTGGTGCCTGACACCTTGAAGGTCTTGAACCTGTAGGTGTGTAGAAACCAAAGGCGGAAACTGGGATTAACATAGATGTCCCTGTGACGAACCCCTGAGGACCCCGTTGATGTGGAATCTAGCCCCGACCCATTAGTCCGGGACAAATCCAAGAAAAAATGAAATATTGATTTAGAATCTCCAGCGCAGCTCGTGAAGAAACGATGCGGAAGAAAATCGTGAAACAAAGCAATTTAGATGCCTTTGCTGCCAAGTTTTCTCATGGTACAGCGTATATAACTACTTTATTTTCCTGTAGAGAAAATCGGGGCTTCATCACAGCCGTCAAAGCCATTATCACTCGCGTTTCCGGCACATGATTCTGGAATACCAGAGAAACCTCAAGGTGATAAACTGGAGACTGAAATGGAAGAGCATGAAACGGTCCTTATCACGCCACCCACCCCAGAGAAAACATTTGTTGCAGCAGAAAAAATTGTTGAAGAAAAATCAACCTTACATCTGACGCTGCTGTTGGCGAGTAGGATAAAGATACTGCCAAATCTTCAAAATTTGAACAAATTTCTACTGCTGGCGAGCAGTCTAAAAATATTGGCCCCTCTCCTTCAGTGCAAGAGTTTGAGTCGTTGTTTGAAAACCCAGAAGAAGAATCCCCCATTCGCCAAGACGAGACGCCTGGGGATTATTACTATCGCTCATATTCTTCTAACAGAGCTTCCTCGATTCATGAGCCCGTATGGAAACTGAGGCAAGGGGATACTTTCGCCGATTGGCAAGCGTGTAGGGAATCGTTCAAAGGTGCTTATCCGCCCGTCGAAGTTAAAATTCAAGAAGAAAAATCACACGACCAAACCTACCGCGCCATCTTCAAGAAACAGCAAGTGCTTCCTCCACAACCCACCGCATTGTGCGCGAATGGCACAGCATGCATAAAGATTGGAATGAGTTTGAAACATCTAAATTCAAAGTGGGGGTGGAGAAGGAGAAGGTGAAGCGTTGATGGTAGAGCTTGTGGCTAAAAAAGCTAAGTTTGAAGAAGAAAAGAAGACTGGGGAATGGTCAGCTATGGGATGGAAAAAGAAGGCGGATGCGAAGGCTGCGCTGCTAGTAGAGGAACGCAAGTGTTGGGTGGAAGCTTGTGTGCGTGATAATAATGAAAAAATCACGTTGTAAAATGAGATTAAGAAACTTAAGAAAGAGAAGGCCGACGCGCTAGCAACAGCTAGAGAAGCGCGCTCACATCATGAGCGCAATGAGAAGAAAGAGGTAGAAACTAGTTTTACCCTTATCCGTAAAATAAAGAAATTCCTGACCTCACCTCTTTACTATTTGATCAGGAGCAAATGAAAGAAGACTTGGAGGTGTCCAAGAAGAACCTACAGCTGGCGCAGGTAGAAAAAACTTAGCTTACGCGTCAATTATCTGAATCTGTGAAGAAGGCAGAAGAAGTTGAAGTCGCGCGTGTTACTGCCGAGAGCGTCGCGGAGCCTCTAACGAACAATTTAACATGGATGCAACAGTATGGTGTTGTGAATGTAAGTGTTCACAAACTTACAATAATCTGAATTTATGTGCTTTGAACTCATTAAAAATACTTGTATAGATTGCAAACTCAATCCTGAACTCTACTGAGCTGGATGAGGCGGTGGCTCAACTAATGGTAGCGGCACGAAGTGATGGCTATACCCAAGGTTATAATGAATACTCACTTCACGTTGCTCATGCACTTCAAGTTAAATGGGACACCAGCCGATCAACGATTCATGGGGTTGACACCGACGCTGCCTTTGTTGTTGCCAAAAAAGCATTTGATACTCTTCAAGTCCCAGTCATGGATTTGGTTTAATACGCGCTTCAACATGATGACTATGTCTATCGGTTAAAACAGATCTTTCATGATGATGTGAGAAAGAAACCAAAGCTCCTGAACATAAGTAAACTTTGCATGTAGGTTAGGATGTTTGTTACGAGCTCATGGTTTTGTCTGTATGTAACTGTTGCGCGGTTGCGCATTTGACGGAATGAATATATTTGGATTACAATATGTACATGAGTACAATTTCTTGTTTAGGTGAGACAGATGAATATGGTAAAAAGCTCATGTATGAACCTAGGATTAGACCTTGTGTTAGCTGGTAATCAGATAGTGTTCATGAGACTTGTGGAAGTAACCATCATGTTTTTGTCATACCCAAAGTAATTTCATGCATTTGCAATAAAACTAAACAGAATGTAAGTAATGACTTGTATATTAAAGCGCAAAGGCTGACTGTTACATAGTAACTA
Organism: Scalesia atractyloides; assembly: GCA_947069175.1. Classification (NCBI taxonomy): domain Eukaryota; kingdom Viridiplantae; phylum Streptophyta; class Magnoliopsida; order Asterales; family Asteraceae; genus Scalesia; species Scalesia atractyloides. Next base: position 11,312,260 of record CAMTDV010000030.1, on the reverse strand, counting down.
AGATGACAAAAACAAAATTTTGTAAATAGAACTCAGGCATCACAACTGGGTAAGGCATAAAGCCGATGCGCGTGAGAATCTAACATTACATAGTAATTGTGCCAAATGTAAATATCAAACGTTGACCTTCTTGTTCAAGCGCACTGCTAAAGATAGGAAAGTTGATAGGATTAATAACAACGACAGAGCTGCTGGGCATTCTAGGTTCTGGGAACACTGGACCCATCTAATCATTTTAGGGTGTAAGCCCCTTTCCCTAGGACCTCGTGTATGACGTACGGTCCTTCCCATCTTAGGGCTAACTTTCCAGGCTTTTCCACATTCGATGCTTCATTTTCACGCAAGACGAAATCACCTGGATGAAAAGTGCAGCCGCCAACTCTTGCGTTATAGTATTTCTCCAATTGAATCTTGTATTTGGCTTTTCGGATAGCCGCATTCTCGCGCCTCTCTTCCAACAAATCTAAATCCAATCGACGTTGTGCTTCATTATCTTACTTCTGTAGCGCGAGCATTCATGGAGATGGAAGGCCGATTTCGGCAGGAACTACCACTTCAGTCCCATAAACTACACTGAAGGGTGTCTCTCCGGTACTGGTGTTGGGCATGGTACGATGTGCCCATAAGATACTTGGGAGCTCGTCCACCCATCCCCTATGCGCCATCCCTAAACGGGTTTTAATGCCCACAAGTTGTTTGCTAATGCTTTCCACTTGACCGTTGCCTTGGGGATGTGCAACGGAAGTGAAAACATGTTCAATATTCATCTCCTTCATCCATTTTTTAAGCTCATCAGATGCTAAGTTTGGACCATTATCAGTAATAATGCGCATCTGTAATCCAAACCAAGATATAATGTGCTCCCAAATGAACTTTCGAATTACCATGGCCGTTGTTGAGGCTAGGGGCTTGGCTTCGACCCACTTTATAAAATAGTCAACAGCCACCCCAATGAATTTTACAGCCCCCGGTGCATCAGGAAATGGACCGACTAAATCAGTGGCCCATTGTTGGAAAGGCCAAGCAACAGTTACCGGAACCAATGGATTCTTTAGGCGCAGAGTTTTTAGTGCGTGGCGTTGACAAGATGTGCAGTTTCGCAAGATTTTCATGGCATCCACATGCATGCCCGTCCAGTAGTATCATGCGCTCATTATTTTGGCTACAACCATGCGCGGCCCAGCATGTATGCCACACAACCCTTCATGAACTTCTCTAACCAAATATCGAGCATCCTGCTTGTCAACACAACATAGGATAGGACCCATGTAAGATTTACGATACAGAATTCCATCCGCCATCTCATAATTCAAAGCTTTATTTTGAATCTTTCGCGCTTCAGCCTTGTTCTCAGGAAGAGATCCATGGGGTAAATACATTATGATCGGAGACAACCATGATGAACTCCCTACTTCTACCATGTTTACATGTCTAAATGGAACAGATGGATTTTTCAAAACTTCAATTCGTACTTCTTTAGCCAGGTGTTGAAAACTAGTTGCAACTAATTTGCTTAATGCATTGGCATGCTTGTTTTCGCTTCGATTCACATGGACTACCTTGAACTGTTTGAACTGACCGATCAGGGACATCACTTGCTCCAGGTATAAATCCATAATGTCTCCCTTTGCATCGTATGTGCCGGTGATTTGTCTCACCACAAGCAAAGAATCTACATGTGCTATTAAGTTTGTTGCTCCCATTTTATGGCATGGCGCACACCTATCAAAAAGGCTTCATACTCTGCTTCGTTGTTTGTACTTTTAAAGTCCAAGCGACTCGCGTTTGTAAACTCTTGGTTATCAGGATTAACCAAACGAAGGCCTGCACCTGCTCCATCACTGTTGGATGCGCCATCAGTGTGTAATATCCAAATTCTGTCATCAACAATAGGAACTGGATTTTGAATTTCCTCACACTCCTGAACTTTATCGATTGGTACCTCGGTTGCAAAATCAGCTAAGATATGCGCTTTAATGGCAGGGCGTGGCTTGTAGATGATATTGTGTCCTCACAACTTGATCGCCCACTTTGCTAACCGACCCGAGACTTCTGGCTTTGACAATATTTGACCCATATTATAGTTTGTTAAGACAATGATAACATGACCTGAAAAATATATGTGCAGCCTGCGTGAAGCATGAACTAGTGCAAGAACTAGTTTCTCCATGATGGAATATCGGGTTTCTGGATCGTTCAGCATTTTACTAACATAATAAATAGGAGTTTGAACTGCATCCCACTCAACTAACAAGACTGCGCCAACCGCTATTCAGAGGCGGCAAGATAAAGAATCATAGGCTCTTTGTCCAGCGGAGCTGTAAGAGTTGGGAGACGAATAATACAGTCTTTCATTTCTTGAAAAGCTTTCTCCGCTTCAGGAGTCCATGATGTACACAAAATGCAACGTATAAATTACATCAATTGAGGGCATAAAACTAACCCTTTTTAGTACTAAAGTTGGAAAAAGCACGTTTCTTTGTTCCTTTTGTATTTTCAGGATAAAATGAGCTCAAACGGACAAAAGAAGCAAATAAGCAGCTAAAAACAACATGAATACAAAAAGAAGGGATAGCAAGCCATGCTCGACCCCTCAGCAACACCCCAAAAGACAAAAACCAGATCACAGAAGACGAGCACGAGCGTCCCCACCAGGCACGGGGCGTGGTCAAGCCTTGCACTACATGACAAAACATTCAGAAGCTTCCACACCCACCACGGGCCCTGTCTAGAGTAACACGGGCCGTGGTGAACTATAAGATTTGCAGAATCTAGATAGTACAGCAAACAGTTGACCACGGGGCCATACCCAGAGGCCACGGGTCGTGTGGGGCCCTCTGCTGACAAATGAAATTAATGAAGAAAGAGAAGGATGTTGGCCACGGGCCGTGTCCGCTGAACACAGGGCCATGGCTGGGCTTCTGTTCAGGCTATAAATAGGGGTGCTTGGTTACCCACAAAGGCATCCCTTGGCAAACCACTTCTCTCTCACTTTGCCACCACTCCACCACCACTATAACACCAACACCCACCACCATCATCCATCTTCCATCTTTAGAGTGTGTAGGAGTCTTGGGATCCAAGATAGATTGTAAGGGTTCTTGTCAAACAAAGGCCATGCTTGGCTAAATTCCTTACATCACTTGGTGAAGACTAATCTTTTATGTATTACTTTTAGCTTTTAATCTTTCGACACTTTTTATTTGGGTTTGTACTAATGACCTATAATAACTAGTTTCTTATGTTGAAAGTGAATTTTCTTAACCATTTCTTCATGATGTCATTGATTTGCTCATTCGTGTCTCTACGGTCTATATAAAGCGTGTTAACTACTTGGAAGAGGGTTAGAAGGGTGGTTTGGTAGAATTCTTGTCTCGTTCTGTGTATAGATCCTACAAGGACTTGGTTCAAACTTATTAGGGCCTCCTTCAATGCTCAACGGGTATCGGATGGCGGGGGCGCGAATGGCTTGAACCCCTCATATGTAAACTACTATTAATATTTTAAACCGGCTACTTGGGATTGTATCCCTGCTGACTCAAACCTACGCTATACTACGCTCATGATGGGTGCACTTGCCCAAGTGTGTGTTTAGTGTTAGTAATAAATTTAAAACTTGACAATGCGTAAAATAGACTAAAAATAACAATAAAAATATAGTACGCTTAGCACACACCAAGTTTTTGGCGGCGTTGCCGGGCACACAAGGATTTTAAGAAAGCTTAAAATCGATGGCCTACTCATTTTTCAAAACCGTTTTCAAAACTGCGTGGTCGTTTTCTTATTTTAGATAATTTTAATTTTTACAGTAAGCTGAACACTGGCCGTGTCAATTGGTCCTGCAGATTACTAAAACAAATTTTTCAAACGCCCAGATATAGAGTCTGACCCCGGGCCGTGTTCACTGGACACGGGGCAGTGGTGAGTTTCTGTTTTCAACTTTTTATTTTCTGGTCCTGAGATTCTATAATCTGCTGGATATTTCCTTATGGAACAATATTCAGGAGATTACACTCACTACGACTTAGAGGATTATTATATTGTACCATTTGTGGTAATCCCCACTCGGTACAATATTGTGACTTATTTCAACCATCCGCCTCATATTCTTATGAGGAACCTTGTTTTGAGCCTCCAAAATCAAGCGTTGATTGGAACATTTATCCCACTCAGTTTGACACACCACCAACTTTCCTTCCCGAAGCCGAACGAATAATAGAACATCTTAAAACCCTTGAGCGGTTACTAAAAGAATCTAGAGCAAGGGAAGAAGTTGTTTCTACCAAAAAAGTAATAATCGAAGAAGTAAAAAATGGAAAACAAGTAAGTGAAAAACCTATGCCTGAGTCAAGCAATGAGTCAAGTAAGTCAACAATAAAAAATTTCGAAAGAAAATCAAATTTTCAAGAAGTTAACATTTTACCACCTTCTTTCGAGAACCATTGCTTGGTATCCACTCATGCTAAGTTTTTAAAAGAGTTAAACACTAGCGCTAAAATTGATGAAATAGTTAGCATTAGATTAACAAATGATCAAGCTACACTAATAAGAGATGAACAAATTGAAAATAACATAACGCCGGTTCCATGTTTTTTTCAAAACAACTTTATTAGCAATATCACCATCGACAAAGATCTTTGCGTTAACATAATGCCTAACTACATTTTTGAAAAATTAAATACTAGTGATTTTTCTCCACTTCAAATCCCCATTTTTCTACCTAATCGAATGATGATAAAAACAACGGGACTAGTTGAAGATGTGTTAGTTCAAACAAACCAATCGGTGGTCCCCACCAACTTCATCATCCTCGATGATGCTCCGCTTGTGTTAGGGCGACCTTTCGAAAAAACCCATCAAGCGTTGATCAACCGGAAGCAAAACAATTTACCAATTCAATTAGGGGCCGACAAAAGGTATGTCAATCTTGACCAAGCCATAAAATACCCATTTGGTAATGATGACCCCCTAATTGAAGATGACGATGAGCCACCCGATGCAGAAGAAGAATTCGCCCAACTTATCCAAGAAAAAGACGCCATTGAACAAACTTTTCTGGTCCTCGACCAAGATCAACAAAATAAGGAGTCTCCTAAAGACCCACCACTCGAGCTCAAGGATCTTCCAGAAGGTTTGGAATACGCTTTTCTAGACAGGCATGGTACACTACCCGTAATTATTTGGTTCTTACCTAGTTCTTTCTAAAACGACAGTTTATACAGACCATGCAGCGATTCATTATTTGTTTAAAAAACAGGATGCCAAACCACGTTTAATCCGGTGGATTCTACTCTTCCAAGAATTTGACATCAAAATAAAAGACAAAAGAGGAGCTGAAAACACCGCAGCAGATCACTTATCTCGCTTGGAAGAACAAGCTTTGGAGGCAACTAGGGACGAGCTCATCAATGAAATGTTACCAACAGAGTCCTTGGAGATGGTGGAATATCAAGAAGAACCATGGTACACCGACTACGCCAACTACCTGGCCAGCGGGATAGTTATAAAAAGATGGTCACATCATCAAAGAAAGAAATGCTTTGTTGATGTAAAACACTATTTTTGGGAAGATCCATATCTTTTCAAAATCTGTGCTGACCAACTTATCCGGCGATGCGTATGTGGTGATGAAGCAAGAAAAATCCTCCGCCATTGTCATGAAGGACCATACGGAGGACATCACGGAGCCACTAGTACTGCTCAAAAGGTATTTGATACAGGATTCTATTGGACAACCATTTATAAAGATGCGCAAAACCTTATCAAGACATGTGATGCATGCCAAAGATCAGGTAATATTTCTTCCAAAAACGAAATGCCACAAAATGGTATTCTTGTTTGTGAAATTTTTAATGAATGGGGGTTAGACCTCATGGGTCCTTTCCCACCATCAAAAGGAAACAAATATATACTTGTGGCTGTGGATTACTTATCAAAATGGGCCAAAGCCGAAGCTCTTCCAACAAACGATGGAAGGGTTGTGGTGAGATTCTTGAAGCGATTATTTGCCTGTTTCGGCACCCCAAAAGCTTTAATAAGTGATAGAGGCACCCATTTTTGTAATCAACAACTCGAAAAAATTTTAACACGATATGGGGTCCATCACCGAATTTCTACCGCATATCATCCTTAAACAAACGGACAAGCCAAAGTAACCAATAGAGGTTTAAAAAAGAATACTTGAAAAAACCATAGGGCTAAACAGAAAAGAATGGGCTGAAAAATTAGACGATGCTTTATGGGCCTTTCGAACCGCTTTAAAAACAACAATAGAAACCACTCCATATAAGCTAGTCTATGGAAAAATTTGCCACTTGCCAGTAGAAATAGCACATTAACTCTACTGGGCATTAAAAAACGTAAACCTAGATCAAGAAACAGCCGGTAAAAATCCATTTTATCAATTAAACAAATTAGATGAATTGAGAATTCAAGCATACTCTAACTCTGAAATTTATAAGGAACGAATAAAGAACTTACATGACAAACACATTTAACCTTGTGAATTTCGAGAAGGGGACCAAGTGCTATTGTTTAATTCACGACTTCGATTATTTCTCGGAAAACTAAAATCTAGGTGGTCAGGACCTTTTTCCGTCACTCATATCTTCCCACACGGTGCAGTTGAGATTAGAACTCAAAATGATATTCCATTTAAAGTCAACGAGCAAAGGCTTTAACTTTATCGAGGCTTCATTGAGGATGAGGAGGAAGAAATTTCTCTTCAAACAAGCGAGGTATGATTTGTATACATAACGTCATGTCTTGTAGGTGGTAAAAACAGCGGAAGAATTTCAAAAATAGGTAAGAAAGTTTGGAGAATACTTTTTGGGAAAACGTCGTTTGCTTAAAAAAATATTTTAGGCCTGACCACGGGGCCGTGGCCACTGGCCACAGGGCCGTGTTCGGTGTGCAGACGGGTATAAACCCCTTTTCCTTAAATTGTTCTTCATTTCGCATGACCCAGTTCCCCAAAAACTCTCTGGTTCTCCGGCGATTTTCTGCTCCATTTCACGTCTTCTTATCATTTAACATCCACAATGTATGATCTTTATACGTTTTCTAGTTAAATTAACGATTTGCATGTATTATAACATCAAGAAATTTTTGGGGAAAATCTAGGGTTCTTGAACTAGAACACTATTAATCTACTAATTTCTGTATAGACCTAGTATTAGAAGCATACAATTATGTTATGGAGGGTGAATCAATCGCAATCAACCATAAAAACACCCGATTTCAAGTACAAGTCACAAACCCTCATTTTCAAATCATAAAAGTTAAAATTGATGGGGTAAACGAAGTGTTTTTGAAAAAACAGGACTTAGGGTTTCATTTTCGGGGAAAACCGCCCATATTTAACCAAAAATTTTCAAGTTTTCGGAACCGGGACGAAAAATGAATTTTTGCTGTAACAGTGGCCTGACCACGGGGCCGTGGTCAGCCACCACGGGGCGTGGTCAGTTTTTCCAATCAACACGAGCCGTGGTCAGTGACCACGGGGCCGTGTTCAAATGTCTGTTTTCAAGTTTTTACCAAAAATAAAAACCGTAGTGAAATAATTGTACAATGGTCTTTTATGCAGCAAAGGCAAACAAGTTTCTCAAGTTCAAGACATCCGAATGGGAGTACCAAAACCGATGCGATATCCTCCAAAAAGGCGAGAGAAAGCACCGAAACAAACTTGTTACGACACCCTGGATGCTATAGGACAGAGAGGTAGATATGACATGCTTGTCATGGGGCCACTCTGAGTCGCTCTCGAGAAGAAACTCCACTCCGTATACGAGTTTAACATGGGATTTTATAGCACTTTCAAGTTCGACGCTAAGGCCGACCCGTTTGATTCAGAAGCAATTGGGTTCAGATGTGACGGGCAGTTTTTCTCAATCTCCATGACACAGTTTGGGGTCAACATCGGGCTATATAATGAAAATGACTCAACCGATGAGCATGTCACGGATGGCTTCCGTGAAGTTCTGGTGAACATAAGACAGACTGCATGGGCCGAGATTGGAGATGGACCTTACAACCCAAGCATCACCAAGAGCTCATAGCTGCGAGACCCACTCTACCGATACATCCATCGGGTCTTGAGCAACTCATTGAATCAACGGCGTGACAGCACAGGAGTTGTAAACCTTAATGACCTCACCTGCCTCCACTGCATCCACAACCGTAAGCCGTTCGATGTCACCTTCTTGCTCCTCAAAAACATGCACCTGAACCAACTGGCTAATCCACCCACGCCAATCTTCTTTGGGGGATGGATCTACAGGCTATTCAAGAACTATGTCAATCGTATTCCAAAGTCATTGACTCATGGTGCAAAGTCCAAGAAGGAAAACCTTATGTGCTCTTGCAAGATGTACAACTTGGCTAACAACGTCAACACCCGAGTTGGAGTGATGGAACGTTCCATCACTAGTATGCAAGGAGACATTGCATACATGCGAGGCCACATTGTGTATCGTGATGAGGGGGATGACGAGGATGAGGACATGGACTGAGCGGTGATGATGGCGGTAAGGTGGTAGGTGACGAATGCAGCATCAGGTTTATCTCTCTACCCTTGTGAACTATTTGCCAGCCTGCGTGCCGTGGTTTAAACAATTTGCTCTTCCAAACGACTTTTATTTTTTTGCATTTTTACTTTTATTTCTATGATGTGATGGATGATAAACGGTCGTAAGATTAGGATTTGGTATTTTAGTGTGCTTTGCGTGGTGTGAAATTGATAAAACATGTACAGGAGGCTAGATGCAGTAAGACTTAGTGCTAAACAAGCCCGGAAACCAGACGCAGATACCAAATGCAGACTGTCACCACGAGGCCGTGTTCAGCCAACACGCCCTGTGCCCATGAATTAAACCTGCGGATTAATTCCTATCTCTGATAAGGTTCGTGTTCACCAGGCACGACCCATGGTGAATCTTCTGTAAGTTTTGATACTCGGCATATGACCACAGGGCCATGCCCAGACCACACGGGCCGTGCCTAGATGCCCAGTAACACAAAATTTTGTTTTTAAACGCACTTTTACGCATTCGAATCAACCAAAAAACTTATTTTGGACACATTGAGGACAATGTGTAATTTAAGTGTGGCGGGTAACTAACACTTTGAATTTAGCAAGTCCTAATAACAAGGTTTACACAAAACTCTATTGGAACCGCTAATCACCGCAAATCTTTTTCAAAATTTTTCATTTTTTCTTACTTGTCTTGGTTTAATTTAGGAATAACAAGTTCTAATAAGTTATGTTTTTATAAATTTACAACCGATAGCGTCGTGATAAAAAGAACCAAATGAGAAAATTATAAAAAAGGGGCATAACAAATCTTTTTAAAAATTTGATTATATATACTTGTTCACATTATAAACACATTCCCACATTAAGTGTGTTTTGAGCCTTTATCGAGCATACATTCATACATCTTTAAACTAAATGCTCATTTTCGTTTCTTGTGTGAATAGCCGCTTGGACTTTACAACTCTAGAACTTGCCAAAACGATGCATTCCCGGTCCTTACCAACTTAAACCCCAAGTAAACGATGGAGGCATTAGAACTTAACCATATTTTTTCTTCAAAACCGTTATTTTTATTTATTTTCACCCATCACCTAAAATCCCCTAGTCAACCCTTTTGAGCCTAAAAACCTTTTCATTTCAAACACCCATCACCCCAAAAACCATTTTCCTTTCAAACCCATTTCTTTTACTAAAAAGCTCAGATACCTTTTTAAATATATATATATATATATATATATATATATATATATAGCTCTTCGAATAACCAAACAAGTTCCTTCAAATCTTGTTTGAAAAACGCTTGAATAAAATAAATACGAGAAGTTTTACGATATCCGACGCTATTTACGTCTTTTGCCATGCTACTAACCACTAACCAAAAAATTTCACCTACCTCTAACCCAAGCCTAAACCCTCCAAAGTCCTCTTGATGCTCGCAAAGGTTTATAGTTAAAAGGAGGAGGTTTGATCATTTGGCAAGCATATGGTAGAAGTAAGTTCCAAACTGGAATCGAGTGATATCACGAAAATACATCTCCGGCCGAGTGTTGAGTGATCCCTTGAGAGGTACGTGAACTTGTATATCAATAAATAGAATTTTAAAAAAAGGCATGTTATGCCTAAATAAATATTTTTTTCTTAGAAATGTTCTCAATAAATAATGTTCCTTTGAACTGTAGTTAAACATAAAAACATAATTTGAAAAAGAATCTTGGATTCCTGACACTCGAAGACAAGCCACAAAAACTTCTTCTCTACCTATTCCATTTGGGTGTGTAAGCCACATTTAAAGAGTTTTGCTTGAGGACAAGCAAAGATTCAAGTGTGGGGATATTTGATGTACACAAAATGCAACATATAAATTACATCAACTGAGGCATAAAACTAACCCTTTTTAGTACTAAAGTTGGAAAAAGCATGTTTCTTTGTTCCTTTTGTATTTTCAGGATAAAATGAGCTCAAACGGACAAAAGAAACAAATAAGCAGCTAAAACCAACATAAATACAGAAAGAAGGGATAGCAAGCCATGCCCGACCCCTCAACAACACCCCAAAAGACAAAAACCAGATCATAAAAGACGAGCACAGGCCGTCCCCACCAGGCACGGGGCATGGTCAAGCCTTGCACTACAAGACAAAACATTCAGAAGCTTCCACGCCCACCACGGGCCGTGTCTAGAGTAACACGGGCCGTGGTGAACTATAAGATTTGCAGAATCTAGATAGTACAGCGAACAGTTGACGACGGGGCCGTACCCAGAGGCCACGGTCGTGTGGGGCCCTCTGCTGACAAATGAAATTAATGAAGAAAGAGAAGGATATTGGCCACGGGCCGTGTCCGCTAAACACGGGGCCGTGGCTGGGCTTCTGTTCAGGCTATAAATAGGGGTGCTTGGTTACCCACAAAGGCATCCCTTGGCAAACCACTTCTCTCTCACTTTGCCACCACTCCACCACCACTATAACACCAACACCCACCACCATCATCCATCTTCCATCTTTAGAGTGTGTAGGAGTCTTGGGATCCAAGATAGATTGTAAGGGTTCTTGTCAAACAAAGGCCATGCTTGGCTAAATTCCTTACATCACTTGGTGAAGACTAATCTTTTATGTATTACTTTTAGTTTTTAATCTTTCGACACTTTTTTATTTGGGTTTGTACTAATGACCTATAATAACTAGTTTCTTATGTTGAAAGTGAATTTTCTTAACCATTTCTTCATGATGTCATTGATTTGCTCATTCGTGTCTTTACAGTCTATATAAAGCGCGTTAACTACTTGGAAGGGGGTTAGAAGGGTAGTTTGGTAGAATTCTTGTCTCGTTCAATGTATAGATCCTGCGAGGACTTGGTTCAAACTTATTAGGGCCTCCTTCAATGCTCAACGGGTATCGGATGGCGGGGGCGCGAATGGCTTGAACCCCTCATATGTAAACTACCATTAATATTTTAAACCGGCTACTTGGGATTGTATCCCTGCTGAGTCAAACCAGTTAGCTGAGGGTAACGTCACCTTCAAAAGAGGGGCCTGCCACTTTTTACATTAATAACGTACTTAATTATCTTCCAATATTCCGACCTTTTGGGATTGTATCCCCGATGACTCAAACCACTAGGTTGAGGGTAACGTCACCTTCAAAAGAGGGGCCTACTACTATAACTAAGATAATCTCTTAAAAAGTCCGAAAGTGCGAAAACTATCAAAGGATACATAAAGGGGAAGTTGGAACCAAGTGATTCTATCTTGGTTGTTTGTATTTCATTTTACTTTCTTTAACTTTTTATTTATCTTTATGTTTTTAAAACTTTTATTAAAAAATTTAGATTGATTAGACGTTAAATAAACCGGTATTAAAAGCTCTTGTGTCCTTGTACGATCTTGTTATCTTACCAACGCTATACTACGCTCACGATGGGTACACTTGCCCAAGTGTGTGTTTAGTGTTAGTAGAATATCGTGTTTATAAATTTAAAACTTGACTATGAGTAAAATAGACTAAAAATAACAATGAAAATATAGTAAGCTTAGCACACACCAAGTTTTTGGCGCCGTTATCTGGGACACAAGGATTTTAAGAAAGCTTAAAATCGACGGCCTACTCATTTTTCAAAACCTTTTTCAAAACTGCGCGATCGTTTTCTTATTTTTAGATAATTTTAATTTTTACGTAACTGAACACGGGCCGTGTCCATTGGACACGCCCTCGTGCTGCAGATTACTAAAATGAATTTTTCAAACGCCCAGATATAGAGTCTGACCATGGGCCGTGTTCACTGGACACGGGGCCGTGGTGAGTTTCTATTTCTGTTTTCAACTTTTTATTTTCTGGTCCCGAGACTCTATAATCTGCTTTATATTCCCTTATCGAACAATATACAGGAGATTACACTCACTACGACTTAGTGGATTATTATTATGAGGAAGAATATTGTACCATTTGTGGTAATCCCCACTCGGTATAATATTGTGACTTATTTCAACCATCCGCCTCATATTCTTATGAGGAACCTTGTTTTGAGCCTCCAAAATCAAGCGTTGATTAGAACATTTATCCCACTCTGTTTGACACACCACCAACTATCCTTCCCGAAGCCAAACGAATAATAGAACATCTTAAAACCCTTGAGCGGTTACTAAAAGAATCTAGAGCAAGGGAAGAAGTTGTTTGTTCCAAAGAAGTAATAATCGAAGAAGTAAAAATGGAAGAACAAGTAAGTGAAAAACCTATGCCTGAGTCAAGCAATGAGTCAAGTAAGTCAACAATCAAAAATTTCAAAAGAAAATCAATTTTCAAGAAGTTAACATTTTACCACCTTCTTTCGAGAACCATTGCTTGGTATCCACTCATGCTAAGTTTTTAAAAGAGTTAAACACTAGCGCTAAAATTGATGAAATAGTTAGCATTAGATTAACAAATGATCAAGCTACGCTAAGAGATGAACAAATTGAAAATAACATAACACTGGTTCCATGTTTTTTTCAAAACAACTTTATTAGCAATATCACCATCGACAAAGATATTTGCGTTAACAAAATGCCTAACTACATTTTTAAAAAATTAAATACTAGTGATTTTTCTCCACTTCAAATCCCCATTTTTCTACCTAATCGAATGATGATAAAAACAACGGGACTAGTTGAAGATGTGTTAGTTCAAACAAACCAAGCGGTGGTCCCCACCGACTTCATCATCCTCGATTATGCCCCGCTTGTGTTAGGGCGACCTTTCGAAAAAACCCATCAAGCGTTGATTAACCGGAAGCAAAACAATTTACCAATTCAATTAGGGGCCGACAAAAGGTACGTCAATCTTGATCAAGCCAAAAATACCCATTTGGTAATGACGACCTGCTAATTGAAGATGATGATGAGCCACCCAATGCAGAAGAAGAATTCGACCAACTTGTCCAAGAAGAAGACGCCATTGAACGAACTTTTCTGGTCCTCGACCAAGATCAACCAAATAAGGAGTCTCCTAAAGACCCACCACTCGAGCTCAAGGATCTTCCAAAAGGTTTGGAATACGCTTTTCTAGACAGGCATGGTACACTACCCGTAATTATTTCCTCAAAATTAACTAGTTTAGAAAAAGAAAAATTAATTTCACTTTTAAAAAAACATAAAAACACAATTGCTTGGAAACTTGTAGATATAAAAAGAATAAATCCTTCAATGTGCACACACAAATTTTAATAGAAGATGACTACAAATCGGTAATACAACCACAACGTAGAGTTAATCCAAATGTTCAAGAAGTAGTTAAAAATGAAATCATCAAACTACTTGATGCTGGGCTCATCTACCCAATTTCTGATAGCCCATGGGTGAGTCCCGTTCAAGTAGTTCCCAAAAAAGGAGGAATGACGGTAGTAACAAATGAAAGAAACGAACTAATACCCACAAGAACTATCACTGGATGGAGAGTTTGCATAGACTATCGTAGATTAAATGAGGCGACAAGGAAAGATCACTTCCCTTTGCCTTTTATTGATCAAATGTTGGAAAGACTATCCGGTCACAAATTTTATTGTTTTTTAGATGGTTTTTCAGGTTATTTTCAAATACCAATAGCCCCGGAAGACCAAGAAAAAACAACCTTCACATGCCCCTATGGAACTTTTGCTTATCGACGTATGCCTTTTGGTCTATGTAATGCCCCTGCAACATTCCAACATTGCATGGTGGCCATTTTCTATGATATGATAGAAAAAACCATGGAAGTCTTCATGGATGATTTTTCCATCTTTGGAGATTCATATGACCAATGCCTCGATAACCTTGAACGAATGCTATCCCGATGTGAGGAAACTAACCTCTCCCTTAATTGGGAAAAATGCCATTTCATGGTTACGGAAGGAATAGTACTCGGTCACAAAATCTCAAGCAAAGGAATTGAGGTGGATCGAGCAAAAATTGATACTATCTCTCGATTACCATCCCCATCCTCCGTTAGAGCCATAAGAAGTTTCTTAGGACATGCCGGATTTTGTAGACGATTTTATCAAAGACTTTTCAAAAATCTAAGGACCTCTAACTAAATTACTTGAAAAAGATGCACAATTCATATTTGACAAGGATGCAACCATGCATTTTTAACACTAAAAGAAATGCTAGTCAATGCACCAATTATGATAGCACCTGACTGGAAATTACCTCTTGAAATCATGTGTGATGCTAGCGACTTTGTAGTTGGAGCAGTTTTGGGATAACGAAAAGAAAGGAATTTTCATTCAATATACTGTTTTGGTAAAAAATTACCAAAGCAATTTAGTGATCAAACTTAGTATGTGAGGTAGCATGCTATTGTAGTTCGTAAAAATATGTTAAATTGATTGTTTGTGAAAACAGTTTCAGGATATAGTTCTAGGATAATGAACTATATCAAAATAACAAGTAAATGCGAGAAACGTAAAAGTAGACACAGGATGTACGAGAAAAGCCCTTGATCAATTTAGATCTCCGGCATAAAACCTCGGGAGCTCGCAATCGTCGGCTACCTTGTTCTTCTTATTGCTTGAATATTCAGGATACAGTGCAGGATATAGCTCAGATTGCTACTAAGTGGTACTATGATTGTAAGTGATGAGTGTTAGTGCGTGATTGCTAGAAAGAAATAAGAGTGTATGAGTATAAGAGCTCGAAAGTGTATGTTGTTCCCATGATCTGGCACTCCTATTTATAGTTACAAATAATAAACTAACTCTCCTATTATTCCAGGATGCTGGGAATATTCCATTCTGAATGTTGGGAGACTGTTTCAACTTGTTTTCCACGTGCATATTAACTATAATTCTGGGTCTTCAGCTCATATAACCGTTACAACATTAATAGCATTGACCAGCCTCCTAAATTCTCGTAGAATATGACTTTCTTCTATCCTGACCGTTACAATACCCATTCTTCTGCCATTTCAACCACCTTGAGCAAATCTTCAGGTAGATCAAGTCCTTTAATGTTGGTACCTTGCAACCAAAGAAAATCGTTAGTAGCAAATAGGATAGCCCCTCAGGATGTTACCAGTATCCTGGTTCAGTATCCTGGTCGCAGCATTAAGCATATAATATCAGGATATGCCTTCGGGATATAAGCTTGAAATTCCACCCATAACAATTGTCACCAAAAATATATCTGTTAGGATCCTGAATCCAAATGGGTATATTTTTCTTTGCGTTGTTCGATGCACTTAACGGGACGTAAATATTGATGTGACTTCGTGCAACTTCCAAGGTTATATTTTCTCATAAGTAGGTGGTCTTCTGGCATGTCTGGTAAGGATATCTGTTTTATGTTTTCCTGCATATGTTTGGTTACTTCAAAATATTATCTTGTAATAAAATTAGAATTACTCCCTTTTACGTAGATTCCACCAAGGACCCTGCTATTTTTGATCTAGAGGAGCTTGAGAGCTATTCTAAACCTTCTTCTGCTGCTCCTAAGCCTTTCCTTCTGACCAGGTCCCGGTATCAGGATCTTAGAAGAGGAAGGGTACTAATCTCCCTGCTACTGCTACCACAGCCTTCTCCTATGAAAATCTTGGCTTCATGGAGTCCATTGATTCCATGAACACATCCATGTCTTCTGTCTTATAGGGTTTGAATCGCTCGGTGTCTCTTTACGAGGAGACTTGTGGAATAGCGAAGCTCTTGGAGGCAAAGCTGGAGGATTTGGGAGGCAACCCTGTGGAGCAGGTGGCAAGGCTGTTGAGGAAGGTGGAGCTTGAGCTGCTAGTGGTGTTGGTGTGATGTTTGTCGAACAATTTACTTTCCTTGCACTTGAACAATTTATATTTCCTGCATGCTTTAAAACAATCCAACAGTTGTAGGTGGAGGGATCCTGTGTTTTCAGGATGAAGCCTTCAACTGTTTATGTAAATATATTTTAAATCTAGTTGTACTTCTGGTGGATGGATCTTGGTTTAAGACGAAGCCAAGAGTGTGACATTTTGATCTGTTAATAATAAACTAATATTTAGCCTTATCTGTTGTTGTTATGTTTTTGTTTTGAGAGACATGTTTGGAATATTCTGATCAAATATCCTGATCAGGATACTGATATAAATGTTCAATACTTTTGTTATCTCTTAAAAATATTAGACAAAAGCCTGGTTGAACATTACTTTATAGAAAACTTAGGTTATTCAGATAGGGCTTTCAAGATTTTAAAAATAAAAAACCATACTAGAGACACTTATGCAACAATTTCCGACTTCAACCTTTGAATCCTTCGCAATGTCCCCAGCATAGATGTCCCCTATCTGTGCAGGATATTGCATCAGTGCATGGCATACTTGAGAATTTCTTCATTTAGTAATTGAACTTCGTAGCTTTTCATCCACAAAGAATGCATGTAAACACAATCATAATCTGCTATATCTTTAGAATTTGTTAACAACTTTAGTTTCACTGGGGATAAACCCTTAATATCTTGGGGTTAAACCCTTAGTATCCTGGGGATAAACCCTTGTTTTCGTGCGCTACGGGGGAGTGTATAAACTCCAAGACTTAGAAAGGTGAAAACCTTTAAACCTTAGAGAGTATGAAAATACCCTTTCGCGAGAGAGGGTGATCAATCCTCATATACCTTAAGGATCCAGGATATAGCCAACAATAACGAAATTGTCAGCCACTATACATGAACTGGTCCCGCTATTTTGAACTATTCCTGGATACTTGCGCTCCAGGCGGGGTGTTTAAACCCAATTCGGAAGAAAGGTGAATACCTTTAAACCTGTGAAGGGATCTGAATCCCTTAAACGTGAAGAGGGGGCCAATCCTCTAATCTTTCGATCCATCTTGAGTAAGTATCCTGAAGCATTATCTTGAAGCAGATCCTACAAAACACCTTTAAACTAAGGTGGGTGTTAGCTTGGCTAACACCCCTCCGATGCTTAAGTCAGTATTAGGTTTCAAAGATTACTAAATTAAATATATCTAGAAGAGATTGGATTCATACCATCTTGAGTTAGAAATTAAATTCTAAACTCACTTGAAATAAGCCTTGAGATGTATAGCATTCTAGGATCTTGGTATCATATCTCCCTCCATGGTCTTGAGTCGGTACTCTCCCTTTCCAGATTCTTATTCGACCTGGTATGGTCCTTCCCATTTTGGGCCTAACTTGCCGTCAGCAGGATTGGTTGTGTTTTGAAAAGATTTTCTCAATACCCAGTCTCCAACTTGGAATCTTCTGGTTCTTAAATTTTTGTTGTATGACTTAGCTATCCTTTGTTGATATGTTGCCATCCTTAGCTTTGTTGCATCCTTGTTTTATCTACGGTGTCTAATTCCTGATATAAGACTTCAAGATTCGCTTCAGGATCCCGTAGGCTTGACCTAGCTGTGGGTATCACCATCTCTGTTGGAATCACTACTTCTGCCCCAAACACCAAAGAAAATGGGGTTTGCCCAGTAGCATTTTTCACAGTTGTTCTATCAGCCCATAGGACAAAATGGTAGTTCCTCTGCCTATTTTCCTTTTTTGGCACCTAACCTCTTCTTCAGATTATTGACAATTATCTTGTTCGAGGATTCTGCCTGTCCATTAGCTTGAGGATGCACCAGTGTTGACGTGATCATCTTAATTCCCCAACTTTTGCAAAAATCAGTAGTTCTTTTGCTGATAAATTGTGAACCATTATCACAAATTATCTATGCTGGTATCCCGAATCTTGTTAGGATATTCCTCTTGATGAAAGATACCACTTCTTGATCCCCTACTTGGACAAAGGCTTCTGCTCAACCCACTTGGAGAAATAATCCGTCATTTCTAGCATGAAAACCTTCCCTCCAGGAGCCTTTGGGAGTTTTCCTACTATATCCATCCCCCATTTCATACATGGCCAAGGAGATATGATAGGATATAATGGTTATGCAGCCTTATGTAGTATATTTTTGTGTCTTTGGCATGCATCACATTTTCAAGCATACTCCGCAACATCCTTTCTCGTGGTCGGCCAATAATATCCCGTTCTCAACACCTTCGAGAACAAGGATCTGCCCCCAGTGTGGTTGCCACAATCTCCTTCGTGTATATCCTGAAGTACCTCCTTGGTTTCAGGATCCTCTAAGCATCTTAGGTATGGACATGCAAGAGACTTCATGTACAAGATATTATTTATTATTGTAAAACAAGATACCTTCATCCTGAAAGCTCTAGGATTCTCATCCCTTGGGACATTTCCTTCTTGTAGATATTTCATGATTGGAGCCATCCAGGATTCAGGATCCTTTTCAGGATACGCATCGCCAGGATCCTGAACACTTGCTACTTGTTTTTCCTGGGACTTAGGATGTTCCGCCGTAGGATATAAGATATGCAGTATTGGTATCTGGTTCCTTCTGGTATCCTGACAGTAGATCCTAAGTTCGCTAGAGCATCTGCTTCAGCATTCTCCTCTCTTGGTACATGTTCAAGTGTAAATACCTCGAAATATCCTGCTAATTTTTAACAATTTCAAGATACTCGGCTAATTTTTCACCTTTGACTGCATAAGATCCGTTGAAATGAATCAACATACACTTGTAAACATTTAACATTCATGTTCTTAGCCAATTCTAGTCCTGCTATTAGAGCTTCATACTCAGCTTCATTATTAGTTGCAGGAAATTCACATCTAATGGCCTGGGGTAATATGTCCCCCTGTGGAGATTTTAGTAGTATAACTAATCCTACACCTCTTATATTAGATGCACCATCAGTATGCAATATCCAAGATCCTGAGTTCTCACCTAGTTGTTGTACTTCTAAGTCAGCTTCATTTTGAATATCACTACTAAAATCAGCCACAAAGTCTGCTAAGGCCTGAGACTTATAGCATTTCTAGGCTCATATACTAAATCATAAGCACTTAGTTTAACATACCACTTAGCCATTCTACCAGACATTTCGGGCTTCCTAAGAAAGTTTTTAATAGATAATTGGTTTAACATGAATCCTATGAGTTTCAAAGTAATGTCTAAGCTTAGTTGATGCCATTACTAGAGAAAATGTTAGTTTTTCTAAGTGTGAGTATCTGGTTTCAGCATCTAACAAACTTTTACTAACATAATAAATAGGATACTGCTGACCTTCGTGATCCTTTACCAAAACAACACTTACTGCATTCCCTGATACTACAAGATATAGGGATAAGGGTTCACCATCCTCAGGCTTCATCAACAGGGGTGCACTTGAAAAATATTGCTTCAACTCTTTTAAGGCAGCTTCATGTCTTTCACCCCATTCAAACTTTTTTTTTCTTCAGGATATCATAGAATTCTTTGCACTAATCTGAGGATCTTGATATGAACATGTTTAATGCAGCTAATCTCCCTGTTAGCCTTTGAACATCCTTCATATTGGAAGGTGATTTGCGATCCAGGATAGCTTTAATCTGTTTTGGACTTGCTTCTATTCCCCTCTTGGTCACCATATACCCTAGAAATTTTCCTGCCCCCACTCCGAAGTGACACTTAGCAGGATTCAGCTTCATATTATACTGGTCCAGGATATCGAAAGCACACTCTAAATCCTAGAGGTGATCCTCCAATTTCTTGGATTTCACCACCATATCATCAATATATACCTCCATGGTGTCCCCCAGTTTGTCTTTAAACATCATATTAACCAGCCTTTGGTATGTTGCACCTGCATTTTTTAAACCAAAAGGCATAGCATTATATCAGTATATATACTTGTGGGTGTCATGAATGCTGTGTCTTCTTGGTCGGATGGCTCCATTTGGATTTGCTGAAATCCTGAGGATGCATCCATAAAGGTCAGCATTTCATGACCGGCAGTTGCATCTACCATCGGATCTATCTGAGGTAATGGGAATGGTTCTTTAGGACGGGCTTTATTGAGGTCTGTGTAATCTACATAAACTCTACATTTCCCATTCTTCTTTCGGACCACCACCACGTTTGCTAGCCACTTAGGAAATTTAACTTCCCTGATCATCTTGGACTTCAACAACCTTTCAACCTCCTCTTGTATAATCGCGTTCCTTTCAGGAGCGAATTTCCTTCTCTTTTGTTGAATAGGCCTGAAAGATTTGTCAATTCCAAGTTTGTGAGTTATAATATCTTTCGATATACCTGTCATGTCTTCGTGTTTCCATGCAAACATGGACATCCTGCATTTCAAAAAGTTAGTAAGCTGATACTCAATATCCTGAGGGATATTGGTTCCTACAAGCACCAAGATATCTGGATTATCCTGATCCAGGATAACTTTCTTAACATCCTGCTCCGAAGTTTCCATGATATCCTGGGCTTGTATCTTTAATTGCTACCCTACTCTGGATTTTGTTGACGCCTTCATTGAAGAGGAGTAGCATTCCTTCGCCTCCTGTTGATCGCTTTCCACTTTGACTACCCCCCAAGGAGTAGGGATCTTAACACACTGATGATAAGTGGAAGGTACAGCTTTCATATCATGAATCCATGGCCTGCCCAATATAATATTGTAGCAGGATAACGAATCCATGACACAAAACCGTTGCATTGAATTCACTCCTTCAACGTATACAGGCAGCTTTATCTCTCCAACAGTGTTCTTTGCTTCTCCACTGAATCCTACAAGCACAGTGGACTTCGAGGTAATCTCCATTTCTGGGATGTTCATCCTCTTCGAGGTCTCTAGTTGAATGATGTTAACCGAGCTGCCATTGTCCACTAATATCCTGCGTACAAAATGATTAGCAATATACAAAGTGATTACCAGACCATCATGATGAGGATCCTGAATGCTATCCCGATCATCACTATCAAATGTTATCACTTTGTCAGTTGTAAGTGTTGACATCCTCGTCGGCTTATCTCCTCTTTCTGCCTTAGCCACCTTGGCATGTATTTTGGCCACTGAGTATGAGGTTCCACATATATCGGATCCTCCTGATATGAAGTTAATTATCTTGGCGTCCGGAGGAAGTGATGCTGCTCGTTCAGGATCCTTGTCAATATCCTGACCCTTATTCTTCTTCCTGCCGATAAGATCTTTCAAGTAGCCTTTGCTTAACAGATAGCTTATTTCCTTTCTCAGGGCTATGTAATCCTTCGTTACATGTCCAAAATCTTCATGGAAGGCGCACCACTTGGACTTATCCTTCCAATCAGCCTTTTGTTGGTTCTTCCTTGGCCACCTAGCTTTATCTCCTAAACCCTGCATAGCATATATTAGTTCAGGAGTATTAACAGAAAAACAGAATTCAGATAACTCAAGATCTTCTTCTCCATCTTCATCCTCAACAGCATTTACTTTCTTGCTGTCATTTTTACCATACAGCCTAGAGCGGTATTGTTTGTACGAGGACTCCGATTTCCTGTTTGTTGATTCGTATGTTGAGGATGAATTCATCCTCTCTTGCATTTTCTTGTCGCCTTCAAGCCTGATATATCTTAGAGCCCTGTTTCGAGCTTCGTCCGAATTCCTGCAAGGATTCATCACAAGATCCTGATTAAATTGGGAATCCTTCTGTAATCCCATCTTGAATGCTTGTACTGCCGTAGCAACATCAAGGTTCGGGATATCCAGGGATTCCCTACTGAATTTGTTCACATAATTCCTAAGGTATTCTTGAGGTCCTTGTGTTATCCTGTAGAGGTCACTTGTTAGTTTTTCAAAGCTTCTACTACAAGAAAATTGACTGTTAAACAAATTAACCTAATGAGCGAATGATGTAATTGAATAGGGTGGAACATTAGAAGCCATTTCAATGCCGATCCTATCAAAGTAGAGCCGAAGCCCTTGCAGAGACATGCTTCTTTAAGGCCTGGTGGAATAGGATTCACTTCTATCCTCTCCCTATACTGGGCGATATGCTCTTCAGGATCCGTCGTCCCATCATAAAGCTTCATGTTGGGTGTTTGGAATCTCTTTGGGATTTTAGCATCACAAATGTGGCGAACGGAGCGGGATATGTTGTGACTATCCTGGGACACTTCTGGTATGGGTTGCACTACCCCAGGCACGCTTGATATCATATCTTTCAGCTTCTGAAGCTCTCTGGAGAGCGCTGAGGTTACACTTGTATCCTGCAAAGTTCCAACATTGTTAGTAGCAAGAGTATTAACATTATTAGACAAGTTACCAGTCTGTTGATTCTGGCCATATCCTAGAGCGTATCCTGGGTCCCTCAGATTCGATATCCTGGCTGATGAGGGTATTTCAGGAACATGGCTCTGGGAACGGTTTGGTACGACATTGCCCTGATTATCCTCAGTATATACTACCAAAATAAAGTTCAGCATCCTGGGCTGCAAAGGGATAACAATATCCTTAGCAGATCTCTTGGAGTTGGACTTCAAGAGTTGTATTTCCTTCATCATGAGTTGGCTAGTTTCCTGTTGTTTCTTCATTTGATCCTGTATACTACCAAACAAAGATAAGATTCTCGCATAATATGCCTTTCTTGTATCCTGACCGTTACAATACCCATTCTTCTGCCATTTCAACCACCTTGAGCAAATCTTCAGGTAGATCAAGTCCTTTAATGTTGGTACCTTGCAACCAAAGAAAATCGTAAGTAGCAAACAGGATACCCCATCAGGATGATACCAGTATCCTGGTTCAGTATCCTGGTCGCGGCATTAAGCATATAATATCACGATATGCCTTCGGGATATAAACTCGAAATTCCACCCATAACATATACTATGCTAGTAAAACTCTTAATGACGCACGGAAAACTACACCACAACGGAAAAAGAGTTACTAGCTGTAGTATTTGCTTTTGATAAATTTCGTTCTTACCTAGTTCTTTTTAAATGACAGTTTATACAGACCATGCAGCGATTTGTTATTTGTTTAAAAAACAGGATGCCAAACCACGTTTAATCCGGCGGATTCTACTCCTCCAAGAATTTGACATCGAAATAAAAGACAAAAAAGGAGCTGAAAACACCGCAGTAGATCACTTATCTTGCTTGGAAGATCCAGCTTTAGAGGCAACTAGGGACGAGCTCATCAATGAAAAATTCCCAACAGAGTCCTTGGAGATGGTGGAATATCATGAAGAACCATGGTACGCCGACTACGCCAACTACCTGGCCAGTGGGATAGTTATAAAAGGATGGTCACATCATCAAAGAAATAAATTCTTTGCTGATGTAAAACACTATTTTGGGAAGATCCATATCTTTTCAAAATATGTGCTGACCAACTTATCCGGCAATGCATATGTGGTGATGAAGCAAGAAAAATCCTCCGCCATTGTCACGAAGGACCATACGGAGGATATCACGGAGCCACTAGTACTGCTCGAAAGGTATTTGATTTAGGATTCTATTGGCCAACCATTTATAAAGATGCGCAAAACCTTATCAAGACATGTGATGCATGCCAAAGATCAGGTAATATTTCTTCCAAAAACGAAATGCCACAAAATGGTATTCTTGTTTGTGTAAGTTTTGATGTATGGGGGTTAGACTTCATAGGTCCTTTCCCACCATCAAAAGGAAACAAATATATACTTGTGGTTGTTGATTACTTATCAAAATGGGCCGAAGCCGAAGCTCTTCCGACAAACGACGGAAGGGTTGTGGTGAGATTCTTGAAGCGATTATTCGCCTGTTTCGGCACCCCAAAAGCTTTAATAAGTGATAAAGGCACCCATTTTTGTAATCAACAACTCGAAAAAATTTTAACACGATATAGGGTCCATCACCGAATTTCTACCGCCTATCATCCTCAAACAAACAGACAAGCCGAAGTAACCAATAGAGGTTTAAAAAGAATACTTGAAAAAACCAGAGGGCTAAACAGAAAAGAATGGGCTGAAAAATTAGACGATGCTTTAAGGGCCTTTCGAACCGCTTTTAAAACAACAATAGGAACCACTCCATATAAGCTAGACTATGGAAAAAGTTGCCACTTGCAAGTAGAAATAGCACATAAAGTCTACTGGGCATTAAAAACGTAAACCTAGATCAAGAAACAGCCAGTAAAAATCGATTTTATCAATTAATAGAATTAGATGAATTGAGAATTCAAGCATACTCTAACTCTGAAATTTATAAGGAACGTCATGTCTTGTAGAACAGCCGAAGAATTTCAAAAATAGGTAAACAGTTTGGAGAATACTTTTCGGGAAAACGTCGTCTGCTTAAAAAAATATTTTAGGCCCGACCACGGGGTCGTGGCCACTAGCCACAGGGCCGTGTTCGGTGTGCAGACGGGTATAAACCCCTTTTCCTTAAACTGTTCTTCATTTCGCACGACCAGTTTCCCCGAAACTCTCTGGTTCTCTGCGATTTTCTGCTCCATTTCACGTCTTCCTATCATTTAACATCCGCAAGGTATGATCTTTATACGTTTTCTAGTTAAATAAACGATTTGCATGTATTATAGCATCAAGAAATTTGGGAAAAATCTAGGGTTCTTGAACTAGAACACTATTAATCTACTAATTTCTGTATAGATCGAGTATTAGAAGCATACAATTATGTTATGGAGGGTAAATCAACCACAATCAACCATAAAAACACCCGATTTCAAGTACAAGTCACAAACCCTTATTTTCAAACCAAAAAAGTTAAAATTGATGGGGGTAAACGAAGTGTTTTTGAAAAAACATGACTTAGGGTTTCATTTTCGGGGAAAACCACCCTTACTTAACAAAAAATTTTAACTTTTCGGAACCAGGACGAAAAATGAATTTTTGCTGTAACAGTGGCCTGACCACGGGGCCATGGTCAGTTTTTCCAATCAACACGAGCCGTGGTCACTGACCACGGGGCCGTGTTCAAATGTTTGTTTTCAAGTTTTTACCGAAAATAAAAACCGTAATGAACTAATTGTACATTGGTCTTTTATGCAGCAATGGCAAACAAGTTTCTCAAGTTCAAGACATCCGAATGGGAGTACCAAAACCGATGCGACATCCTCCAAACAAGGCGAGAGGAAGCACCGAAACAAACTTGTTACGACACCCTGGATGCTGTAGGACAGAGAGGTAGATATGACATGCTTGTCACGGGGCGGCTCCGAGCCGCTCTCGAGAAGAAACTCCATTCATATACGAGTTTAACATGGAATTTTATAGCACTTTCAAGTTCAACGCTAAGGCCGACCCGTTTGATTCAGACGCAGTTGAGTTCAGATGTGACGGGTAGCTTTTCTCAATCTCCATGGCCCAGTTTAGGGTCAACATCGGGCTATATAATGAAAATGACTCAACCGATGAGCATGTCACGGATGGCTTCCGTGAAGTTCCGGTGAACATAAGACAGACTGCATGGGCCGAGATTGGAGATGGACCTTACAATCCAAGCATCACCAAGAGCTCATAGCTGCGAGACCCACTCTACCGATACATCCATCGGGTCTTGAGCAACTCATTGAATCAACGGCGTGACAGCACAGGAGTTGTAAACCTTAATGACCTCACCTGCCTCCACTGCATCCACAACCGTAAGACGTTCGATGTCACGTTCTTGCTCCTCAAAAACATGCACCTGAACCAACTGGCTAATCCACCCACGCCAATCTTCTTTGGGGGATGGATCTACAGGCTATTCAAGAACTATGTCAATCGTATTCCAAAGTCATTGACTCATGGTGCAAAGTCCAAGAAGGTTGATATCGACCTATGCCGGTCCGTGGGACTCATCCAAGATATGGGGGATGGGACTATCCGATTCCGGAATGCTCAAGGAAATACATGGGGCCCGAAGGAAGTTTTAGCCCTCGCTGATGATCCCAACCATCCTCCTCCTCAATACCATGGTTACCAAACAAGTTCCTTCTCTCAAGGAGGCGGTTTTCCTAACCTTCAAAGTTTGGCTGATCTTTTGCAGGAAAACCTTATGTGCTCTCGCCACACATATAACTTGGCTAACAACGTCAACACCCGAGTTGGAGTGATGGAACGTTCCATCACTAGTATGCAAGGAGACATTGCATACATGCGAGGCCACATTGTGTATCGTGATGAGGGGGATGACGAGGACGAGGACATGGACTGAGCGGTGATGATGGCGGTAAGGTGGTAGGTGACGAATGCAGCATCAGGTTTATCTCTCTACCCTTGTGAACTATTTTCCAGCCTGCATGCCGTGGTTTAAACAATTTACTCTTGCAAATGACTTTTATTTTTCTGCATTTTTACTTTTATTTCTGTGATGTGATGGATGATAAACGGTCGTAAGATTAGGATTTGGTATTTTAATGTGCTTTGCATGGTGTGAAATTGATAAAACAGGTACAGGAGGCTAGATGCAGTAAGACTTAGTGCTAAACAAGCCCGGAAGCCAGACGCAGATACCAAATGCAGACTGTCACCACGGGGCCGTGTTCAGCCAACACGCCTAGTGCCCATGAATTAAACGTACGGATTAATTCCTATTCTCTGACAAGGGTCGTGTTCACCAAGCACGACCCGCGGTGAATCTTTGGTAAGTTTTGATACTGGCCATATGACCACAGGGCCGTGCCCAGACCACATGGGCCGTGCCCAGTAACACAAAAATTTGTTTTTAAACGCACTTTTACGCATTCGAATTAACCAAAAACTTATGCTTGGACACATTGAGGACAATGTGTAATTTAAGTGTGGGGGGTAACTAACACTTTGAATTTAGCAAGTCCTAATAACAAGCCTTACACAAAACTCTATTGGAACCGCTAATCACCCCAAATCTTTTTCAAAATTTTTCATTTTTTCTTACTTGTATTGGTTTAATTTGGGAATAACAAGTTCTAATAAGTTATGTTTTTTTATAAATTTACAACCGATAGCGTCGTGATAAAAAGAACCAAATGAGAAAATTATAAAAAAGGGGCATAACAAATCTTTTTAAAAATTTGATTGTATATACTTGTTCACATTATAAACACATTCCCACATTAAGTGTGTTTTGTGCCTTTATCGAGCATACATTCATACTTCTTTAAACTAAATGCTCATTTTCATTTCTTGTGTGAATAGCCGCTTGGACTTTACAACTCTAGAACTTTCCAAAACGATGCATTCCCGGTCCTTACCAACTTAAAACCCAAGTAAGTAAATGATGGAGGCATTAGGACTTAACCATATTTTTTCTTCAAAACCGTTATTTTTATTTATTTTCACCCATCACCTAAAATCCCCTAGTCAACCCTTTTGAGCCTAAAACCTTTTCATTTCAAACACCTATCACCACAAAAACCATTTTCCTTTCAAACCCATTTCTTTTAGTAAAAGCTCGGATACCTTTATATATATATATATATATATATATATATATAGCTCTTCAAATAACCAAACAAGTTCCTTCAAATCCTGTTTGAAAAAAGCTTGAATAAAATAAATACGAGAAGTTTTACGATATCCGACGCTATTTACGTCTTTTTCCATGCTACTAACCACTAACCAAAAAATTTCACCTACCTCTAACCCAAGCTTAAACCCTCTAAAGTCCTCTTGATGCTCGCAAAGGTTTATAGTTAAAAGGGGGAGGTTTGATCATTTGGCAAGCATATGGTAGAAGTAAGTTCCAAACCGGAATCGAGTGATATCACGAAAATACATCTTCGGCCGAGTGTTGAGTGATCCCTTGAGAGGTACGTGAACTTGTATATAAATAAATAGAATTTTAAAAAAGGCATGTTATGCCTAAATAAATATTTTTTTCTTAGAAATGTTCTCAATAAATCATGACGAATAGGAACTGTAATTAAACATAAAAACATAATTTGAAAAAGAATCTTGGATTCCCGACACTCGAAGACAAGCCACAAAAACTTCTTCTCTACCTATTCCATTTGGGTGTGTAAGCCACATTTAAAGAGTTTTGCTTGAGGACAAGCAAAGATTCAAGTGTGGGGATATTTGATGTACACAAAATGTAACATATAAATTACATCAACTGAGGCAACTAAAGTGGGAAAAAGCACGTTTCTTTGTTCCTTTTGTATTTTCAGGATAAAATGAGCTCAAACGGACAAAAGAAGAAAATAAGCAGCTAAAACCAACATAAATACAGAAAGAAGGGATAGCAAGCCATGCCCGACCCCTCAGCAACACCCCAAACGACAAAAACCAGATCATAGAAGACGAGCACGGGACGTGCCCACCAGGCACGGGGCGTGGTCAAGCCTTGCACTACAAGACAAAATATTCAGAAGCTTCCACGCCCACCACGGGCCGTGTCCAGAGTAACACGGGCCGTGGTCAACTATAAGATTTGCAGAATCTGGATAGTACAGCGAATAGTTGACCACGGGGCCGTGCCCATAGGCCACGGGTCGTGTGGGGCCCTCTGCTGACAAATGAAATTAATGAAGAAAGAGAAGGATGTTGGACACGGGGCCGTGGCTGGGCTTCTGTTTAGGCTATAAATAGAGGTGCTTGGTTACTCACAAAGGCATCCATTGGCAAACCACTTCTCTCTCACTTTGCCACCACTCCACCACCACTATAACACCAACACCCACCACCATCATCCATCTTCCATCTTTAGAGTGTGTAGTAGTCTTGGGATCAAAGATAGATTGTAATGGTTCTTGTCAAACAAAGGCCATGCTTGGCTAGATTCCTTACATCACTTGGTGAAGACTAATCTTTTGTGTATTACTTTTAGTTTTTAATCTTTCGGCACTTTTATTTGGGTTTGTATTAATGACTTTAATAACTAGTTTTTTATGTTGAAAGTGAATTTTCTTAACCATTTCTTCATGATGTCATTGATTTGCTCATTCGTGTCTTTACGGTCTATATAAAACGCGTTAACTACTTGGAAGGGGGTTAGAAGGGTGGTTTGGTAAAATTCTTGTCTCGTTCAGTGTATAGATCCTGTGAGGATTTGGTTCAAGCCTATTAAGGCCTCCTTCAATGCTCAACGGGTATTGGATGGCGGGGCGCGAATGGCTTGAACCCCTCATATGTAAACTACTATTAATATTTTAAACCGACTACTTGGGATTGTAGCCCTGCTGACTCAAACCACTTAGCCGACGGTAATGTCACCTTCAAAAGAGGGGCCTACTACTATAACTAAGATAATCTCTTAAAAAGTCCGAAAGTGCGAAAACTACCAAAGGATACATAAAGGAGAAGTTGGAACCAAGTGATTCTATCTTGTCTATTTGTATTTCATTTTATTTCTTTAACTTTTTATTTATCTTTATGTTTTTATAACTTTTATCAAAAAAAATTAGATTGATTAGACGTTAACAATAAACCGGTATTAAAAGCTCTTGTGTCCTTGTACGATCTCGGTATCTTACCAACGTTATACTACGCTCACGATGGGTGCACTTGCCCAAGTGTGTGTTTAGTGTTTGTAGAATATCGTCTTTATAAATTTAAAACTTGACTATGCTAAAATAGACTAAAAATAACAATAAAAATACAGTACGCTTAGTACACACCAAGTTTTTGGCGCCGTTGCCGGGGACACAAGGATTTTAAGAAAGCTTAAAAACGACGGCCTACTCATTTTTCAAAACCGTTTTCAAAATTGCGCGCTCGTTTTCTTATTTTTAGATAATTTTAATTTTTACAGTAAACTGAACACGGGCCGTGTCCATTGGACACGCCCCCGTGCTGCAGATTACTAAAAGAAATTTTTCAAACGCCCAGATATAGAGTCTGACCACGGGCCGTGTTCACTGGACACGGGGCCGTGGTGAGTTTCTGTTTCTGTTTTCAACTTTTTATTTTCTGGTCCCGAGACTCTATAATCTGCTGGATATTTCCTTATGCAGGAGATTACACTCACTACGACTTAGAGGATTATTATTATGAGGAATAATATTGTACCATTTGTGGTAATCCCCACTCGGTACAATATTGTGACTTATTTCAACCATCCGCCTCATATTCTTATGAGGAACCTTGTTTTGAGCCTCCAAAATCAAGCGTTGATTGGAACATTTATCCCACTCAATTTGACACACCACCAACTATCCTTCCCGAAGCCGAACGAATAATAGAACATCCTAAAACCTTTGAGCGGTTACTAAAAGAATCTAGAGCAAAGGAAGAAGCTGTTTGTACCAAAGAAGTAATAATCGAATAAGTAAAAATGGAAGAACAAGTAAGTGAACAACCTATGCCTGAGTCATGCAATAAGTCAAGTAAGTCAACAATCAAAAATTTTGAAAGAAAATCAAATTCAAGAAGTTAAATTTACCACCTTCTTTCGAGAACCATTGCTTGGTATCCACTCATGCTAAGTTTTTAAAAGAGTTAAACACTAGCGCTAAAATTGATGAAATAGTTAGCATTAGATTAACAAATGATCAAGCTACGCTAATAAGAGATGAACAAATTGAAAATAACATAACACCGGTTCCATGTTTTTTTCAAAACAACTTTATTAGCAATATCAATATCGACAAAGATCTTTGCGTTAACATAATGCCTAACTACATTTTTGAAAAATTAAATACTAGTGATTTTTCTCCACTTCAAATCCCTATTTTTCTACCTAATTGAAAGATGATAAAAACAACAGGAATAGTTGAAGATGTGTTAGTTCAAACAAACCAAGCGGTGGTCCCCACCGACTTCATCATCCTCGATGATGCTCCGCTTGTGTTAGGCGACCTTTCGAAAAAAACCAATCAAGCGTTGATCAACCGGAAGCAAAACAATTTACCAATTCAATTAGGGGGCGACAAAAGGTATGTCAATCTTGACCAAGCCATAAAATACCCATGTTTTGGAATAATAATTGCTTAAGCTTGGCACGGATTGCTGTGGATATTGCAGGGCCTAACAAAATTGTTTGTTCGGGATATTTGTTGTTAAGTATCCACTATTTTAGTTCATTTGGTGATGGTTTGACAGCTTTGGCTACTGGTTCTTCACTAGACATGATTTCCTTATGCGCATACAAGATAGCCACCCCTGTCTTGGCTGGAAAACCACATGCTGCATGTGGGGTAGAGGTGATCACGTTGAAGTCGCAATGTGCGCGGCGGCCTAATAGGACATCATGGCGAGAAGTCTCCGGCATCAGCATAAAAATTTACTTCGATTCTACATGAGTGTTGCCCATCCGAAAGGGTGACAGGGAAAGTAACTTGTCCGAGAGGAAAGACGGACTCATCGCAAAAACCAGTTAAATGGAAATCAACCGGCTCTAGGCGCGCCTTATCCTCTGGATCTAATTAACTAAAGCATTGCTCATAAATTATATCCATTGAGCTCCCAGGATCAATAAACATGTAATCAGTTCGGTAGTGATCGAAAATACCTGTAATCACTACTGGCCGTTCTTCCTGTGGTCCGCCAGGGACTATAGGAAAAATTAATTGTTGTTCGCGCCAATTATCATTGCGAAAACGCTGGTGACTGCGCTTGCGCATCGTTCCCCTGAATAATGGAAACCTACTTCATCTTTTTATTGCTTGGACCCTCATCTCCGCGCGTAATCTAACGAACTTATTTGCGCACGTTCTCGAGTAAAAGTGTGAGTTTACCACTTTTCAAAGATTTTTTAATCTCTGTGCGCAAACTGGTGCAATTATCAGTTCTGTGCCCCATATCCTTGTGATAATCACAGAAAAGATTCGGGTCATGACCCTTCTTATTTTTCATGGGTTGAGTTTGTTTGAACTGATAATTCTCTGTGCTCAGAACCTCTGCCGAAGACTTTGTTAGAGGCGTCCATTGTCTTTCTCGATTCTCTTGCTTAATCTCCTTTTGACGTGTTATTTAATTAATGGTTGCACGAGCATCCATTGGCTAATAAGGAGAATACGATCCCTAATTTGGCTCTTTCCAACCTTTTTTGAATTTCCGACTACCCCTACTTAGATCTTGAGGGCTATTCTGAGGTAAAGGCGGTCTGTTGGAATTTAGATTACGCTCAGTTTGGGCATAACTTTGGCTACCGCCATAAGTTTATCCCAACTCTTAGGCAAACCAACAGTGCCAGACAAAACCTTAATCATTTCATCGTAGTGCACAACATATTTGAACTGTGCGCTAATCAAATCTTCATGAACATCGCCAATCTCAAAGACCTCTTTGTTGTAACGAGTAATGAAATCTTCTAAACTTTCATCATCTCTCCGCCAGATGTTCATCACATCTGAGGAGTCTCTAGCATAACGTCATTGCTGACTAAAATGAGTTAAGAACTTATCCTTGAGATTATTCAAGGAAGTTAACATACCAGTTGGAAGATTATCAAACCATAGGCGTGCAGCCCCAGTGAGGGTCAAAACGAATAAGTGACACCACATAGGCAACGTCCATCCACCAATGATTCATGCGCGGTAAACAGGCGTAAGTGCTCATCCGGATGAGTCATTCCATTAAACTTTCCCACATTTGATGGTAACTTCGCGCGCTCGAGTGGAGCTAACGCAATTTCTTTCACAAATTTTGATTCCTCTACTGCTTCAGATGGTCTTTAGATCAAGTTGTAATTATGCTCAGCTTCTGGATTATAAATTGCGTGAACTTTTGGTTTATAATCCACATGATCCTTGGATAAACGGTTGAACACACTTGCACTATCGCCCTCATCATATGATTTATCATATTCATCGTACTGAGTGTCCCGCTTTTGTAATACGCGCGGGCCCAGCCGAGAATGGACGAAAGCACGTTTCTGAGTTTGCTCTTCTTGACGTCTAACACCAGACGGTGTAGAGTCATTCTTGGTTCTGGATCGTGAATACATCTCCGTCTCTTCAACAGACACATGCGACGGTGCACGTGCTCTGTTTGGTGAATCGTAACTCAGAACTCAATGTGCCGGCGAAGCACGCGCCTAAGCAGCAGGGATCTGAGCATGAAGTGCTGGTGTATCGGTGTGTGCACAAAGCAGAGCGTAAATAGCATTCAATGCACTTTGAGATTTTGCATACCACGAGATTGGGGTTTCTCCGGGTGGTAAAATTGAAGCAACAGGTGGAATTTGTTTTAAATTCTTGGAGTTACTAGAATGTTCACAAGACCACGGTCCTGATGAGCATCAGCTTCGCCGAAAAATTCTTCTTCCACGTGTCTGTCGATCTAAGCACCATGAGCAAGACTGCGGAACTCCGATCAAGGACCTAGTGGATGTGATGAACCATCAGCCATGATACTGAAGATCCAGGCAAACAAATGAAAGATGAGAAGAAAAAAGAAATCGGTGGACGCCAATGAAGAAACACCCGATCTACACTGATTGGGATCAAACTAGAATTGAAGTTACGGTTTCTGCATAATAAGGTTAATCTTAGGTTTGCTCGCCGTACGAAGATCACTCGCCAGTATACACTGCAAAACAGAACACCGTTAGTCTCGCCACGGGGAGAATGGGGGTTCTCTCCGTGACTACCCTCCGGCATAAGGATAAGTACAGTGTATCGGAAGAAATTAAGTGAAGTAAGAGAGAGAGTATGTGAAAGTGAATGCCATTTCTTGTACATAGGTCTCGTATTTATAGCCGGGTTTGGGCGCCAAAATGTGAAGAAGAGTTAACGGAATATTTTTACGTCGTTAGTTATCTTGCCATCCATGCACACGGATCGTGTGATGATCAATGGCTAGGGGATTGCCATGTGGAAAGTGAACTCATCTAGATTTATTTGCGAAATATGCCATCATCGTGATTTTAGATGAGTGCTTCAGATCTTGCCACGTCACATTTGGTTGCAACCGAATGAGGCCATGCATGATGAGCATTAAATGTTTCTAGAAGATTTCACAACTGTGAGCCTCTTGTCAAAAGCCATGTGTCCAGTTTGTTATAACAGAAAAGATTCCTTTTGTCTACTTTTTACATTCCTGCGTGCGGGTGTGCCTGAGAATTCTTAACTGTTGTTAAGCCTAATCATATCCTTGCGCAAGACCATGCAAGGGTGTTACATGATCATTGACCTTCTCAGTATCCTGGCGTAGGGTTGTCTAAAGAGAGTTTTCCCCAAGTTTATTGAGGTTACTTACTCGAGCCCGCGCAAGACTGTATGAAAGCAAATTTGAAAAGGAGCAAAGGTATGGTCCTCTGCGCTGGTGCAGGGTTTTTGGGACCATACCCTTTCACCACCACATTTAGTCCCTTAAGTTTGCTACTCTTCCTTATTTGTTACAAACTTCATTCCCCATGCTCTAACTAAGTTAATAATACTAGTTAAGCCACATCATAACATAGTGCAAGGAATTATAATCGTGAATTAAGCATTCGGGTTTTGGGGCGTTACATTGATCTACTTGACCAACTTGCATTTTTTACTTTTAGGAAAAACAAGTTTTATAATAAAATTGGTAGCAGATTTCCTGGATTAGAGGGTAGGGGTAAATTTGAAAAGGAAAAATACAGTGTTGAATGTTTTAAAATGCCATAAATTGGGTCACTTTGTTAGGGAATGTAGAGGTCTTTCACAGATTCTCACGCCTTATGTGACCTATCCAAATATCAACCTAACACAACTATTGATTAACAATCAATTTTCTTCCAAAACACCTCTAGACGATCAACGCAGTACACTTCACATCTTGCACATGGATCGGTTTAAATGGCATATCAATATGCTAATGTTCCACCACAATATCAATTTGCACAAGTTCATTTGCCACAAACACATGTTCAAACACCCTCACAATCACAACTCAATCCCATGCACATATGCCAGTAGTTTCCCAGACTAGTGATTCCCATGCTTCAAAAACAACATAGCAAAGATTTTTCACTTAAAGTTTTGTATATTGGAGCAATCTATCAGAGGATTTGAGTGATGAACACTTTAGCATGATTGTTGTTGATCAAAGTCACAAGAACCTTGGAATAGTTGCTCTAGAAACCTTAAGTGAGACCTCTGACCAAAGCATTAGTGAACCTATTGGTTTGTGCATTATTCCACATCCTAAGTCAACAATTGTTGAATCATCTTAGAATGTTGATGTATCCCCAGATACTTTATCATAAATTTGTTCTGAAAAATGCCTTCAAGCATTTAGGGATATCAAAGCAGTAAATATCATGCTTCTTGAATAATCTGAAACTTTTGAGAACTTTTAACATAAACCATAAGATCTGAAAAACAAGTTTTAAAAGAAAAGGATCAAAATATTTTTTATTTAAAACATGAAACTTCAAATCACTCTACTTAAAGTTTAAATTACTCCTTTGAAAATATCAAACATCTAGAAATTAACTTAAATAAACCAAGTGAATTTTCAAAAACGGGTAGAATCATGTAAAGGATTTGAGATCTTGTTAAATCAACAAACCAAAAGCAATGTGAGATTTGGATTGGGATTCAATCACACACAAGGACCAAGTGATTACACTCCAAAATCTCATGTCAATGAAATTGATTCAAATTTCTTAATTGAAAAGAAGTCTTTAAACACAAGTCATGGTTCCTCACACAAATTTTTTAATCAACACAACACAAAATGGTCTAATGAAACATGTGTTGATAAGAATTTCAAGCCAATGACCTTTTTAACCTCTGAAAGGAAAATAGCACCAATTACTAACCCTCTAGTAGTTTCATTTAAAACTACTGGCCCCAGCCAGAACTTCGAAACCAAATCAAAGTCTAGTTTAAAAAAGGGTAAGAACATAAAAGGTACATTGTTTTGCACATTGTGTGAGAAAACAAACCACAACACTAAGGATTGTTCCATGGTCTAAGCTTATGAGAAAGGCAACATAAAGGATAATCGCGCACCCAAAGGTGAGTATCACTACCCCTCCTTTTACTGGTTTATATAACGTTTTGGGGAAGGACACACCTTAAAAAGGATAATATATGTTTTCAGATAAAACATGCCTTTAAACGAGTTATTAATATATTTTCGAGGAAAATATGGTTTGAAAATGAGTATGTTGTTGTTTTCGAGAAAAACATGGTTTTGGAATATGGATGATATAAAATTGTTTTCGAGAAAAATGGGAATGATTGAATACAAATTTGTTTCGGGAGAAATAAGGAGGATTACAATGTCTGGGGTAAAACGATTGTAAAAATTTAAAATTATTTAAATCTAAGTTGGGGCGAATTTACTTGATCTCAAGAAAGTAGGTATTGGAATAAGCCTACGTCTCAGTGGGGACTTCGGGGAATTCGTACAACATGAAACATTAAACCTTTTTAATTTAGTAAGATATATATTGTTCATGTGGCAGCCACCACAAGT
The DNA here is from genome assembly GCA_947069175.1 of Scalesia atractyloides. Taxonomy (NCBI): domain Eukaryota; kingdom Viridiplantae; phylum Streptophyta; class Magnoliopsida; order Asterales; family Asteraceae; genus Scalesia; species Scalesia atractyloides. Next base: position 11,275,677 of record CAMTDV010000030.1, on the reverse strand, counting down.
GACCCAATTTGAGGGACTTGGCGCGAATTTAGTTGTTTAATCATTAATACCAGTATGCGTAGAGTTGTTGATAGATCTATCAGGTTGACCACCCCGACGTGACTGGTAGCTCCGTTTCAAGTCAAAACGACGAATTAATATTATGTGATTGTCTAGCATTGATATACTCTTATTGTTAATATGTAGCTCATAGGCTTTGCAACCCTGCTAATCTGAAGTTTTGATGCTAGAATTTTAATATAAAAACCCTTGGGTAGATGATTGAGTCAAAGGTTTTGAGAAAAACGCTTACTATCACACCCCAAAATCGTCGCAGCGGAAATACAAACGTGCCGGTGACGGAGGTTGGTATCCATAAAGTTTTTAAAGTTTAAACACAAACCACAACCAGAACATAGTTGTTTGATCCTTATAGATCTTAGTACACTTGATCCCTAAATAGTTTTAAAAGTTGTCCAAAACATTATTAAACATGACATGCATCAACTACCGCAAGATATGCCAAAATCCCGAAGCCGAACTCATTTACCTGAAGAACATGTAAAAATCAAGTGTCAACACAAAGACCGGTGAGTTCACATATTCAAATTGTAAACAATTTATTTTAAGGAAAACTTTCTTATTATGAATTTTATATCAAAACATCGATATATAATTAAGAAAGTCAATTTAATTTCCTTATTAAAAATCCAAGGGTCAGTTCTCTGATCGTAAGCGTTTTCTATAAAAACATTCGACACAAATAATCGTCCCAAGATTTATTTTATATTAATTTATAACATCAAGTTTTCAGATTCATAGGTTTGCAAGGCCTATGAGCTGTATATTAACAATAAGGGTATAATCAACGCTAGACAATCACAAAATATCAATTCATCGCTTGACTTGACACGGAGCTACGGGTCACGACAGGGTGGTCAACCCGATAGATCTATTAACAATTCTATGCATACTGATATTAATTATTAAACGACTAAATTCGCGTAAAGTGCCACACATTGGGTCACTTATGGTGGCTGCCTCTTGAACAATATATATATCCTACTAAAATGATAAATTTAATATTTTGTGTTGTACTAATTCCCCCAAAGTCCCCACCAAGACGTAGGCCTATTCCGATGCTTACTCTCTTGAGATCAAACAAATTTGTCACAACTTTAGATTTAAACATTTTTAAATCTATACGGTCGTTTTACCCAAAATACTGTAATCCTCCCCGTTTCACCCCGAAACATATTTATATTCCTGTTTCTCCCTGAAACATATTTATATTCAATCAAAACTCGTTTCTCCCCGAAACATAACTTATCATTTCCAAATCATATTTTCCAAGAAAATATATTAATAATTTATCCAAATGCATGTTTTATACAAAAACATATTATATCATTTATAAGGCATGTTCTTCCCCCAAAATATAATATAAAACAGTAAAAAGAGGGGTTAGTAACACTAACCTTCGGGTGCGTTTTCAACTAGCGCAATCCCACAAATTAGTCTACACGTCCTGATTTAAGTATGAACGATTTAATAACCAATTATTCTACAAGTCCCTAAGTTTCTCCAATACTTAGAATTTTCACATAACTTTGAGATTTTCTTAAAAGGTCCTTATTTTTTGTTATGGTGGCGTGTTTATATATAAATGTGTGTTCATAAATATATATATATATATATATATATTCTATTTGCGACTTTAACGATTTTATTGGTGACCATAATTATGTTATATCTGTTATCATACCCGTTTATATACAATATATCGTAACATATTTATACAAACATTAATATATCATCAAATATCGTAATACACGTATTCGGTCAACTTATATATTTATCATTTTTATAGCATTTATACATGAAATAACTCAACAAGTTAACCTATGTATTATTTTCATGCTCAATAAATAAGTTACACGTTTAACGTAACTTTTAACGAAATTACTGTTTTAATCGAACAAGTGTGCATGCATAGTTTTAACTCCTACTATCATGTCAACATTTAACATATCACATCACATATACTCATATCCACATATCATATCATAACATACAGAGTTCACCCTTGAACAACCTGTTTGCGTATACATTGAATTATGCATATTTTAACGTTTCGGTAACTACCATAAGGTTTGACTTGTCACCTAGGAATACATCTTAGTAGAAAACTCTACTTAAAAATTAACAAAATATTTATTTTCCTACCAATACAGGAGAAGTACAATGTCGCACAACAATAAAGTTCCACCACACAAACTTAAAGCTTCGATCTCTCATTCATCTTGTTTTTATAATTAAATACTAATTATATTAATCATAAAAAAAATTATAACTAGTGAGTTTTCCCCTACGCTTTGCAACGGGAATTCGGTCGTTGTCTATTCAATTTGATATGGTAATGGTACACACTATGGTAATCTTAATAGAAAACCTTACATTGATAAAAAAAACAAATAAAAACAAAGTGTTGTTATTTAGTTGATATCGGTTTTGGTTGGTTTACGTTATATGATTATTTTTTCAACATTGCAATATAAATTTTATTGTAAACGAATAGTGTGCCAATATCGTACCTGTAACATTTGTCGAAAAACGGGTTTTCGAAACCCGCTTCGTTTAATAACCGAACAATCAGTTTTAAATTTTTGTTGATCATTTATGGCTTATTTTGATTTTAAACGATTCATAATTAATCAACAAATTAGAAGATATAAATTATAATTGTAAAAATATAAAAATAAATTAATTAAAAAGGAAAACCGGCTGCCGGGAGTCGAACCCGGGTCAGCCGGAAATTCCCCAAAGATTTAACCTTCACACCATCAACCGCTCCGCCACTTTGATTTTCTGATATCATATTGAATCAATTAATTCAAATAATAAGGCACGGAAGTCAAATCAGTCAAAAACGCGCCCAAATAGCAGTCGTCGGAAATCCCGACGACTTCGCCGATAATTTACGTTTCCGTTCAAGATAACCGAAGAATTAACTCTAACGACGGTTATAACCGACGTCTGAACCCGCGACATCAGTCGTAACCGCCGGAGAACGGCTGACTTCGAATTGAGACCGAATTCAGACCCCATACATCTCGATACTACCCTATAAATTCACCCACAATCCACCGGAAACCTTTTCGCTCACAAATCGCTCCTTTTCTCGATGAAAATTCAATCGCCGGAAAAAACTGTAAGTCACCGGAAAACCGAGACTCACATCCACACGGTAATTCTTTCGACTCTTTCTGTTTCAATCATTCGAGTAATCTGTCACTAACATAACTCCACCATCAGAAGCAATCCCAGTCAACGTTCGTCGAAATCCCCACCTTCGCCGGAAGATTTCTGAAACTTCCAAAATCACACTGAGAGCTGGTATGATCCTTCCAACTCCTATTAAACTTTGATTAAGTATATCAACTTCGTAATAATCGAACAGAAATTGTTAATTGATGTCGACAGCCGGAGTTCACTTTCAGAACCGACGGACTCTGCCGGAATTCTGTGAACAACCCTGATCGGTATATCTTTTTCTCCCAAACCCTCTCCATTCGTTATCTTTAAGTTACTTATAAAGTTTAAAAACCAGATAAGGCATAAACCAGACCAAACAGTCGGACCTTATTTTCTGGGTAAAAATCTAACGAAGAAGACGAAGTCGGGTTGTATTATAAGATTAATTAAAATCGGTTTAATGAACGGGTTAGACACACAGTCCAGCGGTGGACTGTGTGCAACAAACACACATGCGACGCGAGTTCGAATCCTGTCCCAGCTTTACTCGCTCGAAATAAAAATTTGCCTTTTTAACTAAACCGGGTTGACTCGCAGACCATGTTAAGTATAATAAAAACCGAGTTAATAACCAGGTGAGACACACAGTCCAGCGGTGGACTGTGTGTACGCTAACCCACAGGTCCCGGGTTCGAGACCTGTGGTCAGCACCGGTCCGATACGTTTAAAATCTTTTTAAAAATAAATAATTTTCGGATTTAATTAATAGTATATAAGTATAATTAAAAACAGAATTATTTCGGGTTAGACACGTAGCTCAGTTGGTAGAGCTGCGTGCACGCGTACGGGAGGTCACCGGTTCGAACCTCGCTCAGTGCAACAATATAACCGACCGAATCGGTCAACGGTCAACGGTCTCGGTCAACGATCAAAGTCAACATTTTTTATTTATTTTTATTTATTTATTTAATTTAAAAATCAATTAAAAATACCTAAAAATAACGTTTTCAAAGTTAGAAAGTAGCCTTAAACTCACAAAATTATACCCAAAAATTTATTAAAATAGTTAATAAAATCCACATACTTACCGTACCTTTTCGTTATTTATTTTGTTAGTTATCTCTCGTCGATCAATCCCCTAAACTCGTGCGCACTCAACATCTTCAAACAAACGCACCCAATGTGAGTGAATCTCTACCAATTCCCCGTTTTAATCACATTTTGGGGTGTATCATGTGTCGTTATTTATTTAATATAATTAAAACATTTGTGCATCCATCATGTTCATGATCAAATGTGTATTCAATGTGTATCCATTGTTTGTGTGGTTGAAGTTTAGATTAATTTTATCATTTCAGTACATACATTTCATAGGCCGCCGCTCCCCATTACCTATGAGCGTGAGCTGTTCCCCATAAGATCGGCTCCGTTTGATTGAGCCTTGATCTCACATACATTTGCATAGGCCGTCCGTTCCCCATTACCTATGAGCGTGAACGGGACGTTGCCAACCTATACATTGTCATTCTTATTTTATGCTTAAACAAGGTGGTTTGTGATTGTTATGCCTACATACATTTGCTCATATATGATTATCGCACATTTTTCCTAAATTAAATATCAATAATAAATCATTAACACATGTTTTTTAACAAGGTTCACTCGCCAACTTTTGTTGACCCAAAATTTCCCATTTTTACACATGATACAGGTGATCAAGTTGAAGCAAGAAACATATAGGGCGGCTTAGAAGAATAAACCAGTTTAGATTATGGATTTGTTTTAGTTAATTTTTCTTTTCCTTGTATTGTATGAATTTGACTTGGAATATTGAAATGTAATTTGGATTTAATAAATATGAAACATATTAGTAAACATCATGAGCTTTGGTGATAACCCAATTATGCCCCGACTCTTATTCCGCTGCGGGTCGGGGTGTGACAGATTGGTATCAGAGCCATGACTATAGGGATATAGGATAGGTTATTAGACCCTTAGAGCCTATACTATAGTTGCTTAGAAATTTTAAATTTTTGTGTGTTACATGCAAAATTCATGATGTTTATATGCTTTATGTTTATTGTTACATTCAATGTTATGCAAGCATATTCATAAGTATATATTATCATATAATGCTTATCATGAACCATATTCTTATAACATATCATATCCATGAAAGCACACACCACATCATTTCCATGATTGCTTTACAATGATTTTTGTATTTTCAAATCTCATCAAAGTGAGTTCTCATGAGGGGGCATGTAGTAACTGGAAGGGTACCAGTACCGGTAGTCGGAACGTCCTGTCTAGGCTTGGCATTCGTATAAATCCAAAATAAAGGAGCAGTTTGCCTAACTAGGGACTAACGATGAGAGTACGAAGTACCTATTAGGCCAAAGCATGCTATACCAAACGTCGTGTGAGCTAACCCCACTTTGAGTTGTCATTGTGTCTACACATGGACACATTCCGACCATACATCTTGTAAACATATTTTGTGGTTTTCATTCGGGTCATGCGAGTGTTAAATCGCCAATACTAATGTGAATCCTACCAAGCCAATAGTCATGGGGGCCCACATGACTATACAGGTGAAGGTATGGGGGACATTTGAGGCCCAACATGAGCTAACCCAAGACATCCTATGGATGTGGTTGCATTAATGATATTTATGTTAATTTCATTTTTTTTAAGACACATGACCCCTAAACACTCCATAAACTCACCATCTTCCTATGTATATTCCTGTAGATGTCGGGTAGGCAGCTACGTGGAGGACGAAAGTCAGAAAGGTCAAACGAACGCTTGGCCACTCAAATTGCAAAACAAATGGCCGCAGTACTTCCTGATATTGTAATTCAAGTCCAGCAAGCTCTCACTGCAAATCCTGTCTGTGACATCCCGGTTTTTTGGATAACTTAAACGCAATACTTGTCGAATAAATTATGTGCTACGTATTAAACGTTTATAAGTTGGTGCGTTATTATGTGATATACGAGTTCGTGTTTTATGTTAGTTATAATGTATAGACATAGTAAATAAACAAATGAATCGAGACGAACCGTGACACGAGCCGGCCTCTTTTCTTGCGACTCAAGGAACTAAACTTGGGGATCAAGTTTTAACCCAAACCTTAAACTCAACCCATCCGGTCGCGAGCAAACAAACCCAAACCGACCCACCCAAGTCCCTTCGGCCGCGAGAACAAACCCAAACCGCAAACCTATTCCCCTTCTCTTGATCTTTTTGCGCTATATATACACACACATGCATGGGTCTTTCTTCACAAAAACAAAAACACAAAACCCTAATAGCAACCAGCCGACGGCAGCCTCTTCCTTCATCATCTCGATCTGATCAGCCCTACACCATCTCTCGGTCGCGACAGCAGCTTGTTCCTTTCATTCTTTCGGTCGTGATCTAGCTTGAACATCCGAATCAGTCCCGTCCAAGTCTCGGCTTATTTACCTAGTCATTAAAGGTTAGGGTTTATCTTTTGTTACAAGATCATATTCGGATATATGTGTTTGAATGTAGTGATTGTGTTGTTTTCGGGTTGATTATGTTAGATTGGAAGTTTGATGTTTGTTCGAAATCTGGAAAATATAGGCTGTGTTTTGTTTATAAAAACTAGAGGTATTGATTAGGGTTTGCATGGATGTAATATATGTATTGATCTATGATTAGAAAAATCAGTTCTTGATCGCCTAGGTTCATTGTATTGACGGTTTATGCGGATTAGTGGTGATAAAATGCTGAAACAGGTTGCTGATTGATAGTTACAGCCGACTTCATCTGGCTGTAACTCGGTCATTAGTTGTCGAAAAACGGATTTTCTGAATTCTAAAACGTAGAGATTTGAATAACGAATCTAATGGCGCTGGATTCATATTTTTCTGAAGTCGTTTGATATTTTTAAGTGGCCAATTAAGTTCAGTAACTAAAGCTGTGAAAATCCTGAAATTTTGTTAGTTGTTTATCGAGTTGGATTTTATAATCTGTAGGGAGTCGAATCATGAAATTTGTACAGAAACTAGGTATGGAAATTTCCGGGCAAATCCCACTGGAATTTTGTTAATTGGACGATCAGTGATTTTTAAATAAATTCTTCCGTGGACTGCAGTCAGAAAACGACGAATCTGACTGCAGCCTAGTATGTTAATATTTATGGATAATTGGTAAAGTATTAGGACTTGAAAAATTTATATAAATTTCTGCAGTATGATTGTCACCTGCTGTAAAATAATTAGAATTTTTGGAACGTTGGATCTATTATATAAAAATCCTAGAAAACAGCCGAATTATGAGTATGTAAGCTGAAACTTGATAACTTGTGAATGTGTGCACCAAAGTGTTGCATGGATTGGATTATGTTCATGATAGATTGTTTTGATTACTATGTTCACATGAGGATACTTGCATGCATGTTTGAGTGTTAGGAATTTTGATTGTGTGTATCACTTTGTGCGTAAATTATGTGTAGAATTTGTATTAGTGTGTTCACACACTGACTTGGAATCAATTGGTTTATTAGGACGCAATTAGCGGTCCCATCATTTGCAACTTCTGTGTTACACTAACCGAGCAACTAAAGGTGAGTTCACGGCCCCTAACTTTATCCAGTTTTTAAACAACAGGAGGAGAAACATGTATACACTCTTCAAACTCAATCTCTTTACGTTATACGAAATTAACGTCACATAACTATTCGGTAACTAAGTTGATGTTAATGTAATGTTATGGTCACTAAGCAGCTATATCACATAAGTCCTCGACAATCTCTCGGATCGTTAGTATTGGTTTTAATAGCGGGGAAATTATAAGTAGTACTACTGGGCCCGACAAGCCCCATCCGAGCTAGTCGCGCTAGCCGACCGGGTATGGTCAACGGGTGAATAATTTGGCCTAACTTCGCCATGGTCAGTGATAGGCATGGCAACACGGAGGCACAACAGTCAGCTTCGATCGCGAACACTTACGTGACATAACTTTAGGCTAGCTACCTATATATGTTAACATTGAACTTAATTACGAATCAACTATATTATCCCGGGTTGGGGATAATGGAAACAACAACTATATTATCCCGGGTTAGGGATAATGGAAACAACAACTTTATTATTCCGGGTTTGGAATAATGGAACCAACATCATTATTATTCCGGTTAAGGAATAATGGAACTATCGGTATTATTCCGGGTTGGGAATAATGGAACTAAATCGTTATCCCGGGTTAGGGATAACGGGGGAAACAAACTCATAACCGAACAAACGAATTTATGAAAACCTGTGAACTCACTCATCTTTAATGTTGACACTTGTTTCTTTACATGTTTCTCAGGACGCTAGGAGCTCTAGGTGCACTCACATGCATTGATCAAGACATCTTTTATCGAGTCTCATTTACAAACATTGTTTTGGGTTTTTCATTTGTTTTCGCGTTTGTGTTGGTGCCCGTTTCACTACTTATTTTATGCTTCCGCTCAACCATAAAAACTAATGCTTCCGCTAAACATTGGTAACTAACTAAGACAATATAAAATCTACGATGAATGGTTAAACAAATGATTTTTGGAAAACGTATTATCAAATCATATAGAGTCGTTCGACGCACTAGTGTTTCAGATTCTGGTTTGTTCACACGCCTCGCGGTAAAACTCCGCAAGTGGAAATTGAGGGTGTGACAGATTGGTATCAGAGCCACTAGCTATAGAGAACCAGATTTGCATTAGAAGTAGACCTAAACTATAGCTGAATACACGACACTAGACGTAGTTTGGCACCGAACTGTTATATCTTGTTATGCGATGTACCACAACTATGTTATGTAGATTATGACTTCATAATAAGAAATGAAAACAACTCGTAACTAACTACACAACCTAACAGGCAATGTCATCATCATCATCGTCATCATCATCCGACGAACTTACGCCACCAAGAGCGCCAGGAAAGGCACCTATGGTGGAACCCTTACCATCTTATGGCGTGGAGACACGCTCAGCTGCGAGGAAAAGGCTCGCTCTGGGGGAGGAGTCGTCATCACGCCCAACCATCGCTGTGCCGGTCAAACCGGTTAACTCTGTAGAAGTAGGAAATGACCTATTTAGAAACATGATACAGAAACAACAAGAACAATTAGAAAGAATGCAGGAAACCATCCTAGCACAGGGATGGATGATCCGACAACTGTCAGGTAAAACCGACTCGCTCGAGGAAGAGCAACATACGAGTAAGATAGCTCGTAACACCTTAGCCAGAGATCTGCGTGCTGAGCAGATAAGAGCCGACTGGCTTGAAGACAGAGTCCTGGAAGATAGTTGGAGAATTCAGAGCTAGAGCAAAATCAAGCACCTGCACCAGCACCGGCCCCTCCAGTGCCGGTAGAGGAGGATCCGGAAGAGGATCCGGAAGAGGATCCGGAAGAGGATCCAGAAGAGGACCCAGAGGAGGATCCAGAGGAGGATCCGGAGGAGGACCCAGCTGTAGAAGCCGGGAATGCCGCGCAGGATGATGGCAACGATAGTGATCTGGGGGATGGAGACGTAGACAACTAACACGTCTCGCTTATTTTATTTACTTTCCTTCAGTCTATTTATTTTCCCACTTGTGTTTAAACTTGAGACTTTATAGTGAATTCATATGTTTGGTTGGCACTTTGTAAGGCGTTGAAATTTCATTTAATCAAGTATTTCTTTCGACTATTTAATATATTTGAGTTGACATAACTTGATAATTATTTAAGTACGAAGTAGGATAACTATATTGGATATATAGATTTATCAGGGTGTGTTTATGTTGTTTTTCGAAGATCTAAATGGCAACTGGACGACGTGGAAACCTTAACATGACGCCCGAAGAACTAGCTGCCATGATTCAAGAGCATGTGAACGCAGCTCTAGCGGGTGTTCAGAACCAACCGGCAGGTAACCATTATTAAATTTTCATGTGAAAATCTAATAGTTGGGCTAGTAGAATTCCTCGCTGACTACCTATCCTCTGTCAGCAGGAGGGGGCTTTAACCCCTACAAGATGTTCCTCGACGCGAAACTAAGCAAATTCTCAGGGGCAGAAGGACCCATAGGACTGGTCCGCTGGATCGAAAAATCTGAATCAGTATTTGAAATGTGCAACTGTCTAGAGGCCAACAAGGTCAAGTACGCAGCCTCAACACTGGAAGATGGGGCACTAACTTGGTGGAATGCACAAGTCCAAACGCGTGGACTTATTGCTGCAAATGCAATGGCCTGGGCCGAGTTTAAGGCCCTAATCAAAGAAGAGTACTGTCCGCGAGACAGAGTACAACAGTTGGAGCAAGCTTTATGGAACCACAAAATGGTGGGATCTGAAATCGAAGCATACACGGCAAAACATCATGACTTGGTATTTCTATGTCCCGATCTGGCCAACACTGTGGAGAAACGACTCGAGTTCTACCTTGGGGGTCTGGTTCCGGAGATTCAGGGTATGGTAATGGCTAGTAACCCTGCAACTGAACATCAAGCAATCCGATTGGCGCACAAACTCACCGATAAGGCGGTGGAACAAAAGAAGTTGCCAGCTCGGGGTACAACTGAAGTTGCCCCTGATAATAAAAGAAAGTTTGAAGACTCGTCTGTTCGACAGTCTTCGTCATCCCAGCCACAACAGGGGAACCAGAAACGGTTCAATCATTACAACAGCCACCGGGGTCACCAAAATCAGCCCGCCAACAACAACAACAACAACAACCAGAACGCAAGCGGCTATGTAGGTCGAAAGCCGCAGTGCAATTGCTGTAATCTTCATCATCACGGCCCTTGTGCCGGGAATCGCTGCCAACGATGTGGCAAGGTGGGACATGCGGCAAAGGATTGTCGCGGGGAAATCATGTCCCGACAAAACCAAAATCAACCCCAGGGTCAGCAACAGGGTGTTAACCGGGGATGCTATCAGTGTGGTAGCACTGCCCACTTCAAAAGAGACTGCCCACAGCTCCGTAACAACAACAACAACAACAATGGTGGGAACAACCACAACCACAATAACCACAACAACAACAATAACAACAACAATAATGGAAATGGTGGCACAGGAGGTGCCAAAGGTCGCGCATTTACATTGGGCCGCGGAGAGGCCAGAAACGACTCGAACGTGGTCACCGGTAAGTTTCCCCTTAATGAACATTTTGCTACTGTGCTTTTTGATACGGGTGCGGATAGGAGCTTTATATCTGAGTCTTTTAGGAAGAACCTAAATCTCACGCCTAAACCCTTAGAGACCCCTTATGTCATAGAACTAGCAGATGGTAAATCCGTAGATGTGACCCATATAGTATCCGGCTGTCAACTCAAACTCGCAGGTCACACCTTTACCATTGATCTGATGACAACTACCCTGGGTAGTTTTGACGTGGTAGTCGGAATGGACTGGCTATCCGACATCCGAGCTGAAGTTCTCTGCTTCGAAAAATCTATTCGTATTCCGCTCTCTAATAACGAAATCTTGACGGTACAAGGCGATAAGGCAAGCGCCGTCACCAACATCATCTCTTACATGCAAGCGCAGAAGTACCTTCGGAGAAAGAACTCCTTCGCTTTACTCGCACTGGTTACCGAACAGCCTAAGGACGAGAAACGTATAGAAGACATCCCTGTCGTCCGTGATTTTTCCGATGTATTCCCAGAGGAATTACCTGGTCTTCCACCCCATCGACAATTGGAGTTTGAAATCGAATTGGCGAACCATGCAACTCCTATCGCCAAGGCTCCATACCGCCTAGCTCCAGCCGAGCTACTGGAGCTGTCTACCCAACTTCAGGAGCTATTAGAAAAGGGATTTATCCGACCAAGCGCTTCGCCATGGGGAGCTCCAGTCCTTTTTGTCAAGAAGAAGGACGGGACCTTCCGCATGTGCATCGACTACAGGGAACTCAACAAGGTTACTGTCAAGAACCGATACCGTTACCTCGCATCGACGATCTCTTCGACCAACTTCAAGGGTCAAGCTACTATTCCAAGATTGATCTACGGTCCAGGTACCATCAGCTACGCGTCAGGGAGGAGGATATCGCTAAGACGGCATTTCGTACTCGGTATGGCCATTATGAGTTCTTGGTCATGCCCTTCGTGTCACACCCCGACCCGCAGCGGAAAAGGTGACCGGGGCATGATTGGGTTATCATCAAAGCTCATGACATTTATTATACGTTTCATATTCATTAATACAATTTAATGGAAATTTACAATAAATGATACAACATGTTCTAACTATCGGTCTAAGCTTCTTGGTTCTCTTCTAAGGCATATCCTATGTTTTCCTTGCTTCAACCTGTTCACCTGTATCATGTGTAAAAAGGTTTTTGGATCAACATAATGTTGGCGAGTGAATCCTATGGAAAAACATTTGAACAAATTTATCCAATTGATTATAAATAATGTGCATACCACATATGAGTAAATGTAGATGTAGATTTATTCACACAACACATAATATTGAATATTGAACACACATACACCAAATGATTGTTTTGAGGCACGCGTTGTTCGACTCGTCTCCCACGAGGAACTGATGGGCCTAATGAATGAGTTTTAAGGCACGCGTTGTTCCACGAACTGATGGGCCTAATGAATGAGTTTTGAGGCACGCGTTGTTCTTACGAACTGATGGGCCTAATGTATGAGTTTTGAGGCACGCGTTGTTCTTACGAACTGACGGGCCTAATGAATGAGTTTTGAGGCACGCGTTGTTCTACGAACTGATGGGCCTAATGAATGAGTTTTAAGGCACGCGTTGTTCAACTCGTCTCCCACGAGGAACTGATGGGCCTAAATAATTTGCATACAACTTTGACAATATGTAATACATCACAACCAACAATAGTTACATTCTAATTTAGTTCATATAATGGTATAGCACGAATTTGCATAAGAGAATTAATTTAAGCGACACATGATACACCCCAAAACATGAATAAAAAGGGGAGTTTGTAAGAATCACATTGGGTGCGTTCGGTTGATGAGGTTGAATGCACGCGAAATGGTTTTAACCACGAGTGAAATTAACCTAGATAAATAGCATTTTAGTTCGGTAAGCAAACGGATTTTATTAATCTATTTTAGTAGGATTGTTGGGTGTATTTTTGTGAGTTTGAGGCTATTTTCTAACCTTAAAAATGTTATTTGTAAGTATTTTTAATTGATTTTTAATTAAAAAATTTAAATAAAAATAAAAAAATATTTGATTTTTGCTACAGTTGACTTTGACCGTTGACTTTGACTGACCGTTGACCGGTTCGAAGGCATATTGTTGTGCGCTGGGTGAGGCTCGAACCCGAGACCTCCCGTACGCGTGCACGCAGCTCTACCAACTGAGCTACGTGTCTAACCCGTTATATATCTGATTTTAATTACATATATATATTAATTAGAATTAAACAGAAATCCTTTATTTTAAAAACGAATTAAATCCCGAAAACTGGTGCGCTCCACAGGTCTCGAACCCGGGACCTGTGGGTTAGCGTACACACAGTCCACCGCTGGACTGTGTGTCTCACTTGGTTATAAACTCGGTTATCAATATACTTAACATATACCTAATTCAATCCGGTTTAGTTTGCAGAAAAAGGAGTTTTTATTAAGGCAGCGTGTGAGGGACAATACTCGAACTCGAGACCTTAGCTTCAAAGTGCACACAGTCCACCGCTGGACTGTGTGTCTAACCCGGTAAATAACTGGATTTTAATTATACTTAACTATTACCGAAACTTCGTCTTCTTCACTGGTTTTCACCGGAAGTGACGACTGACTGATTCGAAATGTTGATTCAGGTTTCTTTAGCGTTTTATGATCAATTACAGACGAGATAAAAGTAAAAAGGAAAGGAATTAGGCGTGAAAAGTACCGACTGGTTCTCCTCTGTTTTCCGGCAGAACTCCGGCGACAGCAAGCTCTTCCGGCGACGAGTGTCTTGCAGCAGAGAATCTTCAGAAAGCTTACAAAGGGTGTGGGTGACTTCGGTATAAGTTTAGGGGGTTCAGTGAAGCTCAGAGATTAAAAACTCGGTTTTCCGGCGACGTATAAAATATTTCCGGCGAGTGAGTTTTCGCCGAGAAAGGGTGCGATTTGAGTGTGAAAGGTTTCTGGCGAGTTGTGGGTGAATTTATAGGGTAGTATCGAGACGTATGGGGTCTGAATTTGGTCTCAATTCGAACTCAGCCGTTCTCCGGCGGTTATGGCAGATGTCGCGGGTTCAGACGTCGGTTATAACCGTTGTGAGAGTTAAGTCTTCGGTTAATTTGAGCGGAAACGTATAATAACGGCGAAGTCGTCGGGATTTCCGACGACTGCTATTTTGGGCGCAATTTACTGAATTTTGACTTCCGAACTTGAATATTTGAATTAATTGTTTCCTGTTATTAACATAAAATCAAAGCGGCGGAGCGGTTGATCGGTTGAGTGATAAGTGTTTGTTTGAACCGGTATGGACCCGAGTTCGAAACCCGGCATGAGTAAAACATTTTTATTTTGTTATTTTTGACAGTTTTTCAAAAACTAATTATATATCCCCGTATAATAATTGATTATGTATCGTTTAAAATTATTTTGGGCATTTAATTCGCAACGAAAATTTTAACTGACTGTTCAGTTGATAAATGGAGCGGGTTTGGTAAATCCGTTTTTGACGGATGTTACAGTATCCCCTGCTTTTTAGAAATTTCGTCCCGAAATTTAAATAGTGATATATTTGACTAAAAGAATGATGGTGTTTAGTTTGACAGTTACATACTTAGAAGAAATAAGGGTTTAGGTTTTTGTTTGAGGCGGTAACGTTCCTTGTAAAGGTTAAGTACCCTAATATAGGAATCGCTTTTTTGTTGCCTACTGTAAAAGTATTGATAAGCAGAATTGATTTGCTAACTTTGATTTCATGCATAAAAGTTTGAATATGCTTAGGGTTATATCCTAAGGCAGAAATTCTACAATCTACACAAATAAACACAACAACTAATAATTGAATCCACATTCTGATAGCATATATGTTTGAATGGTGATGGTTCCTCTCTCGTTTGTTATGATGGAGAGGTTAGTTTATTGTAGAAATGGAACACAATCCAATTTCTTTAAATAGTGAGATGATATAAATGTAACACAAGTTTTAACCAAGGCAATACTAAATCCTACATGGAACTTCTCATAACCGCCTGATAACGCCTCTGATCCTTTGGCAAGAATACTTATATATAGGAAGTACCAGCGGCGTATCCACCATATTCTTGTCAAATTTTCATTGGTTTTATCAGTGAATTATGATTAGTCCTATAACTCTACAACCAATACATCAAACATAAAAATACTGAAATGAAATATATCTGTGCGATCAAGGCTCAATCAAACGGAGCCGATCGTATTGTATGTACTGAAATTGAAATGTCTGTGCGCTCAAGGCTCAATCAAACGGAGCCGAACGTATTGAATGTACTGAAAATGAAATTGTCTGTGTGCTCAAGGCTCAATCAAATGGAGCCGAGCTTATTGCATGTACTGAAAATGAATAACTTAATCACACAAACAACCTATGCATGGAACCTCTCATAACCGCCTGATAATGCCTCCGATCATTTGACAAGAATACTTATATATAGGAAGTACCAGCGGCGTATCCACCATATTCTTGTCAAATTCTCATTGACTTTATCCGCAAGTTATGATTAGTTCTATGCGACTCTACAACATAAACAAACACAACAACCAGCGCTTGAGTTTTAATTCTGATAGTACACATGTTTGAATGATGACATTACCTCTCTCGTTTAATATGATGGAGAGGTTAGTCTATGTAGAAGTGAGACACAACTCAACTTCTTTAAATGATGAATCTGAGATACGTCGTGAAGTATGATGTTAAATTAACGAGTATAAAACAAACTGAACTAGTAATTTGCATTAAAATTCTTGGATAAATTTCCAATTGAGATACGTGAAAATTGAGATAACATAAAGAAAAACATAAAAACTAAGTGATTGGAGTTGAATCTTGATTCTTGGTGAGAGAAGGCTAGTTAAGTGGTTGGTTTGGACCGTTAATATCTTCAACAGGATTGGCGTTGATGTTATAAACTCTTCCTCTTGCTGGCGGTGGAGCTGGGTTTGTTTGATTTGCTTGGTTAACTGGGTTTGCTTGAGCTTGGGCGTTTATGATGTTAACCAAACGAGGGCACGTGTTTCTAAAATGGGTAGGGTCGCCACAATTGAAACAAGCTCGAACATATGGGTACATGGGGTATTGAGGTTGTTGATATGTTTGGATCATGGGTTGAGTAGGGGTTGAGGTTTGGTTTTGAGAGGTGCGGCAAACTTTGCTCAAATGACCGTAGCGTCCACAATTCGCACATAGTCGACAGGGTAAGGTAGATGGATGGTGATAGAAACAGGTGTTGCATTGAGGGTGAGGTCCAATGTAAGGTTTCTTATTTGGGTAAGTTGTGTTGGGTGCTACTTGAGCGTTTGGGATAGTTTGAGGAGGTACAACTTGTGAAGCTGGTTGGTTGCGTTGGGTGACGGCGAAAATTTGCCCATCTCGTTTTCTCTTAGAAATAGGTGGTGTAAAGGATTCGGTTCGTGTGGAGTTTGAGGTTTCGGTTGATGCTTTATCCTTCTTCTTCTCCTCTTTGAGATCTTTGTTTCGGATTCGGTTCTCAGTGAGTGCGGTTGCTAGCTCCATTGCTGCTTCCAAAGTTGCAGGCGAGGTACTTATTACAGAGTCTTGAATCTTTGATGGAAGACCACGAATGTAGTGCTCGATCAAACGGTAGAGGGGAGTAAACAAATTGGGAACCATTTGATTTAACTCAAGGAATCTCTTGTTGTATGTGGTGTGGTCGCCTTCCTTTTGTTTCAAAGCATGGAACTCATCCTCCAATTTCTTGATTTCACTTCTTGGGCAAAACCATCTTGTCATGATTCCCTTCAACTCTTCCCAAGTCAAGGTCATAGTTTCTTCAACACCTCGTTTGGTCTTCTCTGTATTCCACCATGTGGTGCTGTTCCAAGTAAACGACCGGTAGCATAACGCACTTTGCGATCATCGGGGCAATCGCAATTTAGAAAAGTGTTCTCCATTTCTTCGAACCAATGGAGGAGAGCGGTGACACCTTCAGTACCTTCGTATTTTGGAGGATCGCAGGATTTGAAATGTTTGTAGGTGCATTTAGTGACTGAAAGATTGACAGTGTTTTGATCCTCTTGTTGGGTTGGGTTAACGGAATTAGCGGTAAGGGCTTGTTGAACTTGAACTACGATGTTGGGTATTATGGTCGCCATTTGCTGAGCGATTTGGGTAGCCATGCGTTCATGGGCTTTTCCTGCTCTCATTTTCCTACGAGCGAGGCTAGAAGACATCTACAAGGAATACATATCAAGAGTATGAGTTGGATGCCTTTGGAATCGTGGGTCGTGTTTGGGAATGAACGTTCATAAAATAAATATAGAAAAATAAATCTACTACATCCATAGGATGTCTTGGGCTTTGCTCGTAATTGGGCCTTGCATGCCGCCATACTTCACCTTCGTAATCACGTGGGCCCCCATGATTACCGGGTTTTTCATATGGTTCGCATGTGTTAGCCTGGTTACGTACACTAAAACCCGGAGAAAATCGAGAAATATGTAGCGTATGATATTCGGAATGTGCCCAGGCATGGACACGGTGACATCTCAAAGTGAGGTTAGTTAGAACGACGTTTGGTGTGGCATGCTTTGGCCTAATAGGTTCGTCGTACTCTCATCGTTAGTCCCCAGGTAGGCAAACTGGTCCGTTATTTTGGATTTATACGAATGCCAACCTAGACAGGACGTCCCGACTACCGGTACTTGTACCCTTCCGGTTACTACATGCCCGTCGTAGAACTTACTTTGATGGGATTTGAAAATTGCAACAAAATCCTTGAATAATGAGAGTATGAAAATGAATTGAATATATGAACATTGATATATGTATAACGAATATGTATATAAGCATGTATGTTTGACAGTAATATGAAACAAATAAATATCACAAGTTTGTATGTAACCACCTAATCAATTAAAATTTAGGCAGACTATAGTATAGGCTCTAAGGGTCTAATAACCTATCCTATATCCCTATAGTCATGGCTCTGATACCAATCTGTCACACCCCGACCGCAGCGGAAAAGGTGACCGGGGCATGATTGGGTTATCATCAAAGCTCATGACATTTATTATACGTTTCATATTCATTAATACAATTTAATGGAAATTTACAATAAATGATACAACATGTTCTAACTATCGGTCTAAGCTTCTTGGTTCTCTTCTAAGGCATATCCTATGTTTTCCTTGCTTCAACCTGTTCACCTGTATCATGTGTAAAAAGGTTTTTGGATCAACATAATGTTGGCGAGTGAATCCTATGGAAAAACATTTGAACAAATTTATCCAATTGATTATAAATAATGTGCATACCACATATGAGTAAATGTAGATGTAGATTTATTCACACAACACATAATATTGAATATTGAACACACATACACCAAATGATTGTTTTGAGGCACGCGTTGTTCGACTCGTCTCCCACGAGGAACTGATGGGCCTAATGAATGAGTTTTAAGGCACGCGTTGTTCCACGAACTGATGGGCCTAATGAATGAGTTTTGAGGCACGCGTTGTTCTTACGAACTGATGGGCCTAATGTATGAGTTTTGAGGCACGCGTTGTTCTTACGAACTGACGGGCCTAATGAATGAGTTTTGAGGCACGCGTTGTTCTACGAACTGATGGGCCTAATGAATGAGTTTTAAGGCACGCGTTGTTCAACTCGTCTCCCACGAGGAACTGATGGGCCTAAATAATTTGCATACAACTTTGACAATATGTAATACATCACAACCAACAATAGTTACATTCTAATTTAGTTCATATAATGGTATAGCACGAATTTGCATAAGAGAATTAGTTTAAGCGACACATGATACACCCCAAAACATGAATAAAAAGGGGAGTTTGTAAGAATCACATTGGGTGCGTTCGGTTGATGAGGTTGAATGCACGCGAAATGGTTTTAACCACGAGTGAAATTAACCTAGATAAATAGCATTTTAGTTCGGTAAGCAAACGGATTTTATTAATCTATTTTAGTAGGATTGTTGGGTGTATTTTTGTGAGTTTGAGGCTATTTTCTAACCTTAAAAATGTTATTTGTAAGTATTTTTAATTGATTTTTAATTAAAAAATTTAAATAAAAATAAAAAAATATTTGATTTTTGCTACAGTTGACTTTGACCGTTGACTTTGACTGACCGTTGACCGGTTCGAAGGCATATTGTTGTGCGCTGGGTGAGGCTCGAACCCGAGACCTCCCGTACGCGTGCACGCAGCTCTACCAACTGAGCTACGTGTCTAACCCGTTATATATCTGATTTTAATTACATATATATATTAATTAGAATTAAACAGAAATCCTTTATTTTAAAAACGAATTAAATCCCGAAAACTGGTGCGCTCCACAGGTCTCGAACCCGGGACCTGTGGGTTAGCGTACACACAGTCCACCGCTGGACTGTGTGTCTCACTTGGTTATAAACTCGGTTATCAATATACTTAACATATACCTAATTCAATCCGGTTTAGTTTGCAGAAAAAGGAGTTTTTATTAAGGCAGCGTGTGAGGGACAATACTCGAACTCGAGACCTTAGCTTCAAAGTGCACACAGTCCACCGCTGGACTGTGTGTCTAACCCGGTAAATAACTGGATTTTAATTATACTTAACTATTACCGAAACTTCGTCTTCTTCACTGGTTTTCACCGGAAGTGACGACTGACTGATTCGAAATGTTGATTCAGGTTTCTTTAGCGTTTTATGATCAATTACAGACGAGATAAAAGTAAAAAGGAAAGGAATTAGGCGTGAAAAGTACCGACTGGTTCTCCTCTGTTTTCCGGCAGAACTCCGGCGACAGCAAGCTCTTCCGGCGACGAGTGTCTTGCAGCAGAGAATCTTCAGAAAGCTTACAAAGGGTGTGGGTGACTTCGGTATAAGTTTAGGGGGTTCAGTGAAGCTCAGAGATTAAAAACTCGGTTTTCCGGCGACGTATAAAATATTTCCGGCGAGTGAGTTTTCGCCGAGAAAGGGTGCGATTTGAGTGTGAAAGGTTTCTGGCGAGTTGTGGGTGAATTTATAGGGTAGTATCGAGACGTATGGGGTCTGAATTTGGTCTCAATTCGAACTCAGCCGTTCTCCGGCGGTTATGGCAGATGTCGCGGGTTCAGACGTCGGTTATAACCGTTGTGAGAGTTAAGTCTTCGGTTAATTTGAGCGGAAACGTATAATAACGGCGAAGTCGTCGGGATTTCCGACGACTGCTATTTTGGGCGCAATTTACTGAATTTTGACTTCCGAACTTGAATATTTGAATTAATTGTTTCCTGTTATTAACATAAAATCAAAGCGGCGGAGCGGTTGATCGGTTGAGTGATAAGTGTTTGTTTGAACCGGTATGGACCCGAGTTCGAAACCCGGCATGAGTAAAACATTTTTATTTTGTTATTTTTGACAGTTTTTCAAAAACTAATTATATATCCCCGTATAATAATTGATTATGTATCGTTTAAAATTATTTTGGGCATTTAATTCGCAACGAAAATTTTAACTGACTGTTCAGTTGATAAATGGAGCGGGTTTGGTAAATCCGTTTTTGACGGATGTTACAGTATCCCCTGCTTTTTAGAAATTTCGTCCCGAAATTTAAATAGTGATATATTTGACTAAAAGAATGATGGTGTTTAGTTTGACAGTTACATACTTAGAAGAAATAAGGGTTTAGGTTTTTGTTTGAGGCGGTAACGTTCCTTGTAAAGGTTAAGTACCCTAATATAGGAATCGCTTTTTTGTTGCCTACTGTAAAAGTATTGATAAGCAGAATTGATTTGCTAACTTTGATTTCATGCATAAAAGTTTGAATATGCTTAGGGTTATATCCTAAGGCAGAAATTCTACAATCTACACAAATAAACACAACAACTAATAATTGAATCCACATTCTGATAGCATATATGTTTGAATGGTGATGGTTCCTCTCTCGTTTGTTATGATGGAGAGGTTAGTTTATTGTAGAAATGGAACACAATCCAATTTCTTTAAATAGTGAGATGATATAAATGTAACACAAGTTTTAACCAAGGCAATACTAAATCCTACATGGAACTTCTCATAACCGCCTGATAACGCCTCTGATCCTTTGGCAAGAATACTTATATATAGGAAGTACCAGCGGCGTATCCACCATATTCTTGTCAAATTTTCATTGGTTTTATCAGTGAATTATGATTAGTCCTATAACTCTACAACCAATACATCAAACATAAAAATACTGAAATGAAATATATCTGTGCGATCAAGGCTCAATCAAACGGAGCCGATCGTATTGTATGTACTGAAATTGAAATGTCTGTGCGCTCAAGGCTCAATCAAACGGAGCCGAACGTATTGAATGTACTGAAAATGAAATTGTCTGTGTGCTCAAGGCTCAATCAAATGGAGCCGAGCTTATTGCATGTACTGAAAATGAATAACTTAATCACACAAACAACCTATGCATGGAACCTCTCATAACCGCCTGATAATGCCTCCGATCATTTGACAAGAATACTTATATATAGGAAGTACCAGCGGCGTATCCACCATATTCTTGTCAAATTCTCATTGACTTTATCCGCAAGTTATGATTAGTTCTATGCGACTCTACAACATAAACAAACACAACAACCAGCGCTTGAGTTTTAATTCTGATAGTACACATGTTTGAATGATGACATTACCTCTCTCGTTTAATATGATGGAGAGGTTAGTCTATGTAGAAGTGAGACACAACTCAACTTCTTTAAATGATGAATCTGAGATACGTCGTGAAGTATGATGTTAAATTAACGAGTATAAAACAAACTGAACTAGTAATTTGCATTAAAATTCTTGGATAAATTTCCAATTGAGATACGTGAAAATTGAGATAACATAAAGAAAAACATAAAAACTAAGTGATTGGAGTTGAATCTTGATTCTTGGTGAGAGAAGGCTAGTTAAGTGGTTGGTTTGGACCGTTAATATCTTCAACAGGATTGGCGTTGATGTTATAAACTCTTCCTCTTGCTGGCGGTGGAGCTGGGTTTGTTTGATTTGCTTGGTTAACTGGGTTTGCTTGAGCTTGGGCGTTTATGATGTTAACCAAACGAGGGCACGTGTTTCTAAAATGGGTAGGGTCGCCACAATTGAAACAAGCTCGAACATATGGGTACATGGGGTATTGAGGTTGTTGATATGTTTGGATCATGGGTTGAGTAGGGGTTGAGGTTTGGTTTTGAGAGGTGCGGCAAACTTTGCTCAAATGACCGTAGCGTCCACAATTCGCACATAGTCGACAGGGTAAGGTAGATGGATGGTGATAGAAACAGGTGTTGCATTGAGGGTGAGGTCCAATGTAAGGTTTCTTATTTGGGTAAGTTGTGTTGGGTGCTACTTGAGCGTTTGGGATAGTTTGAGGAGGTACAACTTGTGAAGCTGGTTGGTTGCGTTGGGTGACGGCGAAAATTTGCCCATCTCGTTTTCTCTTAGAAATAGGTGGTGTAAAGGATTCGGTTCGTGTGGAGTTTGAGGTTTCGGTTGATGCTTTATCCTTCTTCTTCTCCTCTTTGAGATCTTTGTTTCGGATTCGGTTCTCAGTGAGTGCGGTTGCTAGCTCCATTGCTACTTCCAAAGTTGCAGGCGAGGTACTTATTACAGAGTCTTGAATCTTTGATGGAAGACCACGAATGTAGTGCTCGATCAAACGGTAGAGGGGAGTAAACAAATTGGGAACCATTTGATTTAACTCAAGGAATCTCTTGTTGTATGTGGTGTGGTCGCCTTCCTTTTGTTTCAAAGCATGGAACTCATCCTCCAATTTCTTGATTTCACTTCTTGGGCAAAACCATCTTGTCATGATTCCCTTCAACTCTTCCCAAGTCAAGGTCATAGTTTCTTCAACACCTCGTTTGGTCTTCTCTGTATTCCACCATGTGAGTGCTGTTCCAAGTAAACGACCGGTAGCATAACGCACTTTGCGATCATCGGGGCAATCGCAATTTAGAAAAGTGTTCTCCATTTCTTCGAACCAATGGAGGAGAGCGGTGACACCTTCAGTACCTTCGTATTTTGGAGGATCGCAGGATTTGAAATGTTTGTAGGTGCATTTAGTGACTGAAAGATTGACAGTGTTTTGATCCTCTTGTTGGGTTGGGTTAACGGAATTAGCGGTAAGGGCTTGTTGAACTTGAACTACGATGTTGGGTATTATGGTCGCCATTTGCTGAGCGATTTGGGTAGCCATGCGTTCATGGGCTTTTCCTGCTCTCATTTTCCTACGAGCGAGGCTAGAAGACATCTACAAGGAATACATATCAAGAGTATGAGTTGGATGCCTTTGGAATCGTGGGTCGTGTTTGGGAATGAACGTTCATAAAATAAATATAGAAAAATAAATCTACTACATCCATAGGATGTCTTGGGCTTTGCTCGTAATTGGGCCTTGCATGCCGCCATACTTCACCTTCGTAATCACGTGGGCCCCCATGATTACCGGGTTTTTCATATGGTTCGCATGTGTTAGCCTGGTTACGTACACTAAAACCCGGAGAAAATCGAGAAATATGTAGCGTATGATATTCGGAATGTGCCCAGGCATGGACACGGTGACATCTCAAAGTGAGGTTAGTTAGAACGACGTTTGGTGTGGCATGCTTTGGCCTAATAGGTTCGTCGTACTCTCATCGTTAGTCCCCAGGTAGGCAAACTGGTCCGTTATTTTGGATTTATACGAATGCCAACCTAGACAGGACGTCCCGACTACCGGTACTTGTACCCTTCCGGTTACTACATGCCCGTCGTAGAACTTACTTTGATGGGATTTGAAAATTGCAACAAAATCCTTGAATAATGAGAGTATGAAAATGAATTGAATATATGAACATTGATATATGTATAACGAATATGTATATAAGCATGTATGTTTGACAGTAATATGAAACAAATAAATATCACAAGTTTGTATGTAACCACCTAATCAATTAAAATTTAGGCAGACTATAGTATAGGCTCTAAGGGTCTAATAACCTATCCTATATCCCTATAGTCATGGCTCTGATACCAATCTGTCACACCCCGACCCGCAGCGGAAAAGGTGACCGGGGCATGATTGGGTTATCATCAAAGCTCATGACATTTATTATACGTTTCATATTCATTAATACAATTTAATGGAAATTTACAATAAATGATACAACATGTTCTAACTATCGGTCTAAGCTTCTTGGTTCTCTTCTAAGGCATATCCTATGTTTTCCTTGCTTCAACCTGTTCACCTGTATCATGTGTAAAAAGGTTTTTGGATCAACATAATGTTGGCGAGTGAATCCTATGGAAAAACATTTGAACAAATTTATCCAATTGATTATAAATAATGTGCATACCACATATGAGTAAATGTAGATGTAGATTTATTCACACAACACATAATATTGAATATTGAACACACATACACCAAATGATTGTTTTGAGGCACGCGTTGTTCGACTCGTCTCCCACGAGGAACTGATGGGCCTAATGAATGAGTTTTAAGGCACGCGTTGTTCCACGAACTGATGGGCCTAATGAATGAGTTTTGAGGCACGCGTTGTTCTTACGAACTGATGGGCCTAATGTATGAGTTTTGAGGCACGCGTTGTTCTTACGAACTGACGGGCCTAATGAATGAGTTTTGAGGCACGCGTTGTTCTACGAACTGATGGGCCTAATGAATGAGTTTTAAGGCACGCGTTGTTCAACTCGTCTCCCACGAGGAACTGATGGGCCTAAATAATTTGCATACAACTTTGACAATATGTAATACATCACAACCAACAATAGTTACATTCTAATTTAGTTCATATAATGGTATAGCACGAATTTGCATAAGAGAATTAGTTTAAGCGACACATGATACACCCCAAAACATGAATAAAAAGGGGAGTTTGTAAGAATCACATTGGGTGCGTTCGGTTGATGAGGTTGAATGCACGCGAAATGGTTTTAACCACGAGTGAAATTAACCTAGATAAATAGCATTTTAGTTCGGTAAGCAAACGGATTTTATTAATCTATTTTAGTAGGATTGTTGGGTGTATTTTTGTGAGTTTGAGGCTATTTTCTAACCTTAAAAATGTTATTTGTAAGTATTTTTAATTGATTTTTAATTAAAAAATTTAAATAAAAATAAAAAAATATTTGATTTTTGCTACAGTTGACTTTGACCGTTGACTTTGACTGACCGTTGACCGGTTCGAAGGCATATTGTTGTGCGCTGGGTGAGGCTCGAACCCGAGACCTCCCGTACGCGTGCACGCAGCTCTACCAACTGAGCTACGTGTCTAACCCGTTATATATCTGATTTTAATTACATATATATATTAATTAGAATTAAACAGAAATCCTTTATTTTAAAAACGAATTAAATCCCGAAAACTGGTGCGCTCCACAGGTCTCGAACCCGGGACCTGTGGGTTAGCGTACACACAGTCCACCGCTGGACTGTGTGTCTCACTTGGTTATAAACTAGGTTATCAATATACTTAACATATACCTAATTCAATCCGGTTTAGTTTGCGGAAAAAGGAGTTTTTATTAAGGCAGCGTGTGAGGGACAATACTCGAACTCGAGACCTTAGCTTCAAAGTGCGCACAGTCCACCGCTAGACTATGTGTCTAACCCGGTAAATAACTGGATTTTAATTATACTTAACTATTACCGAAACTTCGTCTTCTTCACTGGTTTTCACCGGAAGTGACGACTGACTGATTCGAAATGTTGATTCAGGTTTCTTTAGCGTTTTATGATCAATTACAGACGAGATAAAAGAAAAAAGGAAAGGAATTAGGCGTGAAAAGTACCGACTGGTTCTCCTCTGTTTTCCGGCAGAACTCCGGCGACAGCAAGCTCTTCCAGCGACGAGTGTCTTGCAGCAGAGAATCTTCAGAAAGCTTACAAAGGGTGTGGGTGACTTCGGTATAAGTTTAGGGGGTTCAGTGAAGCTCAGAGATTAAAAACTCGGTTTTCCAGCGACGTATAAAATATTTCCGGCGAGTGAGTTTTCGCCGAGAAAGGGTGCCATTTTAGTGTGAAAGGTTTCTGGCGAGTTGTGGGTGAATTTATAGGGTAGTATCGAGATGTATGGGGTCTGAATTTGGTCTCAATTCGAAGTCAGCCGTTCTCCGGCGGTTATGGCTGATGTCGCGGGTTCAGACGTCGGTTATAACCGTTGTGAGAGTTAAGTCTTCGGTTAATTTGAGCGGAAACGTATAATAACGGCGAAGTCGTCGGGATTTCCGACGACTGCTATTTTGGGCGCAATTTACTGAATTTTGACTTCCGAACTTGAATATTTGAATTAATTGTTTCCTGTTATTAACATAAAATCAAAGCGGCGGAGCGGTTGAGTGATAAGTGTTTGTTTGAACCGGTATGGACCCGAGTTCGAAACCCGGCATGAGTAAAACATTTTTATTTTGTTATTTTTGACAGTTTTTCAAAAACTAATTATATATCCCCGTATAATAATTGATTATGTATCGTTTAAAATTATTTTGGGCATTTAATTCGTAACGAAAATTTTAACTGACTGTTCGGTTGATAAACGGAGCGGGTTTGGTAAATCCGTTTTTGATGGATGTTACACATCGGTCTCACCAACGCACCCGCGGTGTTCATGGACCTCATGAACCGCGTGTGTAAACCATACCTCGACAAGTTTGTCATTGTGTTCATCGATGACATACTCATCTACTCCAAAAGTGAAGAAGAACATGCTGAACATCTACGATTACTGCTAGGATTACTTCAATAGGAGAAGCTATATGCCAAGCTTTCAAAGTGTGATTTCTGGATTCGGGAAGTTCAGTTTCTTGGGCATATCGTAAATGAAAAGGGTATCCACGTAGACCCTGCCAAGATAGAAGCTATCAAAAACTGGGAAGCACCCAGGACACCGACGGAGATCCGCCAATTTTTGGGTTTGGCTGGTTACTACAGACGTTTCATCGAGGGATTTTCAAAGATCGCACAACCACTTACTACCCTCACCCAGAAAGGCATCAAGTATGCTTGGGGTGACAAGCAGGAAGCGGCATTTCAATTGCTGAAACAAAACTTTGCAGTGCACCCATTCTGTCCTTGCCGGAAGGGACAGATGACTTTGTAGTATATTGTGATGCTTCCATTCAGGGGTTGGGATGCGTACTCATGCAACGCGATAAGGTCATCGCGTATGCGTCCCGCCAATTGAAGATTCACGAGAAAAACTACACGACGCATGACCTGGAATTGGGAGCAGTAGTGTTTGCACTTAAGATTTGGAGACACTACCTCTATGGAACGAAGTGCACAATCTTTACAGACCACAAGAGCCTCCAACACATCTTTGATCAGAAGGAGTTGAACATGCGACAGCGTCGCTGGGTCGAACTCTTGAACGATTATGAGTGTGCCATTCGGTATCACCCGGGTAAAGCTAACGTGGTAGCTGATGCCCTCAGTAGGAAGGAACACTTGAAACCTCGTCGTGTACGAGCATTACAACTCACTATTCATTCGGGGCTACCCGAACAAATACGCGACGCGCAGTTAGAAGCAGTTAAGGAGGAAAACATCAAGGCCGAATCGATGGGAAAATGGAACGCGATTGGGAAGTAAAACCCAATGGAGCCCGGTATTTCATGAATCGCATATGGGTACCTCTCTACGGAAATCTCAGAGAGCTAGTCATGGATGAAGCTCACAAATCCCGATACTCTGTCCATCCGGGTTCGGATAAGATGTATCAAGACCTTAAAGCTGCGTATTGGTGGCCCAACATGAAAGCCGATATAGCCACCTACGTGAGTAAGTGTTTGACTTGTGCAAAAGTCAAGGTAGAGTATCAAAAGCCATCGGGGCTACTCCAACAACCTGAGATCCCAGTGTGGAAATGGGATCAGATCTCAATGGACTTCATCACTAAACTCCCGCGAACTTTGGGTGGTTGCGATACCATCTGGGTAATTGTGGATCGTTTAACTAAGTCCGCACACTTCCTAGCTATTAAAGAAACAGATAAGATGGAGAAGTTGACTCGCATCTACATTAAGGAAGTAGTTTCTCGGCACGGAGTGCCAACGTCCATCATCTCAGACAGAGATGCTCGCTTCACATCCAACTTTTGGCAGTCACTTCAGAAAGCGTTGGGAACACGCTTAGATATGAGCACAGCCTATCACCCTCAGACTGATGGTCAAAGCGAAAGGACCATACAGACCTTGGAAGACATGCTTAGGGCATGCGTAGTAGACTTTGGAAATAGTTGGAAAATTCACCTGCCTTTAGTGGAATTCTCGTATAACAACAATTATCATACGAGTATCTCGGCAGCACCGTTTGAGGCATTATACGGTCGTAAATGTAGATCACCGGTCTGTTGGGCAGAAGTCGGTGACAGTCAACTCACAGGCCCTGAGTTAATACTTGAGGCCACTGAAAAGATTGTACAAATCAGAAACCGCATGGCGGCGGCACGAGATCGACAGAAAAGCTACGCTGATCAACGACGCAAACCGCTCGAATTTCAAGTAGGCGACCGCGTCCTACTAAAGGTGTCACCCTGGAAGGGTGTAATCCGTTTTGGAAAACGGGGCAAACTAAACCCACGGTACGTAGGTCCGTTTGTAATCTTGAAACGAATTGGACCCGTAGCTTATCAATTAGACCTTCCTGCCGAACTCAGTGGAGTTCACAACGTGTTTCACGTGTCAAATCTGAAGAAGTGTCTATCAGATGAAACTCTAGTTATTCCATTGGATGAGATTCAAGTGGATGAACAACTGCACTTTGTGGAACAGCCTATCGAGATCATGGATCGTGCGATCAAGACTCGAAGGCACAGCAAGATTCCGATCGTTAAGGTTCGTTGGGACTCTAAGCGTGGACCGGAGTTCACGTGGGAAAGAGAGGACCAAATGAAAAGCAAATACCCACACCTCTTCGCAACTGAGCAGCAAACTAACGATACCAACAACTAAATTTTCAGGACGAAAATTCTTTCAACATGGGGATGATGTGACAACCTGGAAATTTCTCATACTTTCGCGTACATTGTTAACTAAATTCTTGTGCATGGCACTTGGGAACTTCTTGTAACTTCGCATACCATCGTTAACGAACTAACTCTTTGTGCGTGGCACTCTAAACATGTACGCTGCATTCTAAACCGCGTTTACTCAATTTTCGGGACGAAAATTCTTTCAACATGGGGATATGTGACATCCCGGTTTTTCGGATAACTTAAACGCAATACTTGTCGAATAAATTATGTGCTACGTATTAAACGTTTATAAGTTGGTGCGTTATTATGTGATATACGAGTTCGTGTTTTATGTTAGTTATAATGTATAGACGTAGTAAATAAACAAATGAATCGAGCCGAACCGCGACACGAGCCGGCCTCTTTTCTTGCGACTCAAGGAACTAAACTTGGGGATCAAGTTTTAACCCAAACCTTAAACTCAACCCATCCGGTCGCGAGCAAACAAACCCAAACCGACCCACCCAAGTCCCTTCGGCCGCGAGAACAAACCCAAACCGCAAACCTATTCCCCTTCTCTTGATCTTTTTGCGCTATATATACACACACATGCATGGGTCTTTCTTCACAAAAACAAAAACACAAAACCCTAATAGCAACCAGCCGACGGCAGCCTCTTCCTTCATCATCTCGATCTGATCAGCCCTACACCATCTCTCGGTCGCGACAGCAGCTTGTTCCTTTCATTCTTTCGGTCGTGATCTAGCTTGAACATCCGAATCAGTCCCGTCCAAGTCTCGGCTTATTTACCTAGTCATTAAAGGTTAGGGTTTATCTTTTGTTACAAGATCATATTCGGATATATGTGTTTGAATGTAGTGATTGTGTTGTTTTCGGGTTGATTATGTTAGATTGGAAGTTTGATGTTTGTTCGAAATCTGGAAAATATAGGCTGTGTTTTGTTTATAAAAACTAGAGGTATTGATTAGGGTTTGCATGGATGTGATATATGTATTGATCTATGAATAGAAAAATCAGTTCTTGATCGCCTAGGTTCATTGTATTGACGGTTTATGCGGATTAGTGGTGATAAAATGCTGAAACAGGTTGCTGATTGATAGTTACAGCCGACTTCATCTGGCTGTAACTCGGTCATTAGTTGTCGAAAAACGGATTTTCTGAAGTCTAAAACGTAGAGATTTGAATAACGAATCTAATGGCGCTGGATTCATATTTTTCTGAAGTCGTTTGATATTTTTAAGTGGCCAATTAAGTTCAGTAACTAAAGCTGTGAAAATCCTGAAATTTTGTTAGTTGTTTATTGAGTTGGATTTTATAATCTGTAGGGAGTCGAATCATGAAATTTGTACAGAAACTAGGTATGGAAATTTCCGGGTAACTCCCACTGGAATTTTGTTAATTGGATGATCAGTGATTTTTAAATAAATTCTTCCGTGGACTGCAGTCAGAAAACGACGAATCTGACTGCAGCCTAGTATGTTAATATTTATGGATAATTGGTAAAGTATTAGGACTTGAAAAATTTATATAAATTTCTACAGTATGATTGTCACCTGCTGTAATATAATTGGAATTTTTGGAACGTTGGAACTATTATATAAAAATCCTAGAAAACAGCCGAATTATGAGTATGTAAGCTGAAACTTGATAACTTGTGAATGTGTGCACCAAAGTGTTGCATGGATTGGATTATGTTCATGATAGATTGTTTTGATTACTATGTTCACATGAGGATACTTTCATGCATGTTTGAGTGTTAGGAATTTTGATTGTGTGTATCACTTTGTGCGTAAATTATGTGTAGAATTTGTATTAGTGTGTTCACACACTGACTTGGAATCAATTGGTTTATTAGGACGCAATTAGCGGTCCCATCATTTGCAACTTCTGTGTTACACTAACCGAGCAACTAAAGGTGAGTTCACGGCCCCTAACTTTATCCGGTTTTTAAACAACAGGGGGAGAAACATGTATACACTCTTCAAACTCAATCTCTTTACGTTATACGAAATTAACGTCACATAACTATTCGGTAACTAAGTTGATGTTAATGTAATATTATGGTTACTAAGCAGCTATATCACATAAGTCCTCGACAATCTCTCAGATCGTTAGTATTGGGTTTTAATAGCGGGGAAATTATAAGTAGTACTACTGGGCCCGACAAGCCCCATCCGAGCTAGTCGCGCTAGCCGACCGGGTATGGTCAACGGGTGAATAATTTGGCCTAACTTCGCCATGGTCAGTGATAGGCCTGGTAACACGGAGGCACAACAGTCAGCTTCGATCGCGAACACTTACGTGACATAACTTTAGGCTAGCTACCTATATATGTTAACATTGAACTTAATTACGAATCAACTATATTATCCCGGGTTGGGGATAATGGAAACAACAACTATATTATCCCGGGTTAGGGATAATGGAAATAACAACTTTATTATTCCGGGTTTGGAATAATGGAACCAACATCATTATTATTCCGGTTAAGGAATAATGGAACTATCGGTATTATTCCGGGTTGGGAATAATGGAACTAAATCATTATCCCGGGTTAGGGATAACGGGGGAAACAAACTCATAACCGAACAAACGAATTTATGAAAACCTGTAAACTCACTCATCTTTAATGTTGACACTTGTTTCTTTACATGTTTCTCAGGACGCTAGGAGCTCTAGGTGCACTCACATGCATTGATCAAGACATCTTTTATCGAGTCTCATTTACAAACATTGTTTTGGGTTTTTCATTTGTTTTGGCGTTTGTGTTAGCGCCCGTTTCACTACTTATTTTATGCTTCCGCTCAACCATAAAAACTAATGCTTCCGCTAAACATTGGTAACTAACTAAGACAATATAAAATCTACGATGAATGGTTAAACAAATGATTTTTGGAAAACGTATTATCAAATCATATAGAGTCGTTCGACGTACTAGTGTTTCAGATTCTGGTTTGTTCACACGCCTCGCGGTAAAACTCCGCAAGTGGAAATTGAGGGTGTGACACTGTCAACCCACCAAATCAAGAGGATCAAATCATCGACAACCCTTCCTCCAAGAAGTGCTCCTACAAGCACTTCAAGTCTTACGATCCCCCAAAGTTCGAAGGGACCGAAGGTGTCACTGTTCTCCTCCACTGGTTTGAGGAAATGGAAAACACTTTCCTAAATTGCGATTGTCCTGATGATCGCAAGGTACGTTACACAACCGGGAGATTATTTGGGGTAGCCTTGACCTGGTGGAACACCGAGAAGGGTAAAAGAGGAGTTGAAGACGCCATGGCCTTAACCTGGGAAGAGTTAAGGGAAATGATGACAAAATGTTTCTGCCCAAGAAGCGAACTCAAGAAGTTGGAAGACGAATTCCACTCGCTGAAGCAAAAGGAAGGGGATCACACTTCCTACAACAAAAGATTTCTTGAGCTGAACCAGATGGTTCCTAACTTGTTCACCCCCGTGTACCGTTTGGTGGAACACTATATTCGAGGCCTTCCCTCGAAGATTCAAGACTCAGTCCTCAGCACTTCGCCTGCAACCCTCGAAGCTGCCATGGAATTAGCCACCGAACTTACCGAGAACCGCATCAGAAACGGTAAGTTCAAAGAGGAGAAAAAGAAAGCCCCCGTTGAGGGCCAAACTTCCAACCACCCCACCTCATCCTCAAAATTTTCAAACAAGAGGAAGCGAAATACCAGAAATTTTGCCGTCACTCAAACAAATTTCCCTATCCCTGCTGTACCCATCACACAAGTTACTCCTTCAACCACACCATACAAAAGGCAATACTCTGGCCCTTACCCAAAGTGCACCCGTTCTCAATACCATCACTCCCCGAATACCCCTGTCAATATTGCACCGGCTGTGGCCGTGCAGGTCACACCATCCAAGCCTGCCGCTCACTGCAACGAATGAACCGCAACCAACCCACAACTCAAACCCACCATCAAATAATGGGTCAAACCCAACAACCCCTACTACCACCACCTACACAACATACAACCCAAACCTACTATCAACCCAACTACCCCATAATGCAACCCATGCGGGCTTGCTACAATTGTGGAGACCCAAACCACTTCAGAAACACGTGTCCACGCTTGGTGAACATCATACATGCTCAAGCTCAAGCGAATCCGGTGAACCAAGCTAACCAAGCTCCTCCACCTGCTAGAGGAAGAGCATTTAACATCAACGCCAACCAAGCTAGGGCCGACAACAACGTGGTTAACGGTACGTTTCTCGTCAATGGTAGTTATGCATCCGTGTTATTTGATACTGGCGCGGATAAGAGTTTTGTGTCCTTAGAATTTGAACCCATCCTCAATCAAACTCGTGACAAACTTATGGAATCCATAACGGCAGAAGTTACTGACGGAAAACCGGTCTCATTAAACTCCATTATCCGAAACTGCACCTTTACTCTAAACGATCACGATTTTCCTGTTGACCTCATTCCTATGAAGTTGGGAAGTTTTGACATTATAATCGGCATGGACTGGCTCAGCCAACATCAGGCTGAAGTAGTATGCCGTGAGAAGTTCATTCGCATTCCTCTTGCAGACGGTCAAACTCTACGAATCTTTGGAGAAACCCCTTCGAAAGGACTCAAGCTGATGTCCTGTCTTCAAGCCCGAAAATATCTCCGCAAGAATTATGTAGCATTTCTAACCCACGTTGTCAAGAAGGGAGACAACGAGAAGAAACTCGAAGATATACCCATAGTGAAGGAATTCCCGCAAGTTTTCCCGACGACATCGCCGGACTTCCTCCCAAGAGAGAAGTCGAATTCCGCATCGACCTTATACCTGACGCTACACCCGTCGCGAAATCCCCTTATAGGTTAGCCCCATCCGAGATGCAAGAGCTGGCCAGTCAATTGCAAGAACTGACCGACAAGGGATTCATACGTCCTAGCTCATCGCCTTGGGGTGCACCTGTTCTGTTTGTAAAGAAGAAAGAGGGGACCTTTCGCATGTGTATCGATTACAGGGAACTCAACAAATTAACGGTCAAAAATCGCTATCCTTTACCTCGCATCGATGATCTTCTAGACCAACTCCAGGGTGCCACTTGTTTTTCAAAGATCGACCTTCGTTCCGGCTATCACCAACTCAGAGCACATGAAGAAGACGTCCCAAAGACCGCCTTCCGAACTCGATATGGTCACTATGAATTCATGGTTATGCCATTTGGTCTAACCAACGCTCCAGCCGTCTTCATGGACTTAATGAATCGAGTTTGCAAACCCTATCTTGATCGCTTTGTTATAGTCTTCATCGACGATATTCTCATTTACTCAAAGTCTAAGACTGATCATGAACGACACCTTCGACTCATCCTCACACTCTTGAAGACCGAAAAGCTTTACGCTAAATTCTCCAAATGCGAATTTTGGTTAAAAGAAGTACAGTTCCTTGGTCATGTCGTCAATGACAAGGGAATTCATGTCGACCCCGCAAAGATCAAAGCAGTACAAGAATGGCAAGCGCCACGTACCCCAACCGAAGTACGATCTTTCCTTGGGTTGGCTGGTTACTATCGTCGTTTCATATCGAATTTCTCTCGTATCGTTGTACCACTCACGGCTTGGACACATAAAGGAAAACCCTTCGCATGGGGACCTAAACAAGAAGAAGCCTTCCAAACCCTTAAGCAAAAGCTTTGTGACGCTCCTATCCTCACACTCCCCGAAGGTTGCGATGACTTTGTAGTGTATTGCGACGCATCAGGACAGGGATTAGGCTGTGTTTTAATGCAAAGGGGAAAAGTGATAGCCTATGCTTCTAGGCAGCTCAAAACTCATGAGAAGAACTACACTACTCACGACCTAGAACTTGGAGCCGTTGTATTCGCTCTTAAGATATGGAGACATTACCTCTATGGTACCAAGTGTGAGATTTACACTGACCACAAGAGCCTCCAACATATCTTAACCAAAAGGAGTTGAATATGAGGCAACGAAGATGGGTCGAACTTCTTAATGACTACGACTGTGAAATTCGGTATCATCCTGGCAAAGCAAATGTGGTGGCCGATGCACTCAGTCGAAAGGGTTATGCGCACTCCATTCGCCTTCTATGTTCGCAAATCATGACCAACATCAAAGACCAAATCCGAGAAGCCCAACATGTTTCCATAACAGAATACGACATACGCAATGAGTTATCTTGTGGAGCAGAACTTAAACTCGAAACAAAATCTGACGGCATTCTGTATTATCTAGATCGCATATGGATTCCTGATCACAACAACCTTCGCGATACTCTTATGAAAGAGGCTCACAAGACACAATACTCCGTACATCCAGGAGCCGACAAGATGTATCAGGACCTTCGATACACCTACTGGTGGCCTGGCATGAAGAAGGATATTGCTGTTTTTGTTTCCAAGTGCCTTACCTGTTCAAAAGTGAAAGCTGAACACCAAAGACCCTCAGGACTTCTAGTCCAACCTGAAATACCCGTATGGAAGTGGGAAAATATAACCATGGACTTCATTACCGGGTTACCTCGCACTCCTGGTGGGTATGACACCATATGGGTAATCATTGATCGTCTTACAAAATCAGCTCACTTCATTCCGATTCGCGAAGACTTCAAAAATGAGAAACTAGCTCGCATCTACATCAGTGAAATCGTAAGCCGTCATGGTGTACCGTTAAGCATTATATCAGATCGTGATGGTCGTTTCACTTCACGAACATGGCAAGCTGTACAAGCCGCTTTGGGTACACGATTAGATCTCAGCACCGCTTATCATCCCCAAACTGATGGTCAATCTGAACGCACCATCCAAACTCTTGAAGACATGCTTCGAGCATGTGTCATAGACTTCAAAGGGAATTGGGACGCTCACCTACCACTAGTTGAATTTTCGTACAACAACAGCTTTCATTCAAGTATCGGCATGGCACCTTTTGAAGCATTATATGGTCGTAATGTTGGCACGAAATTGGAGAAGCTCAAATCACCGGTCCAGAATTAATACAAGAAACAACTGACAAGATTCATCAAATCCGAAACAACCTTTTAGCGGCACAAAGTCGTCAAAAGAGCTATGCTGACAAGCGACGAAAGCCCTTGGAGTTTAACGTTGGCGATCAAGTACTTTTAAAAGTATCGCCGTGGAAGGGAGTAGTTCGTTTTGGCCAAAAAGGCAAGCTAGCACCACGTTACGTAGGTCCTTTCAAGATACTCGAAAGGGTAGGACCTGTAGCCTACAAGCTTGACCTACCAGAGGAACTCAACAGAATTCATCCCACATTCCACGTATCGAACTTGAAGAAGTGCCTCGCCGATGAAAATCTCCATATTCCTCTAGAAGACATTCAAGTCGATGAATCTATGCATTTTATTGAGAGACCAGTAGAAATTATGGACTTCGGGAAAAACGTTTAAGAAGAAGCCGCATCCCAATTGTCAGGGTACGCTGGGAGTTGAAACGAGGACCTGAGTTTACTTGGGAACGTGAAGACTCAATGCGCGAGAAATACCCACACCTTTTTCCTGTAACTACCACTACTTAAATTTCGGGACGAAATTTCTAAAAGTAGGGGATACTGTAACATTTGTCGAAAAACGGGTTTTCGAAACCCGCTTCGTTTAATAACCGAACAATCAGTTTTAAATTTTTGTTGATCATTTATGGATTATTTTGATTTTAAACGATTCATAATTAATCAACAAATTAGAAGATATAAATTATAATTGTAAAAATATAAAAATAAATTAATTAAAAAGGAAAACCGGCTGCCGGGATTCGAACCCGGGTCAGCCGGAAATTCCCCAAAGACTTAACCTTCACACCATCAACCGCTCCGCCACTTTGATTTTCTGATATCATATTGAATCAATTAATTCAAATAATAAGGCACGGAAGTCAAATCAGTCAAAAACGCGCCCAAATAGCAGTCGTCGGAAATCCCGACGACTTCGCTGATAATTTACGTTTCCGTTCAAGATAACCGAAGAATTAACTCTAACGACGGTTATAACCGACGTCTGAACCCGCGACATCAGTCGTAACCGCCGGAGAACGGCTGACTTCGAATTGAGACCGAATTCAGACCCCATACATCTCGATACTACCCTATAAATTCACCCACAATCCACCAGAAACCTTTTCGCTCACAAATCGCACCTTTTCTCGACGAAAATTCAATCGCCGGAAAAAAACTGTAAGTCGCCGGAAAACCGAGACTCACATCCACACGGTAATTCTTTCGACTCTTTCTGTTTCAATCATTCGAGTAATCTGTCACTAACACAACTCCACCATCAGAAGCAATCCCAGTCAACGTTCGTCGAAATCCCCACCTTCGCCGTAAGATTTCTGAAACTTCCGAAATCACACTGAGAGCTGGTATGATCCTTCCAACTCCTATTAAACTTTGATTAAGTATATCAACTTCGTAATAATCGAACAGAAATTGTTAATTGATGTCGACAGCCGGAGTTCACTTTCAGAACCGACGGACTCTGCCGGAATTCTGTGAACAACCCTGATCGGTATATCTTTTTCTCCCAAACCCTCTCCATTCGTTATCTTTAAGTTACTTATAAAGTTTAAAAACCAGATAAGGCATAAACCAGACCAAACAGTCGGACCTTATTTTCTGGGTAAAAATCTAACGAAGAAGACGAAGTCGGGTTGTATTATAAGATTAATTAAAATCGGTTTAATGAACGGGTTAGACACACAGTCCAGCGGTGGACTGTGTGCAACAAACACACATGCGACGCGAGTTCGAATCCTGTCCCAGCTTTACTCGCTCGAAATAAAAATTTGCCTTTTTAGCTGAACCGGGTTGACTCACAGACCATGTTAAGTATAATAAAAACCGAGTTAATAACCAGGTGAGACACACAGTCCAGCGGTGGACTGTGTGTACGCTAACCCACAGGTCCCGGGTTCGAGACCTGTGGTCAGCACCAGTCCGACACGTTTAAAATCTTTTTAAAAATAAATAATTTTCGGATTTAATTAAATAGTATATAAGTATAATTAAAAACAGAATTATTTCGGGTTAGACACGTAGCTCAGTTGGTAGAGCTGCGTGCACGCGTACGGGAGGTCACCGGTTCGAACCTCGCTCAGTGCAACAATATAACCGACCGAATCGGGCAACGGTCAATGGTCTCGGTCAAAGGTCAAAGTCAACATTTTTTATTTATTTTTATTTATTTATTTAATTTAAAAATCAATTAAAAATACCTAAAAATAACGTTTTCAAAGTTAGAAAGTAGCCTTAAACTCACAAAATTATACCCAAAAATTCTATTAAAATAGTTAATAAAATCCACATACTTACCGTACCTTTTCGTTATTTATTTTGTTAGTTATCTCTCGTCGATCAATCCCCTAAACTCGTGCGCACTCAACATCTTCAAACAAACGCACCCAATGTGAGTGAATCTCTACCAATTCCCCGTTTTAATCACATTTTGGGGTGTATCATGTGTCGTTATTTATTTAATATAATTAAAACATTTGTGCATCCATCATGTTCATGATCAAATGTGTATTCAATGTGTATCCATTGTTTGTGTGGTTGAAGTTTAGATTAATTTTATCATTTCAGTACATACATTTCATAGGCCGCCGCTCCCCATTACCTATGAGCGTGAACCAGGCGTTGCCAACATAAGATCGGCTCCGTTTGATTGAGCCTTGATCTCACATACATTTGCATAGGCCGTCCGTTCCCCATTACCTATGAGCGTGAACGGGACGTTGCCAACCTATACATTGTCATTCTTATTTTATGCTTAAGCAAGGTGGTTTGTGATTGTTATGCCTACATACATTTGCTCATATATGATTATCGCACATTTTTCCTAAATTAAATATCAATAATAAATCATTAACAAATGTTTTTTAACAAGGTTCACTCGCCAACTTTTGTTGACCCAAAATTTCCCATTTTTACACATGATACAGGTGATCAAGTTGAAGCAAGAAACATATAGGGCGGCTTAGAAGAATAAACCAGTTTAGATTATGGATTTGTTTTAGTTAATTTTTCCTTTCCTTGCATTGTATGAATTTGACTTGGAATATTGAAATGTAACTTGGATTTAATAAATATGAAACATATTAGTAAACATCATGAGCTTTGGTGATAACCCAATTATGTCCCGACTCTTATTCCGCTGCGGGTCGGGGAGTGACAGTACCAACCTAACTGAAACCGACTGAACAACATTTGTATCGGTACCGGTATTTGTTTTAATTGTTTTTGCTTTCGATAAACTGACACCACATCGCTACCATACTGTGTCAAACTGAACAACATTGGTACCAGTATGTATTCATTTTTATGGTTTCTTGTTTGACAACTGATATTGTATTGCTACCGCGATGAACCGAACTGAAACCAAACGAACAACATTGGTTTAGTAATGATATTTACATATACTGTTTTTTTTCGATAAATAGACATCGTATCCCTATCATACCGTACCGTAGACCATCAAATCGATACATGTATTCTTTTTTTATGGTTTTTGGTTTGAAAATTATTCATTTATACAACTTTGTACGCGACAATTAATGAATATCGGTACATGCATCGTGACAATCTAAACCAATCGATACCGTTCGAACAACATAGGTGCCGCTACCGGTGTTCGTTTTTATCGTTTTCGGCTGATGTAAAACACGTGTTGATTTCTATACCTGTGCATGCATTATACAACTACCGTAGAGAGCCATATCGTACTGATCCAATGCTCGCGGAATGCTAAAATAAATAAACAAACATAGACACAGATTTATGATTTTTTTTAAGTTAACAAACATAGACACGGATTTATCAATACCGATCTGATGCCCGCAAAATGTTAAAAAAATAAACATAAGATGCAGATTTATATTATTATTTTTAAGTTAACGAACACAAGTTATTACTGAATTATCAAGTTTAATAATAAATAAAATATTATTAATAAGAAAGCGGAATGTTAAATAAATAAATAAACCTAGACGCGGATTTATATTTTTTTAAGTTAACAACCACAACTTATTATTGTAGCGCTACTGTAAGAAACCGTATCAATACCAATCCAATGCCCACAAAATGATTAAAAAAATAAACATAAGATGCGTATTTAGATTTTTTTAAAGTTAACGAACACAAATTATTACTAAATTATCAAGTTTAATAATTAATAAAATATTATTAATAAGAAATATATAAAACAAAATACTTAAAAATTATAATACTATTTATTACTTATAATTAAATCAAATAATACACAAAATATTACTAAAGACTAAAAAAACAAAAGATTTAAAAATTATAAGTCACTGTTTGTTTGTTTTTTTTTTTTTTTTAACAGCAACAATGATAAAATATATCAAAGAGGGCTAGCGGAAGACTAGCAAAAACCCGATACAATCATATGTAAAAAACCGAAATAAAACTCGATCCCCTTACAACCAAGTTTAAGCCTTGAAAATACCAATATGGGGACATAATTTCCATCTTTCCCAATTTACTACAATGTTTTTAGACCTCCCTTTAACCCAATTGAAACTGTTCACCATAATGTCTTCTACCAGTTGATCGGCCGAGGCTTTCTTAGTGGAGAACTTCCATGAATTGCGATTTTTCCAGATTGACCAGAAGGTTGAGTATATACTCAGTTGAGATGCCCTTTTTGTTAATCAGCATTTTGAACTCATATGCATAATAATTAGTACAATAGGGCTTGACTTTGAGCTTGGACTTGGCTTGTGAGAAATGTTTCAAGCTAGACTCAAACTCAACTCATTTATTATTTTGTTTTTTTTCTTTGAACGGTAAATTTGGATCACTGACGGACCATTGGAGTATCATCGTGCCATCAGTAGAACCACCCGATCATATCAATCTCCATTTAGACATAAAGCATATACACCAATTTAAGAGAAAACCCAATAAATATGGGAAAAACCCCCTCTTGTGAGAATCGAACCCAGAACCTATTGGTTCCATAACCTTATTCCACCACCAAGATGTCACTAGGCTATTATACAATTTCCTTAAAATATAATTATTTGTTTCATATTGATTATAATAAATTTATAATCCATGATCACCGGATTGATTGGCTGATTGAGGAACAAAACGTTAGGGGAAGCTTCTAAAGCATCTTTCCATGTGAAGACTTCCGTACTTGTGTACGGCATAACCCCCGGCAAGTTTTTGAACCCGTCGCTCTCTATTTAGGACATAACTTAATTTATACATTATTTAACAATGACATTCAATATTGTTATTTTTTTGTTTTCTTTATATTTTTTGTTATGTCTCAATCTGATTTTATAAAACGTCTTTAAGAACAACGCATCATTTTAATTTTATATGTTTATTTTTGCTAGAGGGCATCGTTAGATAGAATCCCCTCCGAGGTGGCGCTTGGTAAGCGGGGATTACAAATTCAAAACCCGGGTTGTGCTCGTTGCAGGATTGTCATCGAGGACATTGATCCCATTCTTGGGTCTTGTCTTGTTGCGAAATTCATCTGGTGGAACATCTTTGTGCGGGACAAATCACATTTCCCCCTCATCGCCGATAACTGTTGGAGTCATCTCAAGTGGGTCGATAAGCAGATGGGATCTAACAATACGAAAAGGCGGCTAGAGCTATCTTTTTTTATCATTATATAGCAGATTAGGAAATTGAGAAACGAAAAGAAGTTTAATGGAAACTAAATTCGCATTGATAGATCACCCAAAGACATTAATGCAAACTTGTTACTATGGATTAAGAATAGATTGAAATTCAATAACCTAAATTCGGAGAAGTGACGAGGTTTTAATATTAAAGATGTAATTTGGTTACTGTTTTTTTTTTCTTTCTTGTACTTCTTCTTTTTCTTCATTAAAAAGAAAAAAAAAAACTTTAAATGTGGAGAAAGTATCAGGTAGCGTTTGGTATGAAAGAATAGAATGCGGAATGGAATTGATCATTCAGATTGAATGAAAAGAAACATGGTTGGTTATTATGTGGTAATAGAATTGAGCATTCGACAAGGAGTGCAACTCCTTTCAAATGTAACAATTTTTCATTCCTTGATTAGGGGTTTTTTTTTTTCATTTCTTCAAAGAATGAAAATATATTATTATTATTATTATTATTATTATTATTATTATTATTATTATTATTATTATTATTATTATTGTTATTATTATTATTATTATTATTATTATTATTATTATTATTATTATTACCACTAATGTATTATTATTATTGTTGCTTTTATTACTACTACTAGTACTATTATTATTATTGAGCCAGTTATATTCTTGTCGTTTTTAATAAATCGTGTTTCGTTACCTTGTCTTTTTTGTCTAATCAAATTGTACAAAGTAGGTATTCATTTTGTTCACATATGAGTAAACAAACATTACAATGGAATGAAATGATTCATTTCATTATGTTTTCTATTCCATTACTTTGTTCGTTCAATTCTCTCTCGTTCATTCCATTACCTCATACCAAACAGACCCAAAATCATTTCATCCTCCCCCACTCCGTTTTTC
This sequence comes from Scalesia atractyloides, assembly GCA_947069175.1. Classification (NCBI taxonomy): domain Eukaryota; kingdom Viridiplantae; phylum Streptophyta; class Magnoliopsida; order Asterales; family Asteraceae; genus Scalesia; species Scalesia atractyloides. Next base: position 11,232,777 of record CAMTDV010000030.1, on the reverse strand, counting down.
CCTTCTATTTCCTATTTCACCCTTCATTAACAAAACCACAACCCACCACCGCACCACCACCATCATCGTTGCCGTCGCCGCCAGCCGTCGCGGTCACCCACCTTCCCCACCACCTACCTTCGCACTCGCCATCACCCCCACGCCACCCACCACCCCTACGTACCACTACCACCACCGCCGATTTTATTCTTTCTACTTTTCTTGCTTACCAAACAACAAAAAGTAATGGTCCATTTCATTCTCAAATGGTGACCAAACAAGACATGTACTTATAATAATCTATTAAATAAATAATAAAACAAACGCGACTCTAAAAAACCCTATAAATATTGTATTAGGTATGTTTAGTTCTAGATGACAATTTAGGCTTCTTAGTTTATGTGAGTTTAGGTTTCTTAAGTCGGTTAAGTGTCCTTCGGATATAAGTGGTTCAAGCAATGCTCCGAACAAAAGAAATTGGTGCATATACTATAAACCAACATTTTGATGGTATGTATCGTTTTCATATTATTGTGTAGATACATTCGGCCATGATACTCTATTGGTCGTTAATTGTCTTGATGAAGATGGGTAATAATTTTGAGTGATGATGATGATTGTTTGCCGAAAGTGTGACCAAAAGGGGGCCTTAAGTAAGATCATATTAACTTCCCACCTTTAATTAATTAATGTTTTGTATCATACATGTTTTTGGATGTCGTTTATCTCACATGCATATTTTCATATTGATTACAGCTTTATGTAACATCTGATAACTAAATGAGATTAAATTTGGATGTCTTTGTCGCTAATATGTGTACGGATATTGGGCCAGTAAATTTGGTTACAAACGCCAACAAAAATTTATCTCAAAACGTAATTAGCAACGGAGATTTAAACGACCGTAAAAACAATCAAAAATCAATATTTGTGACCGTTTTAACATTTCCATATTCCCATGTGTTCGTTTTTGAAGTTATGAATGATGGGCAATTGCAACGGAGTATCCTTCGCTCATCCATTTGTAATGTTAAAATAAAGGCTCTCTTAGAGGGTTTTCAGTCATTTGTCTGTGTGGGATCTATTTGGAAGGAATATTTGTTGGCAATGCAAATACAAAAAAATTATAAGGTTCTCACCCCAGTTTTCCAGTTGTTGTCGGTATAGGGTTATTTACGACGTCTAGGCGTCGATATTCTGTCGTCGTATACTCCTCAACAATTTCCGTCACGCCAAAGATCAAATTATCCACCTCCATATTTTTCTGATGGAGTATCACCAATGAATTTTCATTCGTACGGAAAGGTGAGATCAAGTCAATCTATTGCAAATTATTCGGTGATTGCCATACTTACATCTGCAATGGTATACTCGTAATTTTTTTCTAATGGGGTTCATTTTTTACGATGTTCAAAATTTTCATAACAAGGCGTTAAAATTTTCGTGTCAGTCCTCATTCAGGTCAGGTCAGAGCCAGGTTTGAATTAGATTTAAAAAAACATAAAAAACAGGCTATACGAGGATTAAACCCCTGACCTCTTGTTGGTAAAGAGGGAGGTTTACCACTATACCGGTTTTTCTTTTCTTTTTATGGTGTCCACCTAATTATATTTATAGGGCCCATATAAAAAAATTAATATACCCAATCTACTTTATTTTTTAAAAACATTAGATTCAGGGACCCTGAACCGCTATGTGGATACGCCCCTAGTAACCATAAGTTTAAAATTCTAACACAGTGAAGGTAAATTAAAACAAGTTTTCTTTTTCTATAATTCTGAATTTTCATAGTAACTTAAGTTTCCTAAATGTCTCACTAAAGTCGCTTATTTTTTTCTTCTAAAGTAATTCAACTTTATTAGTTAGATGTATCAATTGTATGTAACTTTTTATGTAAATGTTGAGAAAAGAATTAAGTAAGACAAATAAAATATATATGAATCTTGGTTAATATATGATGATTAATTATTTTTATTTTTTGTTAGTTTTATATATTACCCAATACTATAATAAGCAACATCTCTAAGCATAAGGAGTTGTAATTTATGCGTTGGGAGTGTTTCAAAAAATATATATATATATATATATATATATATATATATATATATATATATTTTTCTTTTTAACCCAAAAGTATTTGATTCTTTACTTTTAGCCCAAAACTATTTAATTTTTTTTACTTTTAACCTCAAAACTTTTCATCTTTGCTTTTAACCCAAAACTATTTGATTTTTTTACTTTTAAACACAAAACTTTTCATCTTTTGCAATTTAACATCACAACTTTTTTACTTTCAACTTTGGTCCTCTATTCTTTTCATTTTTTTTGCAAAAAAGAATAAGTCCGGTTCTAAATTTTGCGAGTTAACACGACGCAACGTGTATGAGTGGTTAAAACGTTTTTACGTCGTCTATTTTTTTCCCGTTTGACAGGTTTATCGTAACACGCGGGTCCTAGATCGATTTAGATATTCTTTTATATGTTTTACGTTTGGGTTTAATTTCTTCGCATTAACACGCTACAACTTTAGTGTTGGTGGTCGGTGGCAGTAGTGCGGCATTGGTGTTCGCCCCCATCGCAACGCAGGGGGTGCTTAATATTAGTTTAACATTAATTATAAAACTTGGTTATCATTTAGTAAAATATTTTATTCACTATTTTTAACGGTAAGTTTGAAACTCTGACGAGTCACTAGAGTATAATTGTGCTATCCGCAGAAGCACCCCGGTCATATCCATCTCCACTTGATAATAACGTTTATACACCAATTCTAAGAGGAAACTCAATAAACTTAGAAAAACCCTATTGTGGGAATTAAACCCAAAACTTAATGGTCACTAAGTCTTATCTCACTCTAAGATTCCACTAGGCTATAATACCTCACAGTCACTATTATTTCATACGTCAAGTTAATTGGAACAAAACACATCACTTTAAACTTTAATCAAGATTCGTATATATGTCATTTGCCTCACTTAAATATAAAAAATTATTAAACCGCTATAAATAAAGAATGACATAGAATTGGTTCATTTAAGGAAAGTTGAGTAACTTAATAGGAATAATAAAAACTATAAAGTGATTTTAGTGAAACATTTGAAAAGCTAACTTACTATTACGTAATAATGTTTTCTCTTGTTATAATTAGTTTAGTTAGTTTTTGTTTTTTGTTTTTTTTTTAGACTAAATTATAAATGTACGTTATAGATTTGATTGTATTATCATACTAGGATTTTAGTTAGGTTTCCAATTATTATCATACTAGGGTGTCAGTACGTTTCTAGGTTCCTTGATGTTTAAGGTACATATATTGGATTGTATTATCACCTCAGTCTATAATACAATCTTACATTGGTTATTATCAAATAAAAAGCTGATCTTACCTAAATAAAATAAGAATGAATATTGACTTTTTTATTTTTCAAATCAATGATTAAGATAAAAAGATAGAAAAAAATATGGGTGTAAGTATATTTTTGTAATAATTTTTCAAATCAATAATTAAGATAAAAAGATAGAAAAAAATATGGGTGTAAGGATATTTTTGTAATAGTTTATTTGTAGATTTTCTTTCACGGCATGCATTTCTTTCACGGCATGCAAGACACATGCATATTCTACTGTATTTTTTAAATGTTCATAATTTTTTCATACCATATTATTTAAAAAAATTTCACCATAGAATCAAGTGTCTTTTTATCTTTAATTTGAGCATCATTTTACTACATAAAATATGAGATCAAAAAAACTGAAAAAAACATTTTCTTAGATTTTTATGTTTTATAACATTTTTGTGCTGAATTTTTTTACTACATTCTAGTGCTACATTTTTTGTACTAATTTTTTATACAAGATTTTTTGTATTTATTTAAAAAAACAAAAAAAGGGTTAGAGTTTGTGTTTTAGGACCAAAATACCTTTTCATCTTTTTTTTTTTTGAACGGCAAATTTCTTTTTAATTCATGTTGTTTGTGGGACTTGAACCCAAGACATCCCCTTCTCCTCCTTCACCTAGGTGTTTTAAAGGCTTTTGCCTTTGCCAATGGACCACCAGCCCATTGGCAAATACCTTTTCATCTTACATATAAAAAGTTTCACATGTCATCTCCACAACGCTTCTTACGCTATTCAGGCTTGATGTTAAGGTATAGTGATATGTATATAAAATTATCGGGACATTGTTGGAGTTTTCATTCCTAGCGTTTTCCATATGGCTTTGGGATATTAGGAAGGCTTTACTAGCAGATATTTAGGGACATTTAAATAACTTTTTTCTTAGTGTTTTACATCATTTTGTTATTCCTTGCTATATATATAGTCCTCTTTGTTAAAAAAAGTTAGATTTACATTTCATATGTACTAGTTTACGAGGCAATCATGCCGATGTGTTTTTGGCTTGCTCCTAGGGGCTAGGGGTTGTTTATATCTCCATTGTTATGTAACTAAACACGTATTGCTTTTGTTGGTAGAAGTTGTTCATATAGAAAAAATGAATACTAATTGTGAGTTACCATGCTCTAAATCGAAGATGGAAAACAATTATTTAATTATCATCGCTTAATACTAAATTTAGATATTCCAGACGGATAAAATGCTAGTTTTAGAGTTTGGACTTTGGATAAGGCAACGGAAGTTATTTATAGAAAGCTTGTGTTGTGGTGTTATCGTTATCCGAATTTTAATTCAAAAAGTTAGATTAGATTAAATATAATATAATATACAAATTTATCATGTGAAACAAACTTTATAATCTTGTGAAACTTATTACTAGAAAAATCACGATACTTCATCAATATACTGTTAACCATTATAATTACATAAATGTAGTATGTTGCAGACATGTGGTGTTTAAGGAGTAAAAATCAACTCGAACCTAAACCTCTGCTAAAGGAACTCACTTAAATAGCATGTAAAATTGTTTTGTTGACAAAACCATCAATCTCACATTATAGGTCTAAATAACGAAATATATAAATTCAAACTTGTCTAAACTAAACAAAAAACTCAAGTTTTGAGCAAATCATCATATGCCAAGATACACCAAATGTCAATAGTCGATCGAATTCCCACAATCATGCAAGACCCTTTCGCTTGCTACACGAGACATCACACCTCCCTGTAACACACGTTTGCTAGTGAGTTCTAAGGTAAATATTTTTATACACATTGCATTATTTATGTCATTGCAAGTTCCCTAACTTAACCATGTTTACCTAGGTCAGCGTTGCCACGACTAATACGTGGAACACCTCACATGTTCCATGGCACAATTATAACTAGGTCCAACTGAACAAGAATGTCAAACTCACAAGTAAACATGCATACACACATACATACAAGTAACAATCATGACTCAATAACAAAACCACATTTATTAACTAACTAACCGTCGACTTGGACTCCAACGTTCGAAAATGCATATACGGAACATCCCCGGAATATCAGACTTGTAGTCAGGAATTTATCTTATAAATAAGGATGCTAAGTAATCGATTAGAACCTTACGAACACTGCTTACACACACTCCCGAGCTCTAACACTCTCTTTTACAAATTACACACCTCTTTACACATAATCACTCACACTTTAGCGATCATTGTACCATTGATCACATTGGTTCTCGAGTTGTACTTTTATTACTTGTTGCAATAATATTGACTGCGGGAGACGACTTTTATAGTCGTCTCCCAAACTTTTGTGTCGGCGATCTACACTAATCAAGGGTTTTCCTCGTAATTCATTATGTTCTTAGTTACTACACTACGCAGTTTCATCTCTAATATCCTGAGCCATATTCCTATATTCCGAGCGTATCTTTAGCAATTCAAATGATATTTTGTCAAAAACTCTTAGCATCTTTGTCCAACGTATTAACTACAGTTTTATAACAGTTTTCTTGATCAATTAAAGTCTAGCACACTACCACACAGAACGAATTTGATCAGTAAATTGCTTAGGTAATTTTTTATCAAAACATGATCCAAATCACTTTTGATCCAGAGGTACCCTCGTAATTGAAATATTTTATATTATTCTATAAAGTGTAGATGTAAATTTTATAATTGTGTGTATGTACGCAAGTCAGTTTATAAATGGTTTTTTTTGGTACATGATAATAATTTTTAGTTTCTAGTAATCGGAGCAGACTACATCTAAACCACCTAGGCCATGCCTTGTAAAAAAATTGATCTCAAAGTTTCATTTCCAGTTTCTTTGCTGCCGTTGTTGTTGAGGCGTTGAGCCATTGAAGAGATTATTAAACTTTAGTTTATATTGTAAATAGGGCTCAAAATTACAATGAATTATTAATTTCGTTTTTCAATACCCTAGTTTTATTTATATTAAACACGTGAATGCTTAATTTAAGATAAAACCTAGACAAATATTTAATAAAACAATCTTAGCACCTCACACGGTATTAATAGTGTGTAACGCCCTCATTTCAACAGTTGAAAGAGCGATAGGTGCATTTTTTTTACTAAAATAATGATATTGTAGGGTTTGGTCAATATATAACTAATAAGTCCAATCTTTTTCCGTACATTGACGATTGAGCATATATGGTCAAATTTGCCTAAGAACTTTATTAAACTAAATGTGTCTTTTTTATAAAACTAAAGTCAACAATTTAATTTAAATGTCGGTCTTTTGTCCGTTTATGAAGTAAAATGAATTATCACCGTCCTTTGATTTGGAAAATGTAATGTGGCTGCGATAAAACATGTGGGTATCTATCTTCCTTTTGTTGACCATAATATAATGTGGAAAGAAAGATGCAAATCCATGGTCAACAACCTTTACATACCCACTAATTATATGTATATTATCAGCAGTTGAACCGAGGGTTGGTAAATTTTATTTGACCAGAACATAAAGAAGTAGTATCTATACGTGGATTATTGAAAGTTAAACACACAAGGTCAATCTTATTGGGTAAAAAAATAGATTTATTACTCTAAGGTGGTGTTTAAGGAAACATTTAAAACTTGTATATGATCACACTTTTTATTCATTTCTTTTATAAGGTTTATAAAAGGTTTCTTTATGTTTTTTTAATGACTAAAAAAAACTTAGCACACCATAAGGTTTAAACCCCTGACTTTCTTTTCTTTGAATAGTAAATTTGGATTACTGACGAATCAGCGAAGTATTATCGTGTCACGAGCGGAATTACCCGATCATATCCATCCTCAATAGGCTATAATGCCTCTACATCAATTCATGGTAAACCTAATAAATCTGGAAAACTCTTTCTAAAGTATCGAACTCAGAACCTCATTAGTCCTTAAGTGTTATCCCACTCTCATAATACCACTAGACTGTAATATCATGGCCGCTGACTTTCTACCACTCTAAATTATATCTAACTCGTTAACACATGTTATTCCCAACTTTCAATGGATGTTTCTTTATGTATGTGTTTCATTATTATTAGTTTTGTTTTCAAACATTGATATATTGTTTCAAGTACTTTTGTTATCATCTTTTATATAATTTTTATATGTGTTAACTGATATTTAGTAGAAGTTTTTTATATGCTATTTGTATATATACTATATTTATCATGAGGGCGAATAGTGCCATGCTCTCTTATTGGTCGTGACTTTTTTATTTTACTTTCGAACATTCAGCTTCGCTAAAATACGTGTTTAGCCTTTCTGTTTAAAAAAAAAATTATTGGTTAACTTTGTTTATATGTGTGTTTAGTCCCTTCGCTATAGCTTTAGTAGTGGACATGTTTAATCCTTCTACTTTTATTTCTTTTAGTGATTGATCATGGTTTTTTTTATCTTGCTTTTAAACCTTCTACTTTGCTAATATATGTGTTTAGCCCCTTTATTTTTTTAAACTTTCTTTTTATTGATTAGCTTTGTTTATGTGCGTTTTTCGTGGCCCTGCTTTAACTTTGGTTATGTACATGTTTAATCCCTCTACTTTTATTTCTTTTAGTATTTCATCATTTAGTATTTTCCCCTTGCTACTGCGACGAACCAACCCGGAGGAATATGCTATTGCTGGACAAACGTTATTACTCCTGGACTTTAATAAAGTTACTCTATAACGAACGTATTTTTACCTTATTCCTGGTTATAAAAGCAGGTTATATAATTTCCGCTACTCAGCCTTTTTGAGATATAACTAGCTATCTTTTTAATCATGTTGGTTATTTTAACTGGTTTATTTGATGAAGTAGTTGAAGATATACACGATAAAGTGCCATTCTATTAGAGTGATCTAAATTGATCTAGAGTATTTCCTCAGTTTCACGGGAAACAAAGATTTGTTTAGCATTTACTTCTAAAGTAACTTTTTTTTTCTTTAAATCTTATTTTTATGCATTTTTCCGTGTGCACGGTTTCAACTTTTATTCGCAAAATCATAAACTATCAGCTAAAAAAGCTAAACCTTGATTTTTTTTACTAAGTTAAAAACAAAGATAATCAAATATGATATAGTCTATAAAGAATCTATAAAGAAAAATAAACAAAAGGCTTAGCTAAAAACAATGAGCAGGATTATGTCGCATACATAAAATGAGTGCTACAAAGGAGTATATAAATATAGAAATTAAATAACTTGATAGTGAGGTCATATAATAACACATAAGTATAAAAACAAGCTGTCATTAAAATCATTTAAGTACATTTTATTCATTATGTCGTCTTGACATGTGATTGTTAGCATAGCTCTGGTAGGAAAGATGTACGTGTTGAATTTAGAGGTAACATAGTAATAAATTATGTACTCTAGATAAATTAAACAATTAAATAAGTCAAGACTTTGTGGAGTAACTCGAGCTCAAACTTGTTCGAGTTGATATTTTATGTTGTTTAAAATCTCCTTAATGTATGTATGACATTTTTTAAGGTCACGCAAACATAAACCATTCATGCTTACTATTTCTTGTCATACGGTATAGGACAACATGATAGCTTATGTGACACTTTTAATACCACGATCTACCCTAGTCAAAGTTATCCCTAAGAATTCTTAAAATGTTTTGATTCTGGGATGAGCAAAAAAAACGAGCCCCTATGAAAATTCAAGTTTCAACTTTCAATTTTCAAACATTAGTCATTGAAGTTTCAATTTTTAATTGTCAAACATCAATACCTAAAATAATAATAAAAATATTAAAAGTAAATAAAAATAAATCATTTATGGTTAGATTTTATGAATACATATATATATATATATATATATATATATATATATATAGGGTAAGGTTTATGCGAGAACCGCGGGAACCACATTTATTGCAAAATAAAATCTAAAAAATCAAAAAAGTACTCAAAATTTTTTAATATTTTTTTAATAAAAATCGTTATATTTCGTTACCAAAAAAAACTTTTTTTTCGAGTAACAATTATCCATGCACATGTGCATATGTATCATAACTTCGACAAATTCAGTAATATGTTATCACTAGTAGACAATTGCACTTTAATTTACAATACTATCCATAATACACTTAATTTTACATTAAATGCACATGGGCATCATTATGTATAACAATTATATACCGTGTTTTGGTACAAAAAGTTTGTGATTTTGAATGATAAAGTAGGCTCATATATATGTTTTTTGGTTAGTTATATCTAGTGGTTGATGGGTTCATTATAGTTGTCACTTTATGATGTAATATGTTGATTGGATGGTATAAACGGTGTTAATATACATATAATAAAGTGAAAATATTGGTATTGGTATTGTATTATAAATGGTAGGAGGTAATGGTATTGTATTATGGATGGTAGGAGGTAATGGAAGTGTATTATGGATGGTATGATAGATGAAAGAGAAAGTGTATTCAAAGTAGTGTACCAAAACCCCTTATTTCATGTTGATACATATAGATGCACATGTGCATTTCTTATACTGGTAACGTAAAAAGTAGTGTATTACACATGGTAGTGTAAATGAAAGTACAATTGTCTAATGTCTGTAATGTATTACGAAATTTGTCAAAGAAATAATGAAAATACACATGTGCATGGTAGTGTATTATGGATGGTATGATATATGAAAGAGAAAATTTATTTAAATTAGTGTACTAAAACACCTTATTTCATGTTGATATATAGATGCACATGTGCATTGCTAATATTGGTAACGTAAAAAGTAATGTGTTACACATGGTAGTGTAAATGAAAGTACAATTATCTAATGTTTGTAATGTATTACGGAATTTGTCAAAGAAATGACGAAAATGCACATGTGCATGGATAGTTGGTACTCAAAAAAAAAGTTTTTTTTGGTTTTTTTATTGTTGAGTAAATATAGCGACTTTTTCAAAAAAAAATATTAAAAAAACAAAAAAAAATTGGTATTTTTTTGGAATTTTTTAAGTATTACTGTTTGTGTTCACAGATGTTGGCCTATCACGAACAGAGCTTTAGTACTTGGTATAGATAGATCACACCTGTTAGAGATCTATTTCATCACTTCATACATTCTCTTTTGTACGGATAGTTCTTGTGAGTGATCAGGCTGAGGGGAGATTGTAAAACCATTCTGTAATACATTTGAATCTTTTGAATCAATGAAAACAGTTGTTGATAATCTTTTCCAACTTGTGAATTTTATTGTTTCTATCAGTATTTATTTACAAGTATCAAACTCAAATCCTAATAGGGGAAGATGAAAAACCCTTATAGGGTTTGCGGCACAAAGAGGATCTCTCTTTTGTGTTTCACGATCGAGAGAGATAGGGGCATTAGAGAACTATCATCTTGTCAAATTGAAGGAAATTCTCACATTTTGAACTCCCATAAGGATTGATTTTGACCTGTCTTGATTTTGGGTGATTTCTTGAATTAAGATTTTGAGAAATTGGGGGTTTCCATGAATTGGTGATAATTGGAGCATAAGGTGACGATATCTCGTTAAATCAAGGTACAAATCCGTGTTAATTCGAGTTCTCAATTCGCTATGGGTGCGAATTGGTGATGTTTGTAGTATAAAAATATGTGTGCTTTTCTATTATCAATGAGTAAGGCTTTCAGGTTTTAGGGTCTTACAAGTTAGTATTAGAGCCGCAGTTTAAGAGATCTAGGCATATCTGGTGCCTAGACTTGGACTAAAAATGGGACCATGAATGGGAATGCCAACACGGGTAATTAACCTAAAGCCATAAGCACCAAGTGTGTGTATGTAGTTAAGTTTAATAGGTTAGCATGGGGGAGAAACGCCAATGATGCAAGATAGGGAAAGTTAAAAAATCGAAAGGCAAAGAGAGAGGATAATGGCGACTGGCCACCGTCATTAACTAACTAGTTTAATACCCGTCCGGTGGACGGGTTACGTTAAACAACGTAACAGACAAAGCTAATTTATATTAAGTGTACACAAATTTAAACAACTTTACACAATTTAAACAACTTTACAAACAAAAGCACCAACTTTAATATATAAAAGGAAAACAAATGAAAAGGGATTATCAGTTTCAGTTTCATTTGCCATTTGCCGTGTCATAAATATAAAATTGGAAAAAATCTAGGCCGACCAATGTCATGGGTTGGAAGAGAGTACCAATTCTATGATAGTCGTTTCCATTCATTTGTTTCCAAACATATTCTCTCACTGGTTGATGTCATCGAAAAAATTGAATTAGCGACTTTGATATGCTCTCTAAAAACTGATGACTGTGGCTCACCATTACGATTCAGCAAACTTAGCAATGGTTACGGAGGAAGTTTAAGTAAAGGTAAAATGACATTTCCCACTATATTGATACACCTTCAATTTGATAATGTTTTCATTGAGTTGAGAGTTTATGCAATTGACACCAAGAAGTTGAACGCTGGCAAATACAAGCAATCCAACTTGATTAGAAATCGCGAGTCTATCAAACTTTGGAGTTTGGTATATAAGCGTAAAAAAACTATAATAAAACATGGAGAAATAAATGTTATCAAAATCCTTTTTCATTTTTATATTTGACTATAAAAACATAAATGTTGCAAGAAGCAAACCACCATGATCTTTACTATCGAAATAGAGTTACATTCTGCAATAATTTATTATTTAGCCTCTAAACCATTAAAAGACTCATTCGGTTGAGATTGTATGGGCGGTAAGGACGATGAGTTGTACCACTCAACCACCCTCCAGCGTTTAATTGGTTCCTACTCCTTATGTAACTTGAAATCCTGATTTAGCAAAAAAAATGAATGAGACATTGGATATAACGAACAATATTATATACATTGCGCCCATGGAGTTGATACTTGATACTATAACATGAAAAGAATATTCCATCTATGATGAGTGATGACTAAAACAACATTATTATTGAAGTAATAATCTAAATTTCAGAATAAAAAAATATTTAGCATGGAAAAAAAAACACTTAACCCACCCATGAGCTAGTCAGTGGGTTAAAATTGGCACCCATGTTCCTATGATTAACACATTAGTCTTTTAGCAAAACCTTTCTATCTGACCCATCTGAGGTACAAAAAAACAGGACCTAGATTAACACAATCATTAGTAAACGGTACCCCTATATAAACCAAATAGAATTCAACAATTACAACTAGGCCTGGCAAAACAAGCCCATCTATTTTATTTTGGGTTGATATGTGTATTTTAAATTTTAAGATGGGTTAAGATGGCCCAAACAAAATTAATCACTAGGTTATGATGGGTTATGAAGTGGTGGATAAAAAAAGAAGAGTAGGTCAGGATGAGTATGAGATAAAATGCAAACAGGTCCGGATGGGTATAAGATAAAATCACTAAACTAATTATTACTCGTAGATATCTCTTCACAACCATAACTTCACCAATCGCTGCCGTATTACTCTCTTGTCGTTTATCGTTTAAAAATAATAAAAATTTAACACTGATAAAATAATAAAAATAAATGAAAAAAATCAAAATATTCAAAAAAATCCTAAAAATTCAAAAAAAAATACAAAAAATCCGAAGAATTCGAAAAAAATAAAAATTCAAAAAATTACTTAAAAATAAAAAATTCCTAAAAAATAAAAAAATCCTAAAAATTCAAAAAAGTTCTAAAAAATCTAAAAAATTTAAAAAAATCTAAAATATCCTAAAATTCAAAAACAATTCTAAAAAATCCTAAAAATTCAAAAAAAATATAAAAAATAAAAAAATCTAAAAAATCATAAAATTTCAAAAAAATCCAAAAATTCTAAAAAATAGAAAAAATTATAAAAAATCCTAAAAACCGAAAAAAATCTAAAAAATCCTAAAAATTCAAAAAACACCTAAAAATCCTAAAAAATCAAAAAAAAATACCAAAACATAAAAAAATCTAAAAAATCATAAAATTTAAAAAAAAATCTAAAAAATCCAAAAAATTCTAAAAAAATCTTAAAAATCGAAAAAATTCTAAAAAATAAAAAAAATCCTAAAAATTCATAAAATTCTAAAAAATCCTAAAAATACAAAAAATATAAAAATATAAAAATCATAAAATTTCAAAAAAAATCCAAAAAATCGAAAAAATTATAAAAATTAAAAGAATCCTAAAAATCGAAAAAATTCTAAAAAATAATTTAAATGTTTTTTTTAAAATCTAGAAAAAATAAAAAAAATTCTAAAACTCCTAAAAATTAAAATATTAAAAAAATCTAAAAAATCAAAATAATTCTTAAAAATCCTAAAAATTATAAAAAATATAAAATAGTGTTTTTATATATTTTTTAATTTTTTAGGAGTTTTTAATTTTTTTTTCATTTTTAGAAATTTTTTGAATTTGTAAAATTTTTTTATTTTTTAGGATTTTTTTTGAATTTTTATTATTTTAACTGTTTTTTTGAATTTTTTGTTTTTTAGACTTTTTGACTTTTTATAACTTTTTTAATTTTTAAAATTTTTTAGGATTTTTTTAACTTTTTAAATTTTTTTTGTTAGTACTGGCGAAGCTTTAGTTGAAGACCCTTCAGTGCCGTTTCGTTTGGTCCCCTGGGTACCTTCTCCGCACTTAGCTGTAAGCATTTCAAGTTCTAGAATGGTTTTTGAATTTTTAGAATTTTTTGATTTTTTTCGAATTTTTAGGATTTTTAGAATATTTAATTTTTTTATTTTTAGATTTTTTTTTGAATTTTTTTTATTATTAGGATTTTTTATTTTTTTATTTTTAAATTTTTCGAATTTTTAGGATTTTTTTATATTTTAGAATTTTTTTCGATTTTTTAGATTTTTTTTTTGAATTTTTTGATTTTTTATATTGTTTTTGCTTTTTAAAAATTTTTAGGATTTTTTTAGAATTTTTTGGTTTTTTTTTTTAATTTTTAGGATTTTTTTAGAATTTTTTGGATTTTCTAGAATGTTTTTGAAATTTTATGATTTTTAGATTTTTTTTTAGTAGTTTTTGTTTTTTTTTTCAATTTTTTAAATTTTTTTTAGATTTTTTTTATTTTTTAAGAATTTTATATTTTTTATATTTTTTACTTTTTATTTATTTTTTCATCCCATCTTTACCGAAACCTATATTAACCTACACTCATCCTAACCCAAACCCATCTTGACCCATTACTTATCCGACCTTTTTTTTAAAATACCCATCCTGACCTATACTCATTCTAACCCAAACCCATCTTGACCTATTACCCCAAATCCACCCAACTTGCCCACTTTGCCACCACTAATTACAACCAAATATTTTATGATTGATTCCAATTTAATAAAATGCTTACCCTGAGATGTATGTCAATGGCTCTATGGCTCTGTAAAGATCATCATGCTTCAGCCTTGCAAGTTCGGGAACAACTTTGGTCAAAGCAATTGAATTTTGACGAGTAATTGATTGTATTTTCTTCATTCATGCCTCTCACAATACCTGGGAAAATGAAATGATGAATCTTATGTCAGTTGTTAATATAATGTGGTACAATCATTTTATCGAACATCTGCAGTGCACTGCAAATATGGTAGTTTTAAGACATCATATCTTAATTCCATTGTTACCGGTAATCATATAATCAATAAATTTGATAAAAAGGGGGTTTGAATCCGCAAACCTTGTGACTCAGCAAAATTGGTTGCCCGTGATTGAAGTTTTGTTGCTAGAAGAAATTGTTCATATTAGAAGTTGCAGAGCAAAAGAGGATTTATTGCATCTGAACCAACTTTGGCAATACTAGGGTTTGAACTCAGATATGACTTGAGTAGAGAGAAGATAACGGGGAGAAGAAGCAGTGGGGTGCGTTAGGGATGGATCGTTCCAAGGGAGGTGGAAAGGAGTTTATAGCTATAAATTTAGGCGGCAACGGTTGACAGCACTACTAATAACTGCTCAAAAATTTCTAATTACTCTCCTCAAGTTACAGCACTACCCAGGTAACTGCTAATAACTGTTCAAAACCGTCGTGAACATGGGGATGAAAATAGGAACCAGGTAACTACTAATAACTGCCCTAAACCGCCGTGAACCGCCACCACAACGGTTTTTTTGTGAGTTTAAACAGCTATGACTTCATCTTAGCATGATCCGACGGTGAAGATAGATTTAAAAAGTGGTTAGACTTAATGAGCTTAATATATATATATATATATATATATATATAATATATATATATATATATATATATATATATAATTGTTTTTCTCGTAGTGTTCTAAATTGTACCTGAATTATTCAAAAAGTTTATAGTCAATCATGGTGCATGGAAAAGAACCTGTTAATGCATGTGGTCAGGACAACGCCCGCGGAAGTGCTGGATGGGCGAAGACCATTGATGGCTACTGAGGTCGGCCCGGGATGAATTCATACCTACGTAAATGATTAGCGAATTGACCATGATAGGGATGTATCAGCGTTGTTGGTTCAAGACAAACACGAAAGAGGAATGTAAGGAGACAACCTTCGTAGAGATAGACACATGTAGAAGACATAGTTGACACACAAATTTGGGAATATAGAGGAAGAAGGGGCGTGTGTTGGCGGCACGCTAACAAACATTCAAGACAGACGCCAGTATCTAAACTTCATAAGAAAGTGAGAACGCTCGGTAGACTTCGCGTCTAGTCGTGACGACAACAATCTTAATAGGAGTTATAGTGTCTATGAAGATAGACATATGATAGATTACAAAACGAGCTCCTATAAATCAAGTGTGACAAATGAAGCGTCTACACTAGTAGACACATGAAAAATCAAGCATGGGATTTTGTGGATTAACGAGACTCGATGATCAGGGGGTGGAACAAGGACACTCGTATAATAAGACAAATTGTGATGTCAAATCGAGGAACTCCAGACTCCTGAGCAGCATATGGGAGTTCCATGTGGTGGATAACTGTTGGATAACGGGACCATTGAGTTATCAGTAGCAAGTTGTAAGCATGCTAATGAGTTGGTGGTAACAAAAAGTTTGATGGAGTAGGCAACGTCATCGACAAAGATGCCAACGATGACATTGGACGCCGACGCAGACAATGATAACATAATCAATTACTATTAGCAAAACCTACACGAGAAGGTTGACGCCAAGGAATGGTGTAGAGATCACGCCAGTGTGGTAGTCAAGTTGAGATGAGAATGCTTCATGGGTAAGGTATCGAATCGGTATATGACTTGAGGTTGGAATCTTTGAAGGCTCAAGCCCCAAGGATGGAAGTGGGCGGTGGATAAGACTTCTTTACACGTCAGAGATGGAAGTTAGGTTATTGGTACTAATGACTTTAGAACCACCTAATGAACACCCTTGAGTAATGAGAGTGTCAAGTATGAACCATTGGTTGTGTTGGTCTAAGACGACCAGGATTCAAGGACGAATCATCTTGTAAGGGGGTGTGTAGACGTGTAACACCCCGAATTCTCAAGTCACGTTGTTGATGTCCTAGTGGTTCATTAATGAACATGTTATAACATGATTTTACAGAGATTTAAACCAAAACGTGAAACATGAGTCAATGAGGGACCAACAAATGCCAAGTTGCAAAGCTTGGGGAAAGAGAGGCCCCTTGTATACTATAAGGGGTTTCCCCTTCCCCAAGTTTTGCAACACTAGTGGGGTGTTTCTAGTCTAAAACTATGTGTGCTTTTTTTAATTATCAACAAGTAGGGTTCTCGGGTTTTGGTCTTACACGAAAGCCTGGTTGTTTTCAAAATAATGTATTTTTATGTATCATAAACGATTTTGACGAAAATGGTTTTTATCCAAACATTTAATATTAGCTTTTAATAAAAGTAGAGAAATGTTGTGTTTTATAAAAGTTTAATATTAGTTTTAATACTTTAGTAATATTTGTATACTATTTTAATAACTATTAAAAAAAGTAGTGAATGTTGTGTTTTATAAAAGTTTTATATTTTTATATTAGTTTTAATACTTCAGTAATATTCATACACTATTTTGACAACTATTAAAAAATTATGTTATTTGTTTGGATCAGTTATTTAACAAATTCATTGTAGGATGGGCGATGTGTTGCAAAACACATGATTTTATTATATGTATTTTGTACTTTTTTATTTGTTTTGTGTCGTTTTCATTAGTTTTTAGTGTGTATTTTAATTAGTTGGTGTTATTACAGGTCCCGATGCATAAAAGAAGCGAAAATAAGGAAAAGATCAAGAAATGAGAACCCAGGAGCAAGAGATGAAGTAGAGGGACTAATATTGAAATTTTAGAAAATAATGAAAATAAACGTGTCATGAGGCAACATTGTTTCTCTCTCATGACTCACGATGCGGTAGTTGAGGTTTACTAAAACAAGGAAACTTTGACCGATTACGTACTTTGTCGTTATCCTATCCCTAAGCGTATCGCGAGGCAAGTTTAATGCCCCATCACGACAGGCGAAACCCTTAGATGTCGGTAAAAATAAGTTTTTCCCTACTTATACTCATGATTACCCAACACCTCCAGATAACTAAACCTACTATTTAGGACGATTCTAAGCTGGTTTTGAAGATCAAGGTAGATTGGAAGTGCAGTTGGTTAGAAATCATTATCAAACTTGTTTTTCAGTTTTGAATCATGTTAGATCTGATTTCTTTGAACATATTTGAGTTGTTTATCATCACCATGAACATCTAAACTCTTTTAACCAAATTAAACCATGAGCTTTACACGTCTATTAGGGAGTCATTGGGTAACATTAGTGAAACCGGGAGGAGATCTAGTATGACCTAGTAAACCCTTGTTAGTCGTATCCTTAGAAACCGGTTACCAGTCAATTATCAAATTACGAGAGTGTACGAGTTTACTAGTAGGATCATATGCCTAGGTAGTTGCCTTTCTACCTCTGATTTCGACCCAATTATTTCGTGCTAGTATTTGTCTAGTTTTCGTAGTTAAATTAATATAATAATTTGAGTGAATTACAAGTTTTGTCCTTTATTTCTATATCATTTTTCTAGGCGATGTTCTTTGTGTTTAAAATTGACAACTTTTATACTTTATGTTTCAAAATGTTTCACGTAATACCTTTTAGGCCTAGCCTAGTTTATTTTTTAAGTTAAATCAGATCACTTGGGCCTCACATAGGCAAATTGGTCTTTTTACATTTTTAATACAATAACTAAAAACAAAAAACCATTTAATACAAACCCCTTTCTCATCTCCCCCCTTTGTACCACCACCTACAAGGACCACCACCACTACTTTTCCTCATTTCTTTCAACCTCTCAAACCCTAGAAAGATAGAAAGAGTTATGATGGCACCATATGAGAGTTCTGGTCGGTTTCTGGTTGTTCCGACCATCTCCTGCGATGACAAAGCACTAGAACCACGACACCCAAGTTTAACGGTGAACAAATCTTGCTCTGCATATACCAGATCTATGAAGATTGGCCCTTAATTTATTGTTTGACGAACCCAGATGCAGTTGCGAGTAAACCTGTTGTTTTACGGATAATTCGGGTTAGGCGGTGGTCTTGGTCAAGGCGGAAGTCTTGGGCAGTGGTCCTACTCAACATATATTCTACTTCTTCATTTTAGCACATGACTTTTAATTTCTCATTTCGTTGTTTTATTCACAACCAATAGATAATTTCAATAACAATATGAAGAAATTGGAGAATCGAGTATGTTGTGGCTTTGGGAGTTAAGGTTGTTTTGACTTTTGAGTGAAAAATCTCACTGTTAATTGTTTATTTGAGTGGGTCTCAATTAAAGAATTTTGATTATAAAAATTGAGTTTAAGAACTAAGATGATATTTGTTTGAATGGTTTTGATCAATCAAAGATGAAGTAGGTGTGTTAAGTTCTTTGTTATTCTAAGAAGGAAAAATGTATGGACAAAGGATTCAGAGTGAGAAAGAGAGTTGAGAGTGTGAGGTTTAATCTATTGTTTTAAAGTATTTTTTAATTTTAATAAAAAATGTTTGTTAGGTATTTAGTTATTTACATAATTAGTCCCTGAAAGGGTGAAATGACAAAACTGCCCTTATGTACAAGGCACGTGATCAGATTTAACTGAAAAATAAACAGGGTTAGGCATAAATGGTATAACGTGAAGCATTTTGAACCATAAAGGATAAAAGTCGTCCATTTTAAACACAAAAGACACCGCCTGAAAAATAATATTAAGTTAAAAGACAAAACTTGCAATTTACTCTAATAATTAAATAACCCCCCCCCCCCCCCAACAAAAAAAAGTTATATTAAAAATTGACTTATATTCGGTAAAAGGTTGCTCATTGAGAGTTTCTATATAAAGTTCATAGGTTCGATATCTAGTTTTACCGGGTATCCTACACTACGACCGGAGTTTCTATATAAAGTCCATAGGTTCGATATCTAGTTTTACCGGGTATCCTACACTACGACCGGTGCACTTACTGTGCGTGTGTGGTTTATTTGTGAGTCCGACTATTAAAACTTGGACTAAAATTAATATACACACTTTTCAGACTCCAATAGGAGCGATGAAAACGATGGATACCCCTTAAGGGATGGAAAGATGAAATAAGAAAATTGTGACGAGATGTTATGCGAAGAAATGAGCGTTGTAGGGTATGGTTGAGATGAAAAGTATCGATACCTTGTGGGCCGAAAAGTAAAAAAAAACCATAAAACTTAAATATTAAAGTTGAACATTGTGGGCCGAAAAGTAAAAATAAAAACACAAAACTTAAAGAGTAAACTGCTAAAATAGCCCCCTGAGGTTTGGTCCCGTTTGTCACTTTAGTCCAAAACTCAAATATTTTGAATCTGGGTCCCCGTGGTTTCAATTTTGTTGCCATTTTCATCCAAATCAAAATCTTGTCAGATTTTTCATTTAACATCCCGTTTTTTTTTTTTTTTTTGTCTTTTCCTCCAATTTAATGAATGGCAAAATGGTTTTTAATGTTTTATTATAAAAACACAAAACTTAAAGAGTAAACTGCCAAAATGGTCCCCGAGGTTTGGTCAATTTTGTCACTTTAGTTTAAAACTCAAACTTTTTGAATCTAGGTCCATGTGGTTTCAATTTTGTTGTCATTTTTATCCATAATCAAAATATGGTGAGATTTTTCAGTTAACATCCATTTTTTGTTGTCTTTTTCCTCTCTTTTAACTAAGGGCAAAATGGTCTTTTAACGTTTTATAATAAAAATTAAAAAAGTCTGACTCTTTTTCCCTTCATTAAAATGGAGGAAAAAAAGGAAAAAACGTGAATGTTAACTGAAAAAGTTGACCAGGATTTTTCTTTTGGATAAAATTGGTAATAAAACTGAAACCACCCAGATTAAAAAAGTTTAAGTTTTGAATTAAAATGACAAAAGCAACCAAACCTTAGAAACCATTTAACAGTATAAGTTAAATATTAACGTTAAACATGATTCCGATATTCGAGCGCAAACTAGGACCTCTGTTGTTATTTTCCCTGTGGTTTCCGTTCTAGTTTCATAAAGTTTTAAAAAGTGAAAAGTTTAAATAAACTTATAGAGTGACCGGATTAACTAATTTTTACAGATTTTCGCCTACAAGTTATCAACTTAATCCATAAATATCCTTATCAGATTTTTCAAAATTCAAACAAACTCATATAAATCCATTAAATAATACCATATAATTAATTTCATTACTAATCATAAAATAATTCCTGTTATAAAAAAATGTTTAAAAAAAGGCACGTGTCACTATCAGAATTAGGGGTTGTTTGTTTACCTTTTAATGAGGCTCTTAATGGTGCACTTAATAGTTCAGACTGTTTGTTTTACGAGCAAATGCCTGAATGATTCAGTCATTTGCCTCTGAATGGTTAAGTATTATACTAAGTCTGAATGGTTAAGACCTCTAATCTGAATTGGTCAGACATTTGCCTCTAAACGGTTAAACATTATACTGGCTCTTAGTAGTTCAGACCTCTTACCGGTTCAGCACTTAATGGTTCAGATCTCTTAGTGGTTCAACACTTAACCATTTATAAGTTGACAAACAGCCCCTTACTCCTACTAACCAATAGGATAGTGGTCTATTGGTAAAGATAAAACCTTTAAACACCTAAATTTGGGATGAAGAAGTGTAAGTTTTAAGTCCCACTGTTGACATAGATTAAAAGAAATTCACTATTTAAAAAAAATCACTCTCCTACTTTTATCATTTATGCTAATTATTATTTAAATATTAGCTTTTAATATCTACAATGCATGGGTAAGATCAAATAAAAAGTTGATTTTGCCTAAGAATGATAAGAAGGAATCTTGACCTTTCATTTTTCAAATTAATGGTTAAGATCAAAGTGTAGAAAAAAAGATGGGTGTAAGGGTATTTTTGTAATAGCCTATTTGTTGACTTTCTCTCTCCATATGCAAGTCACATGCATGTTCCCTCCTCGTTTTTTAAACGTTCATAACATTTTTTATACGACATTATTTTTTTTTTAAATTGCACCATAAAATCGAGCGTCTTTTATATTTAATTTAAGCATCATATTGCTGTATAAAATATGTGATTTCAAAAAAACCAAAAAAATGGCTTAGATTTATATGTTGTATAATATTTTTGTGCTAGATTTTTTGTACTAGATTTTTGTACTACATTTTTGTGCTCGATTTTTTGTGTTGAATTTTTATATTTGATTTTTTTTGTGCTATATTTTTTGTGTTGGAATTTTTTTGTTCTGGATTTTTTTGTACTTGTTTTTTGTGCTACATTTTTTATACTATATTTTTTATATCGTATTTTGAAAAAAACAAATGGGTGGGAGTTTGTTTTAAGACCAAAATACCCTTCTATCCTACTTATAAAGGGTGTCACATGTCATCACCACAATCCTTCTAGGCTACTTAGACAAAATCCTCTTTTTAGTGGACCCTTCCACCTATAATGCATCTTTAACTCTATATTATTGTTAATTATACTTTATACCTAATATATAAACCATATTAAAAAAATCTCACGGGAGACACGACAAAATTTTAAACACATTTAAATAATGTTTTTTTGTCTAAATCGTATGCTCAGTTAACTTACATGCGGATCCTAACCCGTTTCAATTTACCTGATTTCCTTTTCAATATTATGTTTAATGCATTACTTATTTCGTTTTCATCAACCTTACACGTTTTCACTATTTAAACCATCAACCTTACACGTTTTCACTATTTAAACTTTACAGTTTTTATAACAAAATCTTAATTCAGTGATAATTTGTTTTCATTTTTCTGAATTTAATAGTTATGATTTTGATTTTGATTTGTCTTTTATAATCTCACATATATAAAACTAGGTTAAAACCTCGTGTATTACATGAGTTAAATAAATTTATCACACGGGTTAAATAAATTTATTATAATCTCACATATATAAAACTAGGTTAGAATATCGTGTATTGTATGGGTTGAATAATGTAATGTTATACACAAAATAATAAAAAAGTTATATTTTTAAAAACCCCGTGTATTACACGAGTTGAATAAATGTAACTATGTATACTAAATAAAAAAATTTACTTTTAAAAAACCCCGTGTATTGTATAGGTTGAATAAATCTAATTTTATATACCTAATAAAAAAAACTACTTTAAAAACTCCTTGTATTACACATGTTGAATAAATCTAATTTTATATTCTAATTAATAATAAAAAAGTTATAACTTTGAAAAAACTAACGGATAGACTCGATATGCGATGGATATGGTAATTGCGGAGAGTTTTTGAACAAATAAATATTTATAATTAAGTAGAAGAGATGCATAAAAAAAACTAGATAGCTTCAATGAATAACACATATCTCTCTTAGTTTTATTATATAAATATAGTTTTATTATATAGAAACGAACTCCGATTGCACTCATTCCAGCGGCGTTGGAACTGGCTCGTCGAACCCTAACTAGGATCTCTTAACCCTAAATCCTAAATCCTAACCCCTAAACCCTAAAGATAAAAAATAAGGCTAAAACCTAAGCTAAATCGTAAGATCTAAGCTATAAACCCTAAAAGCTAAACCATAAAGGCTAAACCATAAAGCTAAACCCTAAAAACCCTAAACTCTAAAGCTAAACCTTAAATACTAGTAATTAACCCTAAAACTAAACCCTAATATAAGACCCTAAATCCAAACCCTAATATATTTAGGGTTAGGGGTTAGGATTTAGGGTTCAGGGTTAAGAGATCCTAGTTAGGGTTCGACGAGCCGGTTCCAACGCCGCTGGAATGAGTCCAATCGGAATTCGTTTGAGTCGCTTCCCTACATTTTTAGTGTTCTCCAATTAAACTCACACTATGTTATACATTATAAAGATAAAACTAAGTTTCACAGCCTATAGTAATAACCTAGTAGCATAAAATACAAGAAAACCATATAATTAATATAAAATATTAAAACATTAAAATAATAAAAATATAAAAAGAAAATAATAATATAATAATAGAAAATCAGGTGGAGGTATCATCGGGTGGTATCTCATCAAGGGAAGGGGAGGTAGTGGTGAAGTATAAAGAGACAGTCAATACACCTCCAACAATTTCATCATCTCCCCCCTCTCTCTCTTGTTTCTCTCACTTCATTTACATACACACACACACTGTTCGTTCGATGCTCTTCTTCTCCAATTAATTTCCCCCAAATTCACTCTACTTTCCGCCGTATCTGAATCGCCGCAAACATGGGTGGCGATAAGGCTCTCAGCCTCGAAGAGATTAAAAATGAAACTGTTGATCTGGTATCCATTTCAAACCCTAGTTTTCTTACTCTGTTTCTTCTTTTATCATCATCGATTGTTGATGTTTTTCTTTTTGGCTAATTAAACTTGAAAATTGAGTAATTAGTTGATGATTCTCTTGATTTTTTATTGAATTTCACATGAACAACATCGAAATCGTCGTTGATTAATGCATCACGTATCGTAATTTTGTTTGAACTTTGATTCACAAACAAAAGGTTTAATACAGCGATGATGATTACCTTTTATTATTCGTCAGCTACAAATTGATAATAATAATAAAAATAATAATAATAATCGGTTTAATGTGCGTACGGATTTTCACGCTAATCGACAAATTTATTAGTTTTTTTTTTAAACTTAATTACGTCGAGATAGAAGGTTAACGGATAATATCGACAAATTTATTAGTTGTTTTCTTTTCCGTGTATGAATATTTAAGACTCATTTTAACAACTGATTTGAAATAACGAGAAATAGATTCTTGATTGTTGGTAATTTTATAAGTTTTTAACATCTACAACATGACATGAAGGTTGATTTGCGACATCTCAACAGGAGACTTGAAATATTATCTAATTATTACTACTCTTTGATTATTGATTTTTAGTAATTTTAAGTTTTTAACATCTATAGCAAACTTAAAGGTTGATAAATATCAAATAGAGGTAGATTAATAGTTTGAGACTCCTATTTAAATATTTAAATATTAAATTGAGTTAACTTAATAATGCCTACTTATTGATCATGTTTCATGTGTGTTTTTTTGACTTTATTAAATGTTGGTCAAAGGGAGCCCTATATTTAAGCAAAATTTCTGGGAGGTAATTTGAATAAATGAGGAAAAAGAGGAGAAATTCACATATTTTATATCGGTGTATTGTTATTCAAGATTTTTCAAATCCTTTAATTACTGAAAAATCCGGATATTTGTTAGGCCTTAAATCTGGATGTACTCTGTTGTGATACTAGATTTCTGATTTATCTTTTTAAAAATAAAATTGTATAAAACATATTTTATTTGATTATGCTGACCTGGACAAATATCATTATTATTATTATTATTTTTATTATTATTATTATATTAAATTAAGAAAGAGAGAGAGGAAGGGTATCATAGTAATTAAATAATTATTCAGACTGTGTCTGTTGAATGCGGGGAACGGGCAGTGTGTACCTGTCCGTGGTACCTTAGTCTTATTTTATGTTATTTGTTTTTTTGCAATTTATTTATTTCTGTTTAGCGGCTCTGACTCATGACTCCTTGTATTTATTATTTATATAAAAACTTTACATTTTTTAATGAAAATTTGTATTACATATTACAAAATATTGTTAAATTGATAATTAAAGAATCTTTTTATCTTGCCTTCTATTTTGGTTGCAATTTATTTGTTATTCTACATTCTATATGCAAATATGGATCTTTTTCTTTTGCCCCACCCACTTCTTTTTGGCTCGGAATTCCGGAAATACCCTTTGCTTTTTGTGTGACTGGGTTGGCTTTTAGGGACTTTTTGGTATTCGGTGCTTCACACACTCACACCCACCAGTTTTGGGTCCCTCCATATTGAGTTTGTGGAAAGTCAACTTGCGTTACTCAACCATCCATATCTTTGTTTATGTTGTTTTTCTTTTAATTCATCTACCCCCATGTGAAAATGTTTATGGGGAAATCACTAAATGATCATTTTTGACCCAATAACATAAAAAAAATAGCATATTGATCAAGAAAATTACTAATACATGTAATTTTCTTGATCAAGATGCTATCTTTTTTTAACTATCTTAGATTTTTAGTACGATTTAACTTAATTAAAACGAGACACGGTTTCACTCATTTTTTGTGTTATACATATTTGTTAACATCTCCCCATGAAACCATTCGAAAGTGTGTGTTAAAGTTGTGTGAATTGTCAAGCATGTTAGATGTTTGTCTAGTTTTCATATCTATGTGTGTGCCTTTGGTAAATAAAATGGGTTTTCATCAGAGTTTTATTCGTTTATTTAATTTTTACTTAATGATAATAAATTAAAAAACTAATAAAATTTTGATGAAAAACCACTCTATTTACCAAAGACACACACATTAAATTTTAATCTATGGATGTGTCTTATAAAAAACTTAGTTTGCTATCATGGATGTGACTTATAAAAAACTTAGTTTGCTATTAAAAAATGGGTAGCAGCATAGCTTGTTGCCCGAATACTTTCTACCTAAAAAAAAAGAATGGGATAATCATTTATTGTTAAATTCCTAATTATTTTGAAAAAGAATTGTTCTCATTTTTAGTGGACATTGATTCTCTTGCCTAATTTTTATGTGTTGGGTCATAATCATTGGAACCTGATACCATTTACATGATATTGTGGAATATAAAAAGTAAAGATAAACATTAAGATAATCTAAAGCATCATTGTGATTAATATCTTATTAACTTTGTAATCAGTTATTGTTTATTATAACTGAATTATTTTCACTTATGATTAAAATACAAGATTTACATGTTACTTTCCTGTAGAATCTAACCTAATTATCAAAGGCATGTTATTTATGTAAACCTTTTCTTTTAGTGCTATAATGACCAATCCCATTGCAAATACCATGTTTAGTGCATGCGTTACAAGTATAATGACTAACATCTTAAGTGTTAGCTGACACATGTAGCTAACAGAATAATAACTGTCCCTTGATGTTTATCTCATAAGTTTATATCTTAATCACAGGAGAAAGTACCCATTGAGGAGGTGTTTGAACAGTTGAAATGTAACCGAGAAGGTCTAAGTTCCGATGAAGGGGCCGCAAGACTTCAAATTTTTGGTCCTAACAAATTGGAGGAGAAAAAGGTATATGATCCAATCATAATCATAATCATGATCATACTTATTTTGTTTCTTTTCGCCTTTCAAGTGCGTAATGTATTACCTTTTTAATGAACATAGGAAAGCAAACTACTCAAGTTTCTTGGGTTCATGTGGAATCCTCTATCATGGGTCATGGAAGCTGCAGCCATTATGGCAATTGCGCTGGCTAATGGAGGCGGGAAACCACCCGACTGGCAAGACTTTGTCGGTATTGTTTGCCTTCTTGTTATCAACTCAACCATCAGTTTTATTGAAGAAAACAATGCTGGAAATGCTGCTGCTGCACTTATGGCTGGTCTCGCCCCGAAAACCAAGGTATTCATTTTATTAGTTAAAAAAATAGAATCGATAATCGAGTTTAAATACTGACTAATCTGTTTTTCGTCAGGTTCTGAGGGATGGTAATTGGAGTGAACAAGAAGCTGCAATCTTGGTTCCAGGAGATATTATCAGTATCAAACTTGGTGATATCGTTCCTGCTGACGCACGCCTTCTAGAAGGTGACCCCTTAAAGATTGACCAATCTGCCCTTACTGGTGAATCGCTTCCTGTGAACAAGAACCCTTATGACGAGGTGTTTTCCGGTTCAACTTGCAAGCAAGGTGAAATAGAAGCTGTCGTTATTGCAACTGGTGTGCACACTTTCTTTGGGAAAGCCGCACACTTAGTGGATAGCACTAACCAAGTTGGTCACTTCCAACAAGTTCTAACAGCTATCGGAAACTTCTGTATCTGCTCAATTGCTGTCGGAATGTTGGTTGAGATTATCGTCATGTATCCGATTCAGCACAGGGAGTACAGAAGCGGAATCGACAATCTTTTTGGTCTTGCTTATCGGTGGAATCCCGATTGCTATGCCGACGGTTCTTTCTGTCACCATGGCTATTGGATCGCATAGGCTTTCACAACAAGGAGCTATTACTAAAAGAATGACTGCCATTGAAGAAATGGCGGGAATGGACGTACTTTGCAGTGATAAAACTGGAACACTGACTCTTAACAAGCTTACAGTTGATAAAAATTTGATTGAGGTTTTTGCTAAAAATGTCGATAAGGACCAGGTTCTGCTTTATGCTGCTCGGGCTTCTAGGACCGAAAATCAGGACGCTATCGATGCTGCCATTGTCGGAACCCTTGCTGACCCTAAAGAGGTAATTTTTTACCATCTATATATCAGTTTATACAAAAATTAGATCGTTATCAATTTAATCTAACTTTATCCAACATATATGAATGAATATGTAGGCACGGGCTGGAATTAGGGAGGTTCATTTCTTTCCGTTTAATCCTGTTGACAAGCGGACAGCTTTGACATACATCGATGAGCGTGGTAACTGGCATAGAACAAGCAAAGGTGCTCCCGAACAGGTAAATGTTTCACTTTTACTATCTATAGTTCTATTCTCTTGTGCCTTATGTATCACTTGGTTACTAAATTCATGTTTCTTATTCTGAAATTTTGAATAGATTTTGACCCTCTGTGGATGCAAAGAAGATATGAAAAGAAAGTTCATGCAATGATTGACAAATTTGCTGAACGTGGGTTGCGTTCTTTGGCTGTTGCGAAACAGGTCTGCGTTTTATATCATTTTTATCCACACGCTAATATGTTTTTATGTTTGCTCATGATTACTTACACTTGTTATTGTGATGAATTTGTAGGAAGTGCCTGAAAAAACGAAAGAAAGCCCTGGTGGTCCATGGACGTTTATCGGATTGTTGTCGTTGTTTGACCCGCCAAGGCATGACAGTGCTGAGACCATTCGCAGAGCTCTCAATCTCGGTGTAAATGTTAAGATGATTACTGGTAACTAATCATACTTACTGCTAATGGAATTACGGAACCAGTTATTTTTTTTATTTTTTATTTTTGTAACTAAGTCATATTGTTATATCATTATATAGGTGATCAACTTGCTATCGCTAAGGAGACCGGTAGACGACTCGGTATGGGAACAAACATGTACCCGTCTTCTTCTTTACTCGGTGGCCACAAGGATGCATCGATAGCCGCTATACCTATCGAAGAGTTGATCGAGAAAGCAGATGGATTTGCCGGAGTTTTCCCAGGTTAGTGGTTATTTTTATCCTTTCGATTTAATAGTAACAATAATATTCTTTTCAAGTTTTCTCACACTGAATCTTATGATCTGATTATGCAGAACACAAGTATGAGATTGTGAAGAAGTTACAAGAAAGAAAGCACATTTGTGGAATGACCGGTGATGGTGTGAATGATGCACCCGCTTTGAAGAAGGCAGACATCGGTATCGCTGTTGCCGATGCTACAGATGCCGCAAGGAGTGCTTCTGACATCGTGCTTACTGAGCCCGGGCTTAGTGTCATTATCAGTGCAGTGCTTACCAGTCGCGCTATTTTCCAAAGAATGAAGAACTACACCGTTAGTTTATCTCTTTTTCTCAAATTATCATATTTTTTTGAGTTAATTTGTATTTTCGCCCCTGTGGATTGTCAAAAATTATTATTTTAGTGCATTAGTTTAAAATTGCGATTTCAGTCTCTATGGTTTCACTTTCGTAACCATTTCAGTCCCTGTGGTTTCACTTTCGTAACCACTTCAATCCATTTATTCTGTAAGTACAAGGACTGAAATGGTTGCGAGGTGGACTGAAATGGTTACGAAAAGTGAAACCACAGGGACTGAAATCACAATTTTTAAACTAATGGACTGAAATAGTAATTTTTGACAAACCACAGGGACGAAACAGTAATTAACTCTTTTTGAGTTAATTAATGAAATCAGCTTGTTTTAAACTTTTATTTAAACATTTCTTCTTCTTTTTTTCCAGATCTACGCTGTTTCCATCACCATTCGTATAGTGGTAAGTTGTTTGTGACATTGAAATTTGAAATCATTACACTTGTGGTTATAATGCGTATACCGCCATACCGGCTAACTTGCTTTAAACGTTTTGTAGTTTGGATTTCTGTTCATTGCTTTGATATGGAAGTTTGACTTCTCTCCCTTCATGGTTTTGATCATCGCAATCCTTAACGATGGTTAGCTTTCACACTCAAAAACACCAATGTTTTAACTGTGTTCATTCTAATTTCAAGTTTCGTTAAATTTTCAAAGGCACAATCATGACAATCTCAAAGGATAGGGTGAAACCATCGCCATTACCTGACAGCTGGAAGCTAAAAGAGATTTTCGCCACTGGCATCGTGCTTGGAGGTTACCTAGCATTGATGACCGTCATATTCTTCTGGATCATGAAAGACACAAACTTCTTCTCGGTACGTGAAATAACGATCGAATTAGAGACACGACAGTACGACACTACAGCACACAAATGACAAAACTAACTCTTGTTTTCTTATTACCGTACAGGACACATTTGGCGTTAAATCTTTGAGACACAGTGAAGTTGAGATGATGGCTGCATTATATCTTCAAGTCAGTATAGTCAGCCAGGCTTTGATTTTTGTGACGCGTTCTCGCAGTTGGTCGTTTATCGAACGTCCCGGTCTCTTACTTTTGGGTGCCTTCTTAGCAGCACAACTGGTAAAGAAACCTGCTTGTTTTCTCTTTTCTATACTAGCCGAATATCGTTTTCCAACAAACTAACAGATGTTATAAATACTAAACTTTCAGGTGGCAACGTTAATCGCAGTGTATGCAAATTGGGAATTTGCAAGAATCAAGGGAGTCGGCTGGGGATGGGCTGCTGTCATCTGGCTCTACAGCATTGTGTTCTACTTCCCGCTCGATCTTATGAAATTCGCCATCCGATATATCCTTAGCGGGAAAGCATGGAACAACTTGCTTGAAAACAAGACTGCTTTCACAAGCAAGAAGGATTATGGAAGAGAAGAGAGAGAGGCCCAATGGGCTCTTGCTCAAAGGACATTGCATGGGCTGCAACAACCCGAAACCTCGAACATCTTTAACGAAAAGAGCAGCTACATGGAGCTGTCTGAGATAGCGGAACAGGCTAAGAGGCGCGCTGAAGTTGCAAGGTATATTGTTATCTGTATTTCAAACTAGTTTTTAATCTTTTTAAAAATGGAAAGTTTTATAAATTTTGGTGATGTATATACAGGCTTCGGGAGGTGCTTACACTGAAGGGGCATGTTGAGTCGGTGGTGAAGCTGAAGGGGCTAGATATCGACACGATCCAACAGCATTACACAGTGTGAGAGAGCAGTGGGAAACAAGTCTTTTGTTCTTTTAACTTATTATATATTACTAGACTAGTAGAAGTTGATAACTCGTGTGGGGAAAAGGTATTTTGTGCTTTTGGAATGTAACCCCCCGAAACTGTTTACTTGTTCCGTTTTTCTAGTGCAATTCCAAGTATTCCAGCATATGGTTGCTGCTGTTTTGTGTATGTTTTAGAAAGAATGAAAACCGAGTGAAGACTTTTCCGAAACTTTGCTCTATGACTATCACATCAAGCCCTCTTTTATAGAAAAAATTTGAAAAATTGAAGTTGACTGTGTAAGAATCTAAATAACTGTCTAAATAAACATGTGAATTTCTCAAATCCAATCGACTAAATTAGGGAAAAACTGTTGAGATCGAAATTTGGGTTCAAAGGTGGAATTCGGATCTGACGTCTGGTCCGTTGTAATGTTTCCGTCCATCACTTATTGGCCCGTAACTGCAAACGTGCCAATGGTTATGCCATTTTCAAGTTTTTCTAGCATGTTTTCCTCGTCGTGTTGGTCCATGTTTGATCGTGTTTGCTCTTTTATTAACTTAGTATCAGATAGGGTGTCCTCTTGTACATGACTTTACTATTTAGGGGAATCCTAACCCTTATTGTACATAATTGTCTATACAAGAAGCGTTCAACAGTTTTTGTAGCACACAATTAAACATTTTTATAACCAAAGTAATCTGGGGTGACATGAAGTAGCTGTATTCAACAGGAAAAGGGAAAAAAAATAACATTCTTATTGTACATAATTGTTTATCGTGTGGCCACGAATGTCATCCTTTGGGAGAGCCATAGGTCCGACGTCATGGTTAGAAATAAAGTTTCTTGATTATTAGCGTCGAGTTGAAAGTTCTAGCCTTCCTTTCCATTCTTCACCAGGCTTCAATGTAACAGGCTTTCCGATTGCTGCTGCCTCCACCGCAATCATGTATTTGTACTCATCTTCTCTTAAATCCACTATAGTTTTGGCTTTCTTTTCCCACGGATTCCACACCACTAACACGTGAAAAAAACAACACAATTTTGTTACTTATGTTCTACTCCAAATACAAAATCACCAAGAAATTCAGAACTTAAAAATGCATATCTCACCGGCATCAGGAAGTCCATCTTTTCGAACGAAAATCGTTCGCTTGTTTCCATGATCCAGAACGGCAACCTTCTTCGGAGTGCTAAGATAGATCCTGTCAAACTGAGGAAACAATTGGACACTACATAAGCCTAACCATATATACCAAAGTAATCAAAGTGAGGTAACAAAAGTACCTCCGAATCAATCGTTATCGTATCTTTAGTTTCTGTAAATCGCGTCCTGTTCTGCAAATTGTCGAGATAATCAAGCTTCGCCATTCCTTTCACTTCAACTTCACTGTATTGTTTAAAAATAGTTCAACATTGATCGAAAACCGAACATTGAACGAGCTCAACTAGTTGTTTCATACGATACCACATGCGAAACCGATTTACCTGATATCGGAAACAGAAAAATAGGTGTGATGTGCAAATGTGAAAGTAAACGGCTTTCCAACCGCGTCGGTATTTCTGATACAAGATGTCAACACTAAGTCACCTCCAGGTGTTAGAGTAACCCTCATTCGAAACTCAAATCTACAAATAAACAAATAGTCTATGAGAAAATAGAACTTCATAATCATTTATTTACAATAAATTTATTAATCAATACAACCGGATTTTGTAGCAGACGAGATAGTTAAATACCTGTGAGGCCATATCTTCAAATCTTCTTCGGTCGGCTTTAGTAACAAATCAATGAAAACTCCGTTGGTGACCTTGAATGCATCTGGAGATGGTTTATTGTCTATGGTCCAGAATCTGTTCCTAGCAAATCCATGTGATTGAAGAGAGCCAAGATTTGAGAACTGCATACAAATTCATGTCAATAACTACAATAAATGAATAAAAAATCAGTGAATTAACCAACTGAAAAGCTGATGAAGATACATACTTGAGGAAATACAATAGGAATACCCCCGCGTATCGGCTTTGGAGGACTAAAGATTGCCTGCAAAAATGCATACTTTCTGGGTGATTGAAGAAGATGAACACAAGGTACAAAATAGAAAGGGTGCTGCTAGCCTGCTAAAGACACACCACCTCACCTGTCACATCATATGGGCCGTGTGACAAGGCGAAAGTTATCATACAGGCCGTATCACAGGGCCAAAAAATGTTACACGAGGCGTATGACAAAGCAAAAAAAGGTCACGTAAGACGTATGGGCTTGTCGGTAGTTACATCAGTCGTTTCTTTGTTGGTCAAACACAATTCTGCCCGTATGATTTCACCCTCATACAATCCATATACCTTTCGCCGTATCTTATGACCCGTTTTAACCACTATTCGCCTTATCATATGACCTGTACCGCCCGTAAGACCATACAAAACCGTATCGTATGGTTTGCCGGCGGTCAAATCAGTCATTTCTTTGTCGGTCAAAACATCATACAGGCCACTTAATTTGGCCCTCATACAAACCATATAACCATTTTTCACCGTCTCATGTGGCCTATTTTAATCCCTTTCCGTGCTATCATATGACCCGTGTGACCATACAACCCATATGACACGTCAATGGTATCTGGATAGTGCGTAAATGGCGTTTATATAACTTTGCCAATAGAAATCATGGATAGGTGGTACCTTACTACTTAGAAAAATCAACTCTTCACCATCCTCATTCTTCCAAGATGTCACATGAGCTCCATAAAGATACACCTGCAAGATTTTGTTTCAAATCTAATCAGAGTTTTGTAATCTAGATCATTTGTGTAATGCATACCAAAAACCAGTCTTTTCAGACCCGGACCGGTTTTTACAAGGGTAGGACCGGTTTTTTATATATTTTTTCAGATTTAACCCTATTACATTTTATAATATTTACGACACCTTCCGGTTCTTACGTCTGTTCCGACAGGTCGAACCATTGAACCGGTAAGGAGACCGCTACGGACCAAGCTGGACCAAGTGTACATACATACCTCCACACTACTTCCATGAGTTTGATGGAGTATAACTTTTTCTAGACCATTAATGCCTTTAGTAACTTCAACAGATTTGTTACCAGTTGTTGATGCCTCAACAATCTCTGTATATACTACAAGTACACTTAAAAATAAGATTGTATGTAGCAGCCTCATCATTTGTCTAGATGAACATACAATCATAGGGATTCTACAAAAAGCCAAGATGAGATCTATTAATAAGTTTAGCACCTGTGGCTGTCAGTAATCGAAGACTTTTTTTTTAATAATTTTTTAGGGGGTGTTGACTTAGTAAACGGAGACTTTTTGAAGGTGGGAATGACTTGGTAAATGGAGATTTGTCTAAACAACGGCATTTAACATATGGAGATTTTTTGTCTTTATATTTTTGGAATAATATTTGGATTCATATGAGTTATGACATATGCCCATGATTATCGCATTGTATCAACATCTTAGGAAACGGTTGGAATAATAATCAAAATACTAGAATTTGATGATGAAACGTATATAAAGTTTATTAACTTTTTGTCTATCAGTAACTATTGAGATATTTGGTTTATTTCATTTATAAAAGTCAATCACGGTAACCTAATTAAAAATGTAACGATTTTTTATAAATAAAATTAAAATGAGCTTTCGTTCGGGTTTCACTCCATCTCTCTTATTTCTCCCTTGATATTTCATAAGAAAACTAGTGAGGCTGCTTGTGCTTCGCAGCTTACAATCGGTATCATTTGATAAGAATCAAATAAAAAAAACTAAATAAGTTAAAAATGTATATTATATAAAGTATAAAGGGCAAAACTGATAAATAAAATAAAATATATTAGTTTGATCAAGTCAATGTTAATAAAGTAGGTGACTTGGTTTTTGTATATATAGTAATGAGTTAATTTTAAGTTTTGTCCTTTATTTTTATACTCAATTTCAGACGGTGTGATTTTATCTTTAAAATTGACGAGTTTTGTCCTTAATGTTTTAAAATGATGCATGTTATGTCCTTTAACCCTAACGCAGTTAGATTTTTCTGTTAAATAAGATAACTTAAGAATATTTTAGTCTTTTACTATTTACTTATAAATATTTTGTTAAATAAAACCAAATAAAATTTAAAAAATGAAAATAACATTATTAAAATATATGTATACCTCTGTCTCTCTCTACCCTTATCTTTTTCTATTTCTTTAAATATCTCTTTCATAGTAATTAAAGAACAAAACTTGAAATTCACTCTAGTAACTAAACTATTGGTATCCACTTTTACAAAATTTAAACAAATATTACTTAAAAGTATTATACTATAGTTATTTGGTCTGGATTATAAACTTTATTGAAGTCTTTGAATTCTTAAATTCACACAATACTTTTAAAACAAAAGAATAAATTTGACACATTCTTTCATTACTTGATTATTTTCAATAGTCAGATCAAAAAATAGTTCTTTCAATTAAGTTATAAAAAGTTAACCAATTATATAAACTTGTTAAATCACTTAAGGGTTAATACTTAAACTAAAAAACACAAATGTCATAAAAGTAAAAAGTGTCACGTAGTTTTTATGATTTTGTTTAATATATTATTTATATAATAATATATGGTTTATAAATAGGACTTTGATGAATAGTCCCTGTCCTCACCACGAAATATAATTATTAGATCCATTATTGTCATTATTATAATCATTGTGAGCCTACTCCATCCACACCATTGGCAACCTTTCTTGTGATAACGTCCTAGGTTGGACTATAAATGAACCAAATATTTAAGTGAACAGTTTACGAACAATTTGATTAATTAAATGAATAAATAGAAATAAGAAATTTCGATCGCTAACTTTTTAATGGTTTAACATGTGTATTAGGTTAAATGGTTATGGGACAATCATATAACGGGGTTCATTTTTTTTATTGATTATTATATCCATATT
Source organism: Scalesia atractyloides (assembly GCA_947069175.1). Lineage (NCBI taxonomy): Eukaryota > Viridiplantae > Streptophyta > Magnoliopsida > Asterales > Asteraceae > Scalesia > Scalesia atractyloides. The sequence continues at coordinate 11,196,744 of CAMTDV010000030.1, read as the reverse complement.
AAAGCAAATATGTTTCTATAGCTCTTTCCTTGCATTGGTCCGTCTTCCATTATTGATTGTTTGCATTTTTGTTTAAAACTAGATTTCGCCCCGTCCATGTTACGGGGCACTAAGCCGTTTTTTTAATCATAATATATACGTCTTTGTTTCTATTACTTGTACATACTACTCATAACATGATCTTAAAAAAAACTACATTCAGTCAACCAATTAAAATAAAACATTATCATACTTTTGCTAAAAAAACGATGGACAAACTATATTTTGAATTGGGGGCAACATTTTTTCAGGACAAATGAGCGTGTGTAAGGCAGCCGCCTGCCACGAATAAAAATTACACCGAATCAACCAATTAAAAAAAAAAACTACCACAGTTTAAAAAAAAAGTAAAACAATGGCATGACTATAATTTTACATTGGGGGCAAAATTGTAATTTAACCAGAAAAAAACAAAACGATGGAGAAAATGTAAATTTACGCTGAGGGCAAAATCGTAATTTGGCTGGGAGGAGAAAACAAAACTAGTAGCAAAAGTGTAAATTTCAACAGGGCAAAATCATAATTTTGAACCGAGGGCAAAATTGAAATTTTTAGCTAGGAGCAAAAGCGTAATTTTATTTTATTTGAGGGCAAAAACGTAATTGTTAACTGATGACAAAATCGTAATTTTAAAACGAGGATAAAATCGTAAAATAGTTGGGCCAATAGGGGAGTATCAGGCAGATGCCTGACACTATTCCCTTGCTCGTGTGAGCCAATGGATGGCAAGCACTATTACCACCCTGTAAATTGTAGATATTGAAAATGAAAATGAAAATTTGTTTTATTATATATTAATTGTGAGCCAAAACAACCGATCAATAGCAATGTACTATGATCATATATACATTTGTTCCCCTAAAAGTTATACCTCGCTAAGAGAGAAAATATATGGAATGGTTATATTATAAGTAATGGTTGTTAATGTTTTTGATTGGTTTTGAGTGGAGGGATGGAGAAAATATATAGGAAAGTTATTGTTCATTTGTAAATATATGGGAAAAAACTGAAGAGATAAAATCTTATAAATTTTTTAAATATTTTTATAAATGGTTGTAAGTGAAAGAAAGAAAAGATAATAATAAAGGTATACAAAATATTATACAATTGAAAATAGCGTCGCCAGGATCGGTCGACAATTGGGTCCAACTATTTTTACTATCGCGTTGCACTTTGCGGGTGGTTAGACCATCCTCCAGACAAGAGCGGAGATCAGGGAACAGGAAATCTCTGCAGTGTAGTAACATCTTGCGCGCGCTTATAGTTTGGAAAGATGGGTCTGGGTTTGATGATTTGGTCTCTTCCCTATTGGATAGCGTGGGGGAGACGGGGGCTCCAAGGGAGAATGTAGGCGAGATGAAGACAAAGAAAGGGACCCTAATATTAAGCAATGTCTTCGGAAAGTCAGGGATGGACATTTCACGGCTGCTGTTAAGGTCCTATGCTCTAGTGGAGTTACCCCTTTAGGTGATTCGACCTTGAAAGCTCTTATTGATAAACACCCAGTGGTGTCGCCCCCATCATTGCCTTCCAACCCTTTGGCCCAACCCACTCTTGTTGTTGATGGGGAGTGTGTTCTCAAATGTATTCGATCCTTTCCTAAAGGGACGTCATGTGGTAGAGACGGGATGCGGGCCCAACACCTGTTAGATGCTATTGGTGCCGAGGGCTCTGCAACTTCCTCAGGTTTGCTTACGAGCATTACTGAAGTTGTTAACTTATTGCTTGAGGGATCCTGCCCTAAGGTGCTTGCTGAGTTTGTTGCCTCGGCCCCCTCACCCCCTTATTGAAGCCCGATAAAGGAAGTCCGCCTATTGCTGTGGGGGGTATTTGGCGAAGGTTGGTTTCCAAGGTGGCAATGAAGAAGGTCGGGAAAGAAATGACCCAGTACTTGGGTGACTATCAATTTGGGGTGGGGATGCCAAATGGGGCAGAGTCGGTGCTTCACAGTGCAAACATGTTTCTCAACTCGTTTCATGCAGATGGTTCCTTCGCCTTGCTTATTGTGGATTTCTGCAATGCTTTCAACACGGTCGATCGCACAGCCTTTCTCCAAGAGGTTCTTCAGCGTTGTCCGTCAATCTATCGGTGGGTCCAATTTCTTTACGCCCAGCCTGCTAGGTTGTATGCTGGTAACAAGTGTATTGAGGCTACTACCGGAGTTCAACAAGGAAATCCCTTGGGGCCCCTTCTTTTTGCCCTTGCCTTACACCCCCTTATTCTCCGGGTTCAGGACCGCTGTGAACTCCCGTTTCATGCTTGGTATTTGGATGATGGGACGATTATCGGCAATGCCTCTGAGGTTGCTAAGGCCTTAGACATCATCAACGAGGAGGGGCCATCTCTAGGGCTTTATCTCAACATTAAGAAAACATATGTTTTTTGGCCGACATGCGACGGGCGGAAAGTTCAGGATAGGCTTTTCCCGGGAGGGATCGGTAGACCAGAGAAGGGGGTTAAGCTCCTTGGTGGAGCTGTTAGTCGGGATCCTAGCTTTATTGAGGAGTTGGCAGGGCGACGGGCCTCAGGGGCGGTTGACCTCATAAAACTCTTACCCTGCCTGAGGGATCCCCAGTGTGAACTCCTTCTGCTAAGGTCGTGCTTGGGGGTTGCTAAGTTACTCTTTAGGTTGCGGACTTGTCAACCCCACTTGATGGAGGATGCGGTATCTCGGTTCGATGATGGCCTTAGAGAGGCTATAGAAGACATAATAGTGGGTGGCGGCCCCTTCTTTGGTGACATCACTGGCGTCTGGCATCTTTGCCAATGCATCTAGGTGGTTTGGGCCTCTTCTCTGCTCGAGATGTTGGGGCTTATACCTTTGTGGCGTCTAGAGCTCAGTCTTGGAAACTGCAGGATCATATCCTTCGAAACGGTGAGGTCGTCGGGCTTGACCCGGACTATCAGCAGGCGCTCGAACGCTTAAATGTCGCTCTCCCAAACTTGGATATTGGCGGTTTCTCTAATAAGGACACCGCCCCTTTGAAGCCACAAAAAACTTTGGCGAATGCTCTGTTTAGCAAAATCGCTCAAAGCCTGGGAGAAACTTTTGATTTGTCATCCCGCCAGAAGGCGGTGTTTGAATGCTTGAAGTGTCCCCATGATCAGGAATTTTTTACCGTTATCCCGATTAAGGGGTTGGGACAATGCATGTCTGCAGTAGAATACAAAGCCATTCTCAAATATCGGTTGATGATCCCTATGTACCCGGAAGATGAAACCTGTCCGATATGTCGTAAAGCTTGCATGGATAAATACGGGGAGCACACAGTTCATTGTAAAGAGCTCCCTGGGTTCAAATATCGGCACGACTAGGTGCAGGATGCTTTGTGGGACATCTTAAGAAGAGCTGGGATTTCTGCTAAAAACGAGGCCCCTGTGAATTTCCTCACGGACCCTATGGAAAGGAGATCTGCTCTGCGACCAGAGGATCTGCTCGTCTTTGGCTGGGCTAGGGGAAAACATGCTTGTGTAGACCTCACGGGGGTTTCCCCTTGGGTTGGTTTAAGGGAAAACGGGTTTGTAGTTGGACAAGCAGCAAGAAAGGCAGAATCAAAGAAAGTGGATAAGCATGCTAAAGTTTGCGCAGAGAACCAGCATGTCTTTGTCCCTTTTGCCTTTGATACTTTTGGCTCTCTAGCGCCAGAAGCTATCCACTTCTTGACGAGGGTTCAACGGGTCGTCCACAGCAATTGTTCAACCCCAAGGGGGCAGGGGTTTGTGTTTGGAAGGTTTGGGTTCGCAATTCAGAAAGGGTTGGGGGCGCAGCTTGTTGCCCGTCTACCTTCTGTTTTGATGTAACTTGGCATGTTAGTTGATTGTGTTTATGGTAAATTATCAATTTTAAAAAAAATTGAAAATGAGCGAGAAAAAGTAGTTGTTTTGAACAATGTTTTTAGAACCGGACCGGACATTGAATCAGACGGCTTAGTGGTTCACTGATCTAACCGGATTAAGAACCGGATGATGTTATCATTTATTTAAATATTTATAACCTTGATTGAATAAGGAAATAACAATATAAGATAAAAAATGAAAAATAGAAAACCTTAATATATTTACATGATTAAAAGAAACGTGCAAATAAAAAATTACTATACAAATCTATGAACATATCTTACTTTTCTTTTTACTTTTCCAAAATATATTCAAAGGTTTTATAGATATCTAATGCAAAATCTCATACATCTAACTTTCTTTTTTACTTTTCCTAAATTCTTTCAATGATGTGAAGTTATCCTCATTCACTATGTTCTTATCATCACTACCCTCTCTAATCTCTCTGGAAAAAAAAACTAACGGATTAGATGTTTAAATCTGGCGAATATTAACCAACATGTTCAAATCCGGCAAAACAAGGCTGAAATTTGATCCAGATCCAGAAAACGAGCCTAAGTTTGTCAATTCCAATGCAGATCCAGCAAAAAGAAGGTTTAGATGGATGTACTGTTTATTAATGATGGAGTTTTGTGAAGTCCAGTCGACCCCTTCTGTCACACCTCAACCAATGGCGGAAAAATCGGGGCATGGCACTAGGCGAATCTGATTGATCAAGAGATTCCATAACAATTATTTAAAGACAATAATCAACATTCAACATCCCATACTATCAAACTCATATAATCCTCATACAATCATTACATAATTAGAAACAATCTCTTAAACATAACATCCGATTCGATCTCCCCTAGATTTATTATATGATTTCTAAAGGCAAATCTAAAACTAAGCGTCCAAAGCAATATGCTCAACCTGCCACATATGTTAAAATAAACGTCAATACAATTAAGTAAAGGTGAGGCATACATGTTTGCGTACATAATAGATATAAAAGCGTTTAGCATACACCGCATGACATACGTAAGAGTTGTGAACTATGTATCTACTCAGATTCAAGTAAACCAACAAACCGCGATTGATCGGGGCATGCAAACAAGTGTTCACATCCTAAAAGAGAAAATAAATGACAAATGAAAATGCGAGCCTTAACAACCCCGGGCCTCCGGGTGGCGGGTCAACCTCTAGTATACTATCATGTTAAGGGTGGCGTACAAACAATCAAGTAATACATACAATTCAGCAGATTTCACGTATAGTCATGTAATAGCGGGATTTGGAATAAGAGTTGAGTTGTGTGATGTGTTTTGATATACGAACATATGTGACACCCAAAAGTGTGTTTAAGCGTAAAGGGGTTCAAGTATACTCACTATCGCTGCGTTTTGGGAGAGGAGACGGGATCTGAGATGAGTTGAGGAGAGCGCCGGATCAGCCTGTAAGCGAACAGAAGTGCATCAGTCTCCCAAATTGCTGAAACGGTTAACTGTTGAGAGAACAGTAGATAAGTTCGGGCGAAATTGTACTTGAAGGTACAAGTTCGGGCGAACTTGTATGTCTGGACTTACTGAGAGTACAAGTTCGGGCGAACTTGTCTGGTTTCCTAGGAAACGAGACAAGTTCGGGCGAACTTGTCCCATTTGCTGAGGTGGGATACAAGTTCGGGCGAACTTGTGTAGTTTTGGTGAAGATTTGATCAAGTTCGGGCGAACTTGGTTACCAATCTGTTGACAAGTTCGGGCGAACTTGATGCTTTCCGAGCGAACTTGACTGTTTTGGCATCCAAATCATGTGTTTTCGCGTCGTTTCCTGAGGAAATCGAGTGTCCATCCCTCCAACCTTAGTCTACTAAGCAAAACCAAGGCTGAAGAGGTCTTTTGGAGCGAGTTTTAGCCATTTTACAGAAACTCGGACTAATCCGGGCGAACTTGAAGGTTCGAACGGTTTAGTCCAGTTTGTGCAAAGTGACGATTTCGTCCTTGTGCTTCCGGATCTGAGATCTAGCTTGACAATGCCTCGTTCCACTTCAAAGTGAACGAAACATACGTCATTTAGTCAGAATATTGTGTGAAAATCGATGTTTTAAAGGTTTTACTCAGATCTAAGCATAGATCTGAGTGAAAAACAGAAGTTTTGCATAAAGAGATGAAGATTTTCGTAAACAGAAGAGATTTGATGAAAACGAAGGCAAAGCCTTGTGCAAAATCGTTGTAAAACTTTATTGTAGCTTGAAAACGGGTTAAATCTTACTTAGAAAACAAAAGGTTTTGGTTTTGGGGAGCTTCAGGCGAACTTGCAGCAAGTTCAAATGAGAAGAGGAGCTGGGTATTTATAGGTGAGGTGAAAAAGGTGGGTTGAACATCAAGTTCGAGCGAACTTGTTTGTTTCCTGAGTTTTGAGACAAGTCCGGGCGGACTTGTTGGATTTGAGGGATCTTAATGGCTTAGACAAGTTCGGGCGAACTTGTGATGCACAAGTTCGGCCGAACTTGACCTATTGGCCAAGTTTTGTTCGTTTGTTTCGCGTTAAGAGTTCGTTTGGCGATTCGGTTCGTATTAGATAGTTATATTAAGCGTTTTAGCGAAGCGTTAAGCGTTATATTACCATGGATTTTAGAGAGAGCGAGTTACGAGAGTGTGTGAGCATTTTAGTGATATTAAACTATAACATAATTAAACATAACACATATAAAACATAATTCCAAATAATTAACTGCGTTTTGCGATGCGATGGCACAAGTGTTTATTAAACAATAACGCACTTGGCTCGTAAAGTAGCGTAACTACTTGTGATCGCGTTGAATTAGCAATTAATTAGTGATTAGATGCGATAAAGATGTGACAAAACATAATTCCATTAACATAAACTTTTCATAATCCAAATCCCGGAGTACAAATGATTGAGATAAACAAAATACACGAAAAAGGAAATAAATAACTAACAACGAAAATTTGGAGTTGTTACAGTCTCCCATACTTTAGGAAATTTCGTCCCGAAATTTAAGTAATGGCCGTAACAAAGAGATGCGGATATTTAACCTTCATGTTACTCTCCAATTCCCAAGTGAACTCGACACCGCGTTTGCCTTCTCATCGGACTTTCACGATATGGATGCGAGAGCCCGTAGCTTCTTGGTTTCTCGGTCCATGATTTCGACAGGCTTTTCCACGAAATGGAGGGTCTCGTTTATTTGCAAGTCCTCGAGAGGGACGTGGAGATTTTCTTCAGCTACGCATTTCTTGAGGTTTGAAACGTGGAAAGTCGGATGGACGTTATTAAGTTCTGCCGGTAGTTCGATTCGATAGCCTACTTTGCCGATTCTTTCCAGAACCTTAAAGGGACCTACGTATCGTGGTGCTAGCTCTCCTTTCTTTTCGAAGCGGATCACTCCTTTCCAAGGTGCAACCTTTAAGAGAACGTGATCTCCCACTTTGAACTTTAGGGGCTTGTGGCGTTTATCGGCATAACTCTTTTGACGACTCCGAGCTTTCAAGAGATTGTCTCTGATATGGAGGATCTTGTCTGTCGTTTCTTGAATCAGCTCGGGACCGGTGATTTGTGCTTCGCCGATCTCGTGCCATGCAATAGGCGATCGACATTTTCTTCCATACACTGCCTCAAAAGGAGCCATTTGAATGCTGGTGTGATAACTATTATTGTACGAGAATTCAATTAAAGGTAAATGCGTATCTCAGTTACCACCGAAATCTATGATTCACGCACGAAGCATGTCTTCGAGGGTGCGGATCGTGCGCTCAGTCTGACCGTTGGTTTAAGGGTGAAAAGCGGTACTGAGATTAAGCGTAGTACCGAGAGCGGATTGAAAAGTATCCTAGAGACGTGAGGTAAAGCGACTGTCGCGGCCAGAGATGATGTCACGAGACGTCCCGTGTCGACATATGACTTCGTCGGTATAGATTTGTGCTAATCGTTCTACCTTAAAGTCTTCTCGTATAGCAATAAAGTGCGCATATTTGGTAAGACGATCGACGATAACCCAAATGCTATCGTGACCAGAGGAAGTGCGAGGAAGTTTCGTAATAAAGTCCATAGCTATGCTCTCCCATTTCCACATCGGGATTTCGGGTTGTTCGAGTAAGCCAGAGGGCCTTTGATGTTCGGCTTTAACCTCCGAGCAGGTTAAGCACTTTGAGACGTATTCGGCGATATCTTTTTTCATGCCCGGCCACCAATACTTAGGACGAAGGTCCTGGTACATTTTGTCGGCTCCGGGACGAATGGAGTATCGAGATTTATGAGCTTCGGTCATTAGCAATTCACGAAGATTATCACGGCTAGGAATCCAGATACGATTGGGATAGTAATAAATACCATTAGGTTTAACCACGAGCTGAGTTTCGGCACCACATTTCATTTCTTCCTCCAAAGTATTCTTGTTAAAACAAGCAAATAGCGTATCTCGCAATCGTAGTCGTTGAGAAGTTCAACCCATCTGCGTTGGCACATATTCAGTTCCTTTTAATTGAATATATGTTGTAAGCTCTTATGGTCGGTGAAGACCGTACACTTAGTACGGTAAAGGTAGTGTCGCCATATCTTCAATGCAAAAACAATTGCACCGAGTTCGAGATAGTGGGTCGTGTAGTTCTTCTCGTGGATCTTGAGTTGTCGAGACGCATACGCGATAACCTTTTCTCGTTGCATAAGAACACAACCAAGACCTAAGTTAGAGGGATCGCAATAAACAACGAAATCGTCGTTTCCGCCGAAGAGAGCGAGCACAGGAGCATTGCATAGCATACGCTTGAGAGTTTGAAAGGCTTCCTCTTGTTTGGAATCCCAAATGAAAGGTTTGTCCTTATGAGTTGAAGTGGTAAGCGGAACGGCGATTTTAGAAAAGTCAGCGATGAATCGACGGTAGTAACCCACCAATCCAAGAAAGGAACGGACTTCGGATGCATTCTTCGGCGTAATCCAACTCTTGACAGCTTCAATCTTTGCAGGGTCGACGTGAATTCCTTGACTATTAACGATGTGGCCGAGAAATTGGACTTCTTCGAGCCAGAATTCACATTTAGAGAACTTAGCATAAAGACGATTACCTTGGAGAAGTTGGAGGACTAAACAGAGATGGCGCGCGTGTTCGTCTCTCGACTTTGAGTATATAAGGATGTCATCGATAAACACAATGACAAAACGATCTAAGAAGGCTTTACACACACGATTCATCAAATCCATGAAGACCGCGGGTGCATTGGTAAGACCAAAAGGCATGACCACGAATTCGAAATGGCCATAACGGGTACGAAAGGCGGTTTTTGGAATATATTCTTCCAACACTCGTAACTGATGATAGCCGGAACGTAGTTCGATCTTGAAAAAACAAGAAGCACCTTGAAGCTGATCGAATAAGTCGTCGATTCGAGGAAGTGGATAGCGGTTCTTTATCGTGAGTTTGTTAAGTTCATGATAATCGATGCACATTCGGAACGTCCCATCTTTCTTCTTCACAAAAAGAACGGGTGCGACCCAAGGTGAAGTGCTCGGGCGTATGAAGCCTTTATCAAGAAGCTTTTGAAGTTGGCTGGATAGCTCACGCATTTCGGATGTTGCGAGACGATAGGGAGCTTTAGCATCGGGAGTAGCACCGGGAATTAAATCGATACGAAATTCAACATCACGAGTAGGGGGTAAACCGGGTAAATCGTCGGGAAAAACTTTAGGAAATTCACAAACAACGGGTACATCTTTCCAGGTTTTCTTTTCTTTCTCCGGGTTCACGATGTGGGCTAGGAAGGCAACACATTGCTTGCGCAAATGCTTGCTCGCTTGGGTACATGACATAAGCATCTACTTCTTTGAGGGAGTCTCGCCATAAACACGTAGTTGATCACCGTTAGGGAGAGAAAAACGAATCATTTTATCAAAGCATACAACTTCAGCATGATTTTCACGAAGAAAATCCATGCCTACTATGATATCGAAGCTACCTAACTGCATAGGTATGAGATTGATCGAGAAGATGTGGTTGTTGAGATCGAGAGTACAACCACGTAGGACAGAGTTAACGGTAACGGTTCTTCCGGTGGCGACTTTGACATCGAAAGTCTTAGGGAGTTTAGCACGTTTACATTTTAAAACATTTTCGAATTCTAACGATACAAACAATTATTGGCACCAGTATCAAATAATCATGAAGCATAAATACCATTGACAAGGAACATACCGTTGACAACATTGTTGTCGTTCTGAGCCTGGAGATGATTGAGATTGAAGGCTCGTCCACGCGCAGCCTTTGGTTGTTGCTGTTGAGGCTGTGGTGGTGGCTGCTGCTGAGGCTGCTGTTGCTGCGACTCTTGTTTGACAGCTCGGTTTGGGCATACGTTATTGAAGTGGTTTGGGTGCCCACATGTGTAGCAAGCACGGGCCTTTGGGGCTGGCAACTGCTGCTGATACTGCTGCTGATTAGCCTGAGGAGTGCGAGGTGGAGCTGGTAAAGCTGGTGCTGCGGGAGCTGATTGACGGGGGCCTGAACGGCAACTGACAGTAAATTGGCCTTAAATGTTGCAGTTGGTGTAGAAGCGGCAATTGCCTCCAACCGCATGGTGATAAGTGCATTTTGAGCACAGAGGATGAGGACCAGTATACGCACGCTTTGCTGGAGGTGCGTTTGGTGCGGCTGACTGAAGCGGCTGAGGGTTTGGCGGTGCGGTAAGGGCAAAGCTCTTGCTCGGGTTTTCCCTTTTGCGACCTCGGCTGCTAGACTTTGACTCTCGAGACTGATCGGTAGGAGCTGTTGATTCGGTGATGGCCTGGTTTGCGACCTTGCTGTTCTTAAAGTAACCAGCCTGAACCCTTTTGTCGTTGATCTCTGCGGCTAGCTGGTAAGTTTCCTCGATGGTGATAGGGCGTGCTGCTTGAACAAAATCAGCGACGGAATCGGGTAAAGCACGCAGATATTTCTTGATCGCTTTCTCGGTCGTGTCCACTTAACCGGGACAGATAATGCTCAACTGTTTGAAACGAGCTGTTAGGCCAGCGTTGTCGGGACCGTCTTGTTTGATATCCCAGAACTCATTCTCCAGCTTTTGAACTTCATGTGGAGGACATAACTCTTTCACCATGATTTCTTTGAGTTCCTCCCAAGTGAGCCCGTAAGCTTCGTCGTTCCCGCGCTTGTTGCGCTCCGCAGTCCACCAATCGAGAGCCCTAGATTGGAACACGCCGGTGGTGTTGATAGTGCTTAGAGCTTTGGGGCATCCACTCTGACGGAAGGTAACCTCGATAGAATCGAACCAGTGGAACATAGCACTCGGTCCTTCAGTGCCATAGAAAGTGAGTGGTCCACATGCCTTAAATTTCTTAAAGCTGAAGGAAGTCTTGGGCGTGTCGGCCTTGGAATCGACCGATGAGTTGCTGCTGACGGCATGGATCTCGCTGACGATCTGAGGGATAACTTTGGCCATTTGCTTGGCTATCAGTGAAGCGATGTGCTTATCAGCGTTATTGCGCTGGAGATTCTTCCTGGTGTGCGATCCCATAGAAGACATCTATACAAGGATTAATCTGCTTATGAAACCAAACTAAATTACATCGAGATAGAAGATAAACGGGCAACAAGCTGCGCCATGACCCCTTTTTGAATAGCAAAACTAAGTCTCTTAAAAACTACATATAAAGATCTCGGGGCCATGACTTTACTATGCATGACCCTTTGAACTCGGCTAAGTAGGTCCACAGCCTTTGGCGCAAGAAACCAAAAAGTGTCAAAGGCAAATGGGATAAATACATGCTAGTTGTCAAGACATGCTTTCTCGTGTTTGGTCACTTTGCCCGAAATAGCTTTTAAAGCAGCCTGACCCACCGTGAAAACACTACCCCCTAAGTCCACAAGGGGGGAGACCCCTGTTAGATCCACACATGCGTGTTTTCCTCCTATCCATCCGAAGACCAAAATGTCGGCTGGTCTAAGCGTAGATCTTCCTTCAAGTGGATCAGTTAAGAAATTCACGGGTGCCTCTTTCTTAGCCGAAATCCCAGCACGTCTGAATATGTCAAAAAGGACATCCCTAACCAAATCATGTCGGTACTTGAAACCCGGGAGCTCTCTACAATGAACCGCATGCTCTCCAAAAGAGTCCAAACATGCCTTATGACAAACAGGGCATATATCATCAACTCGAAATAACGGAATCATGAGGCGATATTTAAGGATAGTGCGGTACTCCACCGGCGACATATGTTGACCTAACCCATCTATAGGTATGGCTAGAAGAAAATCTTGGGCATGTGGTGCTCGTAGACACTCAAAAACGGCTTTTTGCCTAACGGTCAAGTCAAACTGTACTTCAATATCCTGGACAATTTTACTAAAAAGAGCACTTGTCAATGCATGTTGGGCTTTAGGGGGCGGTGTCCTTTTTAGTGAAACCGCCGAAATCGAAGCTTGGAATCATATCACGAAGACAAGCCAAAGCACAATCATAATCAGAATCCATACCACATATGCCACTGTCTCGTAAGATGTGGTCCTGTAGCACCCAAGATTGGGCCCTGGAGGCTACAAAGGCATAAGATGAAGCCTCTACAGCTGAATACAACCCAAAACCCCAAACCTAATAGGTAAGGAGGCAAGTCGCCACTGGAAGTCTCCAAAGAAGGGACCTCCACAAACTACCAATTCCTCACCGCCTCACGCAAACCCTTGTCAAAGAATAACGCTGCATCTTCTATGTGTACCGGTTGGCATGTCCTCAAGCCAAAGAAAAGTTTGGCAATGCCCATATAGGATCGAAGCAATAATAGTTCACTCTGCGGGTCACATAGTTTGGGTAGGAGACGCATCAAATCCACAACATTAACAGCTCTTTTCTTTGCCAACCTACTAATAAAGCTTGCGTTTCTACTAACACCCCCCCCCCCAAAGAAGCTTCACCCCCAATAATGGTCTCCCGATGTCCGTAGGAAATAATCCCTCACGAAACTTGCTACCATCACAGGAAGGCCAGGATAGCTCAGTTTTCTTAATATTTAGTTCAAGACCCAATGTTGGACCCGTCATCTTAATGATATCCAACACTCTAGCCACCTCGTCTGAATCTCCAACGACAGTTCCATCATCAAGATACCAAGCATGAAGAAGAAGCTTGCATTTGTCTCTAATCTGATGCACAAGAGGGTGTAAAACAAGAGCGAAAGAAGTGGTCCCAATGGATCCCCTTGTTGAACTCCAGTGGTGGACCAAATATGCCCATTTCCAAGATACAATCTTGCTGGTTGCCCGTATAAAAATTCTACCGACAAAGAGATTGAAGGGCACCTCATCCTGACCTCGTGAAGTAAGGCTGATCGATCCACCTGATTAAAAGCATTTGAAAAATCTACAGTGAGCATCGCAAGAGACCCGTCAGTGTGACGTTCATTTAAAACCCTGTGGACACTGTGTAAAATGGCCTCAGCACCCCCCGACACGCCGACCCCAAACTGAAAATCATTAAGGTACTTGGTCATTTCTTTACCAACACCCTTCATAGCAACCTTGGAAACCAAACGCCTCCATATCGTACCCACTACAATAGGTCTAATCCCGTTGTCAGGTTTTAACAGTGGCGTAAGGGGAGCATACGCAACGAACTCTGACAAACTCGATGGGCATTTCCCCCCCAACCATAAGTTGACTACTGCAGTGATAGTGCATAAGAGATCAGTGCCAATAGCAGACCCCTCCCCACATAAAGCATCCAAAATGTGTTGTGCCCTCAAGCCGTCTCTCCCACACGATATTCCTTTAGGAAACGATTTCATGCAACGAAGGACACTATCCACCTCCGCAACAAGGGGAGGCTCAGAATATGTAATACCTTGCATAGATGGAGGTTCTCTATACGGGTATTTAGCCTCTAAAGCCTGCCTGGTATTACCATTGTATGGAGCAACAGCAGATGAACATAGCACCTTCACTGCAGATGTAAAGTGGCCATCTGCAACCTTTCGAAGACACTGCCTAACATTGGTGTCACTAACGAAACTCTCCTCAAGATTATCAACACCTCCTTGACTTAGAGACCCCAAATCAGGACTATCAAATATGTTTTTAGCTAACATGAAAATACCATCTTCCTTCCCCCATGTGGTTAAAGAATTCAGGATTGATCTTTGTTGCAATGCCTTCCTATTCCCAGACCTACTTTCTTGCCTATTTTTTTGGTCTGACCTCTTGCAAAGTGCAACGAGGAAGAAGTAACAACCTAACCCATGCTTCAATGGATCTAGGTTGGGCAACCACTTTGTAGAGAGTGGTTTTCAATGCTTGAGAGAAAGCCAAACGACAACTATGAGGGATGCTCTTCACGGTGACGATGGGTGCTTTAAAGACACGATCAAGTAGAACAACATCCAACATGAACGAATCATGAACAGTGGACACGTGCAACTTGGGAGAGGGCCTTGAAATCCCTATAATGTGGCTATCTATGTCATTATCATGATTAGCAAAACGGACAAGCCCATCGGGGTGATGGCATGCATGACTCAAGGCATGTAAATTCATGCACTTCCCACACATCCATTGACCAAAAAACTTCAATGTACCTTCCACGGCTATAAACAACCCATGATCCGTAGAAATAGCCTCCCGCAACACACTTTTGCATTCCTCACTAGTAAGGTGCAACCTCTTGAGATGACAGACCAACCAAGAAATCCCCTTATTTCCCACCTCACCATCAGGGCAACAATGAAACATGCGAAACGGACATGGCCATGAGCCACTTAAAGTCGTAGAAGGAGTTGCCATTAAACCATAATAAATCACACTTCGAGTTGAAATACAAAATTTGAATGTAAAATTCAAAATTTTAGCATTGGCATTTTATCAAACACCTGGCGTGCACCCATAGAAAAACTTCAAATTTGAACAATGAGCTTCTTTTTCTCCAAATTGATGTTGATGTTGTAGATGCACTCAAGTGAGTGATTGAAAATGTACTGCTAAATCGAAGCATGAAACTGAGACTTGATAATATTTTTGAAACGAACCGGAAAGGGCAGGAAACAAAATAGAAAAAGGCTGCAAATATTTTCTTGTTTAATTAGGGAGGTAGCACGAAGGCCAAGGCTGCAATGGGTTTGGTTTTCAATGTGGCCAACCTTTTCTTGCAAATCCGCCATCGCTGTCACGGAGGCGTTGGATGACGGGTTGACTATTCGGTTTACTATTCGGTGTTGACTAAACGATCAGCCGGTGAACGTAGAAGCCAATGGCCGGAAAGTTGTTGTGGTTTCTCTCTCTCTAGAAAGCTTTTTTCTCTC
Source organism: Scalesia atractyloides (assembly GCA_947069175.1). NCBI lineage: Eukaryota > Viridiplantae > Streptophyta > Magnoliopsida > Asterales > Asteraceae > Scalesia > Scalesia atractyloides. The sequence goes on along the minus strand of CAMTDV010000030.1, from coordinate 11,181,597 downwards.
TCTAGTTAGTAGGGTTTTGGTGGTTGATTGGATGAGATTTGATTATGATAAGTTTATGTTCAAAAGTTTATTATTATTATTATTATTATTATTATTATTATTATTATTATTATTATTATTATTATTATACAGTTAAGGCACAAAACACATAGGCACGTATCCACATAAGCACGTAAACACATAAGCACATAAGCACGTATCACATAAGCACATAATCACATAAGCATATATTTTGCACGTATTCATCTTCAAACTAATTCATGCGTAGCGCGTACGAGATGCGATATAATAGCGTAAATAGTGAGTAGGCTGCGTATGAGGCACGCATGTCCTCATGGGCGTAGGCGAGTTGAACGATTAGTTTAGTTGGTGAATTAATTAGTGTTTTAGATTTCGAGAGCTGTGCGAGTTGTGCATATACCGATGGAGCGTAAAAGCGATAAATCGAGCAATCGATAAAGCGAGAAATCGAATAAGCGAAAATCCATAAATTTAAACACATAAATAATAAATAGACCCGATGATGCGTAAAATCGACGATTGTAGGCTCAAATCAATTGGGAGCGTCCTGGGTTTGAGACAACGACTACCCAAAGTGATTCGAAGATTCTCTGAGTTCGGGCACATGATTTGGCCTAATAGACAAATGCTCTCACCGTACAACGGTTAACGGCATTTATCCTTCCAGTTACGTTGTGTTCCGAGTCATCAAAATAATCGAGACTTTGGTGAGATTGAAAATCGAGGAGTGGAACTAGTTATTAAGATACGGGTCTCACCCCTAACTTAACAACATCGTTCCTAGTTGTGGTTATGCTCGCTGATCAAATCGGGAGTTCCATTAGATAGATATGGAGATCTTTCGTCGAGGTTTGGATATCACTCCTAACTCAACGAATATATCTCGTGCGAGAGAATGCGTGGAGTGAGTGATCTTATCGAGAGTTCTTGGTTTTCACACATATTCTCGACTTGATCACTCGTTTTGTGTGATACGAGCGTTCTTCATGTGTGTTGTGGTTGCTTTAGGAAAAGCATTGTTTAGAAATTCAATTCAAAGGGTTCTGGTCAAGTTCGGGCGAACTTGGCATCAGCCTGATGTCAAGTTCGAGCGAACTTGTTCAATCTCTAGCGAACTTGTTTGTTGTTGTAGGGGACTGACAAGTTCGGGCGAACTTGATCAATTCGAGCGTACTTGCCCCCAAGTTCGGGCAACTTGTCTGTTCGTTTTGGTTTTGGCGTTTAATTGATGCGTAACGGTCTGATTTGGTATCCTAACTATAGTCTAAGGCAAACATGGCAATTCTACCTAATTTTCCCTATAGTTATGGCTCTGATACCAATCTGTCACACCCCAACCGATGGCGGAATCATCGGAGCGTGGCACTAGGCGAATCAGATTGATCAAGAGATTCCATAACAATATTTAAAGACAATAATCAACGTTCAACATCCCATACTATCAAACTCATATAATCATCAAACAATCATTACATAATTAGACACAATCTCTTAAACATAACATCCGATTCGATCTCCCCTAGATTAATTACATGATTTCTAAAGGTAAATCTAAAACTAAGCGTCCAAAGCAATATCCTCAATCTGCCACATATGTTAAAATAAACGTCAATAGAATTAAGTAAAGGTGAGCATACATGTTTGCGTACATAATAGATATAAGAGCGTCTAGCATACACCGTATGACATACGTAAGAGTTGTGAACTATGTATCTACTCAGATTCAAGTAAACCAACAAACCGCGATTGATCGAGGCATGCAAACAAGTGTTCACATCCTAAAAGAGAAAATAAATGAGAAATGAAAATGCGAGCCTTAACAACCACGGGACTCCGGGTGGCGGGTCAACCACTAGTATACTATCATGTTAAGGGTGGCGTACAAGCAATCAAGTAATACATACAATTCAGCAGATTTCACGTATAGTCATGTAATAGCGGGATTGCGAATAAGAGTTGAGTTGTGTGATGTGTTTTGACATACAAACATATGTGACACCCAAAAATGCGTTTAAGCGTAAAGGATTCAAGTATACTCACTGTCGGTGCGTTTTGGGAGAGGAGACGGGATCTGAGATGAGTTGAGGAGAGCGCCGGATCAGCCTGTAAGCGAACAGAAGTGCATCAGTCTTCCGAATTGCTGAAACGGTTAACGGTTGAGAGAACATCAGACAAGTTCGGGCGAACTTGTATGTCTGGACTTACTGAGAGTACAAGTTCGGGCGAACTTGTCTGGTTTCCTAGGAAACGAGACAAGTTCGGGCGAACTTGTCCCACTTGCTGAGGTGGGATACAAGTTCGGGCGAACTTGTGTAGTTTTGGTGAAGATTTGATCAAGTTCGGGCGAACTTGGTCACCAATCTGGTGACAAGTTCGGGCGATCTTGATGCTTTCCGAGCGAACTTGACTGTTTTGGCATCCAAATCGTGCGTTTTCGCGTCGTTTTCTGAGGAAATCGAGTGTCCATCCCTCCAACATTATGCTACTGAGCAAAACCAAGGCTGAAGAGGTCTTTTGGAGCGAGTTTTAGCCATTTTTACAGAAACTCGGACTAATCCGGGCGAACTGGAAGGTTCGAACGGTTTAGTCCAGTTTGTGCAAAGTGACGATTTCGTCCTTGTGCTTCCGGATCTGAGATCTAGCTTGACAACGCCTCGTTCCACTTCAAAGTGAACGAAACATACGTCATTTAGTCTGAATATTGTGTGAAAATCGATGTTTTAAAGGTTTTACTCAGATCTAAGCATAGATCTGAGTGAAAAACATAAGTTTTGCATAAAAAGATGAAGATTTTCGTAAACAGAAGAGATTTGATGAAAACGAAGGCAAAGCCTTGTGCAAAATCGTTGTAAAACGTTGTTGTAGCTTGAAAACGGGTTGAATCTTACTTAGAAAACAAAGGGTTTTGGTTAGCTCTGGCCGAACTTGCAGCAAGTTCAAATGAGAAGAGGAGCTGGGTATTTATAGGTGAGGTGAAAAAGGTGGGCTAAAACATCAAGTTCGGGCGAACTTGCTACAATTCGAGCGAACTTGTTTGTTTCCTGAGTTCTGAGACAAGTCCGGGCGGACTTGTTGGATTTGAGGGATCTTGATGGCTTAGACAAGTTCGGGCGAACTTGTGATGCACAAGGTCGGGCGAACTTGACCTATTGGCCAAGTTTTGTTCGTTTGTTTCGCGTTAAGAGTTCGTTTGGCGATTCGGTTCGTATTAGATAGTTATATTAAGCGTTTTAGCGAAGCGTTAAGCGTTATATTACCATGGATTTGAGAGAGAGCGAGTTACGAGAGTGTGTGAGCGTTTTAGCGATATTAAACAATAACATAATTAAACATAACAAATATAAAACATAATTTCACATAATTAACTGTGTTTTGCGATGCGGTGAGGTAAGCGATGCGATGACACAAGTGTTTATTAAACAATAACGCACTTGGCTCGTAAAGTAGCATAACTACTTGTGATTGCGTTGAATTAGCGATTAGATGCGATAAAGATGTGACAAAACATAATTCCATTAACATAAACTTTTCATAATCCAAATCCCGGAGTACAAATGATTGAGATAAACAAAATACACGAAAATTTGGAGTTGTTACAGTCTCCCCTACTTTAGGAAATTTCGTCCCGAAATTTAAGTAGTTGCCGTAACAAAGAGATACGGATATTTAACCTTCATGTCACTTTTCAATTCCAAAGTGAACTCGGCACCGCGTTTGCCTTCCAATCGGACTTTCACGATAGGGATGCGAGAGCCCCGTAGCTTCTTGGTTTCTCCGTCCATGATTTCGACAGGTTTTTCCACGAAATGGAGAGTCTCGTTTATTTGCAAGTCCTCGAGAGGGAAGTGGAGATTTTCTTCAGCTAGGCATTTCTTGAGGTTCGACACGTGGAAAGTCGGATGGACGTTATTAAGTTCCGCCGGCAGTTCGAGTCGATAGGCTACTTTGCCGATTCTTACCAGAATCTTTAAGGGACCTACGTATCGTGGCGCTAGCTTTCCTTTCTTTCCGAAGCGGATCATCTCCCACTTCGAACTGTAGGGGCTTGCGGCGTTTATCGGCATAACTCGTTTGACGACTCCGAGCTTTCAAGAGATTGTCTCTGATATGGAGGATCTTTTCTGTCGTTTCTTGAATCAGCTCGGGACCGGTGTTTTGTGCTTCACCGATCTCGTGCCATGCAATAGGCGATCGGCATTTTCTTCCATAAAGTGCCTCAGAAGGAGCCATTTGAATGCTGGTGTGATAACTATTATTGTACGAGAATTCAATTAAAGGTAAATGCGTATCCCAATTACCACCAAAATCTATGATGCACGCACGAAGCATGTCTTCGAGGGTGCGGATCGTGCGTTTAGTCTGACCGTCGGTTTGAGGGTGAAAAGCGATACTGAGATTAAGCGTAGTACCGAGAGCGGATTGAAAAGTCTCCAAGAGACGTGAGGTAAAGCGACTGTCGCGGTCAGAGATGATGTCACGAGGCGTCCCGTGTCGACATATGACTTCGTCGGTATAGATTCGTCTAATCGTTCTACCTTAAAGTCTTCTCGTATAGCAATAAAGTGCGCAAATTTGATAAGACGATCGACGATAACCCAAATGCTATCGTGACCAGAGGAAGTGCGAGAAAGTTTCGTAATAATCCAAACCCCGGAGTACAAATGATTGAGATAAACAAAATACATGAAAAAGAAAATAAATAACTAACAACAAAAATTTGGAGTTGTTACACCTTCCGCCACCAATTATCCAGTCAAACTGCCGGTTGGCGGCCGAACCTGCCGGCCAAATGCTCATCCGGTCTGTTCATGGGAACCGGCCCGGTGTTACTCACGGATCCCAGTCCGACCAGCCGTGCTGGACTGTGTTTGAGAACACTAGCTTTTAGTGGAAATATATGAGTAAGGATAGAGAATTCATTACAAATGCTATAACGTATGCTCTAAATTTGTTTTTCATATATTTAACCTCCCTCCTAAAAACACCTTTCATGTTTTTTCTTCTTCCTTTTTTAATTCTTTCACGTTTTTTTTCTTATTCGTCTATAATTTCTTTGCTTTGAAATTTGCTTTTTTACATTAAATTTACTTTTATTATTTTTCTTACAGACATAACTTTTTGTATTGAGTTAATTACTGTTTTCGTCCCTGTGGTTTGTCAAAAATCACTATTTAGTCCATTAGTTTAAAAATTGCAATTTCAGTCCCTGTGGTTTCACTTTCGTAACCATTTCAGTCCACCTCGTAACCATTTCAGTCCCTGTACTTACAAAATAAAAAGTGGTTACGAAAGTGAAACCACAAGGACTGAAATGGTTACGAAAGTGAAACTACAGGGACTGAAATCGCAATTTTTAAAGTAATAGACTGAAATAGTGATTTTTGACAACCACAGAGACGAAAATAGTAATTAACACTGTTGTATTATAACAAGTATCAATTTTTATCAAATTTCCTTTGCGTAACAAACCAAAATGTATCGATCTAATCACCGTCATGTTGCGTGGGAGGATGTGTAAAACTTGTTGCCCACCACGATACACGAGCTTACTTAACTCTAGGTGAGTTGTAAAAAATAATAGAATAATACGTGTTGGCCCAATTAATATATTTGTTTATAACTCTTTTGTATCCTATGTCTTTCACCTCTATCTCTCTCCCCCTCTCTCTCTCTTCACTCACATAAACTCGTCTGAGGGCATCCTTATAAAATCGGTCTCTCTTTCACATTACACCCTCTCTATCCTAAAAAAGAGTTATTAAAGTTACTACATGTGTAACGCTTCATGTTTTCGCGTTACCTGTTTATAGCAAGTCAAGTTGTACTTTCCATATTTAAACATTTGTATTTTCGTTTCGTTTTGAATTTTGTATTCAGAGACTATTGATTATAATGAGAATGAGATTTTAATAATGTTCGTGTGATTATTCGTGTGTGGAACGTTAAACAATTTTGAATCTTGACTCTTGTTAACCACTTGAAGCACGTTAAACAACTTAAAGCAAATAAACGTAGGATCCTAACCCTGAAATGGAGAATCGCTCGAAAATCCGTATCGCTAAACATGTTTAATTAATAATTTAATTATTTAAATACATTATAAAATAATTATTTAATTATTCTTTTTGTTTATTATTTATTTATTAATTTATTAAACTATTTAATTCTTTTTTTGATTAATTATTTAGTTATTTATTTATTTAATAATTATTTATTTAAATATTTAATCAATTATTTATTTAAACATTTATTAAATAGTTAAATAAATAAGAATTTATAATCAAAAAGTTATGTTTTTAAACTAACTAAGTTAACTAATTAAAGTAATGAAACTAATCTAGTTAATTTCTAGTTAACAAGTAGAGGGACTGAAAGTGCATTTTACTAAACTAACTACAGGGACCATTTGTGTATTGTCTGAAACATAAAATATGAAAATACAATAAAAAGGGTATATTTTACTAAACTAACTACAGGGACCATTCGTTCTTTATTCTGAATCGTTTAATATTTAACCACTGGTTACGTTTGAATCCAATTCTTTTTCCGCCGAACACAGCGAGTTACCAGCTGTTGTTTCCATTCTTGTGACCTTCCCTGATTAATCGAGATCGTTATAATTGATTTCTTACCATCTTAAACCCAATCATGAACCTCACTCGACAAACCGACTCGGTTCGGTTATGCGAAACACTATAAAAACCGAACATCACTTCAATCCTTCACCCTCTCACTCACTCTCTCAATCTCCTCGCATACTCTCACTCTCTCGCTACATCTCTGCACATCACCGGAAAAACCAGTGAATTCGCCGGACGTCACCTATACCGCCGGAACGCGAGGACATTGTCGGAAACGGACGGGGTGCGACGGAATCGTCCAACGGTCATTTCGGTATGACTTCCTGTATCATTTGTTGCGTTTCTCATTTCTGTTGTTGTTATAATTAATCAATTACAAATGCTCGTTACTGTTCTATAAGAAGTGAAGAAGGTAACTTGTAGACATATTATTAATTTAATAAAATCAATAAAACAACAGCAAACTGAATTGTGATCCAGTGATATTGTTTGTATATGTCCAACCGGAGGTTACGGGTTCGACCCGGCCTCCTTGCTTTTTGCTGATTATTGTTGTTGCTGTTGGGCCGGCCCCCCTTTGGGCCAAACTTTTTATTAATCCTTTTAGTTCTTTTTGGGCCAGAATCTTGGGCTGTTTATAACTTTGATTAACATTATAATTAGTGATGTTAAAACAATATTATAATTACTATCATTATAATAATTATTATTACGATTATTAATTATTATAATCATTATTTAATTATTATTATTTTCTAAACATTGTTAAATTATTTTAACACAAATCATTATAAAAATTATTGTACCCGTTATTTAAATGCCAACTTAATCATAATCATATAAATGTATAATTAAAACGACTTCTATAAGCTATAAACCACTTTATACCATCCAATAACGTCATTCAAGAATAATAACGAATTCACTATTTTATCCTAGGTTAAACCCTTTCATTGATTCTCCAACTTTACTCGTGCGAATTCCAAGAAACTATACGCAATCAAAGGTGAGTATACATGACCCTTTTTGTTTTATCACTTTTAGGTGCAACATGTATTCTATATTAAAGTCACGACACTTAAAACTTTATTATTCACAATCTACCCACTTTTAGACATGGAACGATGTGATGCTTGTGATACTTTATGCTATATAAAATTTTCGTGTCTATGTGCTCATTAACTTTGCGAGCCTACCTTAACAATTATAGCGCTATAGGAGTAACGCACCGCCCTTGAGACTTGGGGTATTGTTGAGAAACACTTTAACCTTCCGTTAGACTTTGGGAAAGGCACTTTGCGTTGGAAACTTGGGTTTGACCACATAGTTTACACTGTTTCAGCATACTTGTTTACTTGCTCATTATTTACATGTTTGGGTATGATTTAAATATTTATAAACATATTATACTATGTATCAAACTTGTATGCTCGCCAACATTTTTGTTGATGTATTTTAATACATGTTGCATGTTGATAGTCCATATGAAGCGAAGAAACAAGTTACTATGACTTTAGAAACGCACTTTAAAATAAACATTTGTTATGATTTGTTTTATTTCATCTGAGACATTGTATTTGAATCTTAGTTATTTATGAAACTGAATTTAATTTATATTGTCACTATTAATGTTATGATGCTTATAAAAATAACAATAATAATCTTATATTTTTTTTTTCTATAGGCCAAACCGTAAGAATAACATGAACATCTAGATGCATTATCACATATGCACATATTATGATATGGTAGTAGTTTGTTGCTTGGACATTTATTGTTACTTTCCAATAAATATTTTCACACCTCAAAACACGCGGCTGCATGACTTACGTTGAGTTTACATATCACACTAAGCCTTTATAAGAATTAATTTTCAACTCCGGATGTCCTATACTTCCTCTTGTTAGATAGTCTCGAGAGAGATGCCGTGATCACTCCCACCACAACTCAACTTGAAATATGTTAATTGTGATGATGAGACTATACTTCAAAATCAATTTAAAAGAAACCATTTTTAACCCATTTGTCTTATCATAACATAAGATGCATATCAAATACTTTAATAAATATTCACAACACATGAATACCAATCAACATAATGAACAATCAAGATCCAGATTATAAATTGAATCATTCCACAACCCATTTCAACAGATATGGAATCACTTATCCCTTTTACAACACTTTATCACTTATCTATTCTCAAGAAAGAATTTCATAGCATTTCCAAATTGTTTCATAAACATTCATACAACATTAACCTTCATAAATGTTTACCTAATTCTTTTTAGAGTTAAATGTCATTTTAGTCCCTGTGGTTTGGGTCATTTTACCAGTTTGGTCTAAAGGTTTGAAACGTTGCCATTATAGTCCAAATAGTTTCAAACGTTGTCATTTTTGTCCACTCGGTTAACTTCATCCATTTTTTATATTAACAAGAAGGGAAATTCACTCATTTTATACGTCGAATTGCCCTTATAGTTAACAGAATTACATACAAAATGACCGAATTACCCTTGTCGTTAACAGAAAAATAGAAGAAGTTAACCGAGTGGACTAAAATGGCAACGTTTGAAACTATTTGGACCAACATGGAAACGTTTCAAACCTTTAGACTAAACTGACAAAATGACCCAAACCACATATTAAAATGACATTTAACTCTTCTTTTTATCTTCCTGGAAGGTTTCATAGTCAAACTAGTCAAACTGACACATGAACACTACTTCTTACCTTTTAGCATGTTATATGGCCAAACTGACACCTAGACACTACCATGTTTCATGCAAGTTATTTCATGTTTATGGCTAATGTGATATACCTCACACATTGTTAACTTGGAATCTTAGTGTTGGGTTATGTAAGATTTGTCGGTGATGAAAGCCAAGACCCAACTTGCCTGATGGAATAAGTTGAAATTCAATCTCAAGTCTAGAAGGTTTCTCCATTTAAAGCATCTCATACAACCACCAAAACTACTAAAACAAGAACTGCCGATTTAAAGAACTGAAGACAAAGTACAAAGTGTTAGGTCAACTAGTCAAGAGCCAAGTCAAACAAGTCAAAGTTGAAGACCAGAAGACCAAGTCAACAAGCCAACACAAGACCAGAAGTACTGATTTCCAAAAATGCTAGAACCCTTCCAATAGTTTTTGAAATCCAGCTGTTTTCTCTTTTGTTAGCAGTTGGCAGTTACACCATTTAATAGGTCGTTTAGGGTCATTTTCATGGTGACGTCACTAGCAATTATCTCCTCTATATATAGTTCAGTTTGTTTTTGTCGTTGGGTAACTTTAAGAACTGAAAAAGCAGAAGAACTTAGAGAGAGAGAGAGAGAGAGAGAGAGCACTTAGTGAGTGGGAGATACTATACTCATTTGATTATAGTAAAGCATTTGAATATTATATGAAATCATACCCAAATCCAGTTGTATATATGATGATGGGTTTATTATCATTATTTGATTGAATTTCTAATTCTTTCAATTGTTTTATAAAAAAACACACACTATCACACACTCTGAGATCCAACAATCGGTATTAGAGCCTTTTACATTGAACTGACTCCACTGTTAATTCAGAAGATAACTAGCTCATATTAACATATTAACTGATTAAGCGATCAAAGAACTTGAGAAGAATTAGACCAATCAAAACATTAAGTATTTGACAACTTCACAAGCCATGAAACCGAACACAAACAAGTTATATATTTATTCTAAAATTAAATGTATACTTTTCGTAATATGATAAATACCCAAAAAATAAAATAGTTTATGTTATTATATATTTATACAAAACTGTTCATTAAAATGAACATTATCATATGTCTACTAACTAGTTGGATGCCCAGCCCGTGTTGCGGGGCGCTAGGCCAAATATTTTTTGGTTTTATAACATGTATGCATGTATTTTAGTTACTTGTACATACTACTTATAACACGATCTCAAAAAAAAAAACATATAGTCAACCAGTTAAACCAAAACACTACTATAGCTTTGCTAAAAAAAGTAAAACGCGGGTAAATCTGTAATTTTGAGCTGGGGGCAAAACAGTAATTTGTCAGAAACAATGAGCGACACAAAAGTTAAATTGAATCAACCAAGTAAAAAAATACTATAATTTTGAAAAAAAAACCTAAAACGATGACAAGAATACAAATTTTAACTGTGGGCAAATTCGTAATTTTTTAAATGTAGGCAAAATAATAATTTTGTAAATGAGGAAAAATTCGTAATTTTAAGCTATGGTAAAACCAAAATTTTGATTGGAACTGGGGCAAAATTTGAACTAATGGCAAAATCGTAATTTTTAGATGGGGACAAAAGTATAGTTTTGAACTAATGGCAAAATCATAATTCTTAGATGGGGACGAAAGCATATTTTTTAGAACTCAGTGAAAAAGCGTAATTTTAAACTAATGTCGAAATCGTAATTATTGAAAAGGGGGCTAATCATATTTTTGAACTGAGAACAAATCGTAATTTTGAGATAGGGGGAAAAACATAATTTTATTTTGAACCGGGGACAAGACCGTAATTTTAAACTGTAGATAAAATCGTAAATTAATTGGACCAACGAGGTTGTCTATTGAATTTGTTCAGTGATATACATAAATCAAAATTACTCAATTTCCATGCAACAAGCACATTCTCATACTTGCTAAAAATCCATGTTTCACTAAGTATAACATATAACATTTATTTGTTGTCTAATTTGACAACTTTTACACAAACTGCCAAAACGATCAACTAACCGTTTTTTTCATAAATACATTCCATCAATTATATATATATATATATAGGAAGGTTTATTTGAGAAGAAAAATTTTATTGAGAAGAAAAAGAAGAAAATGACATAATGTTAGGATCTGAGTTTGAATTACTTATAGTTTTTGTTTCAAAAATGAAAAATAATTGAATTAAAAAAGATTTGCAGCGAAATAAGATGGAAAACTTTTACTACAAGCAATGGTCGTTTGTTTTCATCATCATCATGCTTTCAAGTTTATTAACTTGCATGTGATTCACAAACCCCCCTCAGCTTTGCAATTACAGTTTGGTAATAAGAAAATGCAGAGAAGATGATATGCGAAAGTTGATCTTTTAATAGACAAGTTTAAACTGTTACAGAAGTTACCTATTTATACTAACTATCTAACCACTGAGCATCTTTGATGACGTCAGGGTTGATAGTGACAGGAAACCAATTGTAACTAACTGAAAACACTGCTAATACTAACTATCAGTGCTTAGCACTGTTACATTGATTTAACTAGGCTAATGACTAAACTCTGATCTCTATCCTCTGACCCTTGTAACTCTAACAGACCTTTGAAGCTTTGTGAAGGCAGATGATAGGATGAGCAGTCTTTAGGGAAAGCAGTGTATGTACATTAGAGGTTGTAACCTCTGATAGTTAAACCAAAGCTCGGATAGTGTTATTTGGCTTTGTATCATCTGTTCCTTTCATTGGGTTCAATCCCAACAATCTCCCCCTGGAACAGATGATGCCAAAAACACTTTATTCTTGGTCTTTATTCCTCAAAAGGAATTCTCTTATTTGACCTTTGAATTGAAGTTCAAAGTTAAGAGATTCCATGTCATCAGCATCCTTCTCCAGCTCTAAACATAGTAGTTCTTGGAAGTCTTCTACTGTAAGCTCATAAGCAGCTTCCATGGATAGTTTAGTGGCTGCACCATCAGACTTGAGCAGTGTTAATTCATGGGTGTCTTTGTCGACCTTCCATTTTAGAATTTTTGGGTCTGATGGTTTTCTTGAAGGAGCTTTTATTGCTGAGGTTTGAGCAGGAGCTTTTTGTGAAGATCTTTGGCTAGCTTGGCACTTCTATCATCTGTTGGATAATCAATCATGTTCTGTATGCCTTCTTTGATAAATGTATCCTCAAACTCTTTATCAGTCTTTTCAGACATACCCTCTTGCCTTTTCCTGTGTAACAGGGCAAGTGTGGAATGGGCAGATGTTGAGCTGGACTTTTTGGAGAGTTGCGCTCTGAGGTTAGCATCTTCTTTTGAATAGTCAGGCTTAGGAGGCATGGATGGATCCTTTTTCCTTCTTTCTTCCAAACTTTTGTAGGTGTCTATCACCCTCACCTCACCCCATCTCATCACTTAGTTTTTGGAACCATAATGATTCTGAATCAGTTCTTGCTTCATTCTCTTTAATTTCAAGGCACTTTCAGTCATATCTTTCTTGTATAAATCCCAGTTGGGAGGAGTTGGCTTTTTGAGAGGGTCTTTCAGCATTTCTTGCATTCTGTTGATTTCTTCTCTTAGCTCATCTATGCTCCAGTCCCTGAACTGTGCCCTTGTTGCCTTATACATCTTCTTTTCCATGATATACTCAATGAGTTCACTTTTGAGCAGCTTATCTTCCCTTAGTGACAACTGGTTGCTCAGATCTTTGACAAAGTTTTGTAAAATGGTGACTTTACTCAGTTGAAAGGACATGACAATCCGTATTTCTCTATCATCTTTACCAACTGATTCTCTTTTGGCAATATCCTCTGCTTGCTTCCTTTTCAGTTCCAAGTAAGCATCAACATTTGCTGGTCTTGGATAGCCATCAAGGGATAGAATTGTTCTTTTATCATGGTCATCCTCTGAAAAGAAACTTAGGATCTCTTCCCTGACTGCTGGTAAATCAAGAGGATACAACTTTGATGCAGGAGTGACTTTAAGAGTTGAAGATGTTGTAAGCACTGATGTGGAGGTCACTGGTGTTGATGATATTGGAAGAGGTGCAGAGATCTCATCATCATTTATCACTTTTGTGATTTTTCTCCTTTTGAACCTTAGAGTGGGTGATGGTGGTTGTGGGATCTTTGGTGGTGTGGATAATGGATGGGTTGATGTGGGAAATGTGATCATGGTAGTGGATAGAGTTGCATTTGTTGCAACCTCTGCTGTATCAACAGATGTTGACACAACAGGTGCTGTAACATTTGCTTGTGTGGATGTGGGTTGTGATTTGGAAGATGTGATAGGTTTTTGAGAGGCAGAGGTTTTAATGGTTGGATTAGTTGCAGGCTTAGTTTTAGGAGGTGTGGATGTTGGTTGCCTAGCTTTTCTAGCATGTATCCTTTTTGATGAAGTACCAACATCTCCTTTTTCTTTTTGCTGTTCAATATTTTTCTCAACCAACACTCTGCTCTCCTCAATCACTGCCTTCTTGTGACTGGCCCTTGCCTTGGCACAATATCATCAGTTAAATCTATCTTCTTTGAACCATCAGGCTTTGGAATATTCAAGGTAGGTCTGGCCTTATCATCATATATTGTTAACTTCTTTGGACCCAAAGGTTTCTCCCCCTTTTTGGCTTCATCTGTTGTAACAAATATAACCGTTGGAGGTGCATGGCCAGTGGTTGTGAGTAGATGTGCTTTGATGGCTTTAATTTCTGCTGCAGTGTCTTGATACCTTGATTCAAACATGTTTCTAACATCATTCAAATGATGCTCGTGTTGTAGATCCAAATAATGTTGTTGATGTTGAAACAGAGGGTTAAGAGCTTCTTTGAGATCAGCAGTGGATAGAACAGAGGGTTGACTTTTGGTAGCTATCATCTGCTTCAGTAAACTTTTGATTTCATCAACAGAACTTTCTATCCTTGTCACTCTCTCCGTCAAATCCTGATATTTAAGCTCATCACCTAATTTAATAGGATCATCTGAACTCCTACCAGTGGTGATAGTTATATCTATGTCATCATGAGCAGTGGTTTTAGGACCAGCTTCAAACATAGATGCCCTTTTGTCTTGGTAATGGGGACTTCCCACATCATAGGTAACAGTTGTTGCCTCAACAGTGGTTGCCTTCAACCAAATCTTAGTAATGAAACCACTGTCCAAGTGAGAACTTGGGAGTTCAGCAATTGTAGTGGCTGCTTGTGTTGAACTATCACCAAGGGTTACATGTAACCAAGGGATGTAGCCTCTTCATTTGCTGATGGGCTAGCAATGAATAAAGAAGCAGACCTAGCCTCTTGATGAAGTATATTCTCAGTAATAGGTTGTTGAGAAGTGCTGGTTTGTGTCTGAACTAATTCAATTGCATTCAGCAATGGTACAATTGTGGGTGGAAGTGAAGTCATTGGTGAAGGTGGTTGTGTAGAAAGCGACAATGCCCTGGGAGAGGGGCTATGGAAGATAGAGCCAAGTGGATCTAGAGCTTCATAATTTGGTGTCCCTGTGTCTACAACCTTTTCCTTTTGTGAGGAAGAAGGAGGAGTTTCAAAGCCGGTAGGAGATCTTTGAACTATCTGCTGTGAAGAAGTAGCAGCAGTGGTTTGTGACTTTGGTGCTGTCACTGGGTTAACCTCTGGGATCTCATCTTCCAGAGGACCCTTTTTGGGTTTGGTGGGCTTTTTCGAAATTGTTTTGGTTTTCTTTTTGGAGATTTTTGGTGTGGGCTTCAGAGCAGCGGTTGTGGTGCCCTAATCACCAAGAGCAGTGGGCTCAGTAGCAAGAGGTTGAGTTTGAACATTTTGTTCAGGTAAAACTTGCTCAACCTCCTCTACTTGTGTTTTCTCAACTTTATCTTGGTTAGTTAATCTGGTGAAAGTTTCATGATTAAGGCGGCCTGGGTTAATCACAGCGCCTTGTTTACTTTCAGGACCTTTAATTTGATCCTGTAAATAAACACTCAGGAAACGTGGATGCATCAAAAAAGCTTTTCTTTTTTCAATATTTTTAAAATTATTCACAAGATCATTGAACAATATCTGGGAGTAGTTTAAATCTGTGTCAGTTAAAATTGCATACCCCAGATATCGCATGTTCAATGGGATTTTATTGAAACCAGTGGTTTTTGCTGAGAGACAAGTAAGAATTGTGTGAAAGATAGGGTTTTAAAAAGTGAACATGACGTGGCATCTGTTTGCAAGATCTGATGGCTAACATCTGTCCACGTGTAACCTCTGATGAGAAAAGTAACTGTTGAGGTGGCAAACCACTATTTTAGGACAGGGGATTGGAGAATACTGATTTTTAACAGTATTAGTGGATAGCTATCAGTGTTTTGAAAAAGTGGTAAAAATGGAAGTCAGAGGATACACTTTTACAGTGGATAAGATTTTGAAGCCTATAAGAGGTTTTGAGCAATCAGATGTTATGATCAGACTTTTAAAGATTGATTGAAAAATTCAATTTTAACTATTTTTAAGGATGAGTTTTTGATTTTCTGAAAACATTTTGATGCTATGTACGCATGAATTTACAAGAAACCTTGTTTTTAATCCATGTTTAGCATTCCAATTCTTGAAATCAATTTTTCAAAGGTAGATGTATCCAATGCCTTGGTTAAAACATCTGCCCATTGATCTGAAGTATGGACATGATGCAAAGAAATCAAACCTTTTTCATAGCAATCTCTCACAAAGTGATGTCTGATGTCATTGTGCTTTGTAGTTGAATGAGAAACTGGATTTTTAATGATGTTTTCAGCAGCTTGACTGTCCAATTTGAGTGGAGTCTTTAGTGCAGTTACACTAAAATCCAACAACTGGTTTTGAAGCCACAAGAGTTGAGCAGTGCAGCTAGCAGCAGCAATATACTCTGCCTCAGTGTGGATGTTGAAACTGCAACTTGCTTTTTGCTTTGCCAAGACACTAGACAATCACCTAGGAATTGACATCCTCCTGATGTGGACTTCCTTGTAGTTTTGCACCTAGCAAAGTCACTATCTGAAAACCTGAAAGCTCAATATTTCCATTAGCTGGATACCAGATACCAAGTGTGGGAGCACCTTTTATGTATCTGAATATCCTTTTTACAGCAATAAGATCAGACTTTCTAGGTAATGCCTGTGATCTGGCACAAACACATGTTGCAAACATGATGTCCTTGATGCAGTTAAGTACAATAAAGACCCAATCATGCTTCTATAAAGAGTTTGATCAACAAGGTCATCTTTACCATCAATGGTGACTAGGTTGGAGGTTGCCATGGGTGTGCTACATGGTTTACAATCATCCATATCAAACTTTTTAAGCAGTTCTTTCACATACTTGTTTTGATGGGTAAATGTACCATTGTGCAATTGTTTAACTTGGAGACCAAGAAAACATTGGAGCTCACTCATTGCACTCATCTCAAACTCTGCTGCCATGAGTTTTCGAAACTCTTCACACATAGCAGTGCTTGTGGATCAAAAATGATGTCATCCACATAAAGGACAAGCATCAATTCTTTTCCATTCCATTTTAAAAATAGGGTTTTATCTATTTTATCTCTAGTAAACCCTATGGATAAGAGAAAAGTGGATAGAGTTTCATACCAGGCTCTTGGTGCTTGTGTCAAGCCATACAATGCTTTGTTGAGCTTGTAGACATGATCAGGATGGAATGCATCTTCAAAACCTGGAGGTTGACAGACATACACCTCTTCTTTGATTTTTTCATACAAAAATGCACTCTTTATATCCATTTGAAACACCTTTATGTTGTGGTTAGCAGCAAAAGCTAAGAACAGGCGAATAGCTTCCAACCTTGCTACATGAGCAAAGGTCTCATCATAGTCTATACCTTCTTCCTGCCTGTAGCCTTGAACCACGAGCCTTGATTTGTTTTTGACAACAATACCCCTTTCATCAGTTTTGTTTTTGAAGACCCACTTTGTGCCAATTGGACTTACATCTTTTGGCAGTGGCACAAGCTCCCAAACTTGTTGTCTTTTGAACTGAAGGAGTTCTTCTTGCATGGCTTCTACCCAGCTGTTGTCTTTCAGTGCCTCTTGGTACTTGACTGGCTGTATGGGTGATAAAAAACCAACAAAAATACAAATATTTTGGGATTGGCTCCGTGTGAGCACCCCAGATTTGATGTTGCCAATAACTTGATCTGCTGGATGGCTTTTGAGATAAATCAGATCACCTTGGTATGGAACAATATCATTTGAGGTGATGACTGCAAATGTGTATCATCTGAGCTAACCTCTGCTGGTGAATTTGAAGTATCAGCCACTGATGAGAGTGGAGGTGGAGGTATTGGGGGTATAGAGGTAACATTCTGATGATTTTGGTGACCAAAAGTAGGACTTTTATCAACAGAAGTTTGATTTTGTGAACTGACAGAGGTTGGAGGATCAACCACTGTTGACCCAGAAATGGCAGAGTTTACACAAGAGCTTGTAGCACCTGATCCTCTGTTGGAAGAATAGACTTTTGTTTGTGGAAGCCCACAGTCATATCCTTGATCTTGATCTTCTTTAGATGGTTGTGGTGTACCTGCATTATCTAAATCAAAAAGCTCTGTAGGATTTGCTGGGATTTTCAGTGATGAAAGTTTATTGAACTTGACATTCAAAGTTTCTTCAACACACTTTGTCCTAGAGTTGAAAACTCTGTAGGCTTTAGCAGTGGTTGAGTATCCCAGAAAATAACCACAATCAACTTTGGCTGCAAACTTAGATATAGAATCTTTTAAGTTCAAAATGAAGCATGGACAACCAAAAACTTTAAAATAGGAAATCAGAGGTTTGATTTTATACAAAATCTCATAGGTAGTCTTTTGATGCCTGGGTTAATCAAAACTCTGTTTTGAACATAGCAAGCAGTGTTTACAGCCTCTGCCCAGAGGAACAAAGGTAAACCAGAATCTGCTAGCATAGTCCTTGCTGATTCAATTAAAGTTCTATTTTTCCTTTCAACCACCACATTTTGCTCTGGAGTTCTTGGAATGCTATATTGTCTAACAATTCCTTTTGACTCACAAAAAGCATCCAACTCCCTATTTTTAAACTCTGTTCCATTGTCACTCTTAAAGATTTTTACTGGAAGATCAAATTGTTTTTCTACTTGTTTGACAAAGTTTTGCAAAATGACTGCAGTTTCATCCTTAGAGTGGAGAAAGAAGGTCCATGTAAACCTAGAGAAATCATCAACTATCACTAGGCAATACCTTTTGTGTTTTAAGCTCATGATTTGCACTGGGCCAAACAAGTCCATGTGTAGCAGTTGTAAACATTGGCTTGTTTTGGACTCTTCAATTGATTTGAAAGAACTTTTATGTTGTTTGCCTTTTAAACAGGAAACACAATGTTCATCATAGGAAAATTGCTTGTGAGGCAAACCTCTTACAAGACTTTGTTTTGAGAGTGTGGTGATAATTTTAAGATTTGTGTGTTCAAGTCTTCTATGCCATAACTCAGTCTCTTTGCTAGAAGCAACTGAGAATAAGCATGTTCCAGACATAGGATTATTTTTTAGCATATCTACCACATACACATTCCCACTTCTGTGTGCAGTGAGTTGTGCTTTGCTCTCAGCAATGATTTGATCAATCTTTTTTACAACCTCTGGTCCAACAATTTGACAAGTTTTCTTAGTGAAGAAGGATCCATATCCTCTATCACTCATTTGTGAGACACTCAGCAGGTTAAATTTCAGATTGTCAATTAAATTCACATTTTCAAACTTGAGTTTACCAGGCAGAACCGACCCAGACCCTAAAACCTTTCCCTTTGAGTTATTACCAAAAGATATATCACCCCCCCATGAGCCATGAAGTCCTTGAGAAGGGCTCTACATCATGCCATGTGCCTGGAACCTCCACTATCTACATACTATAAGCTATCAAGGCAAGTAGAGGGTCCCTGCACATCAAGTAAATAGATCAGTTAAGATTGGTCTCCAAAGCCAAAATGGCTTTGGATGGGGTCACAGATGGTCCAACCTCAAGTCTAGGACAATGGTCAGTGGTTTTGAAATTGTCTTGTAACATCTGCTCTTGACCATTTCCTAGCAGATGATTGTATCCATAAGGTTGCCTGTTTACTCTTTGCTTTGAAGGCTTTTTGTAACCTTTATAAGCATGAGGAACCTTTTTATAAGCAGGTTGGCCATACCCTCTTGGAAATGAGTTTAATGGTGGGGCATCTGTCACTTGCACCTCTCTTTGAACAGAGGTTTTGTTTAAGGCTTTTGTAACAGATGTTTCAATTGGTTCAAAACTCTGCTTAGATTTATTTCCAGCAGAACTTGAACTTTCTCTTTCTAGTGCTTTTGTCTTGATCTCTTTTACCTTTTGTTCATAGTTTTTGAGATAGGCACACTGTTGAGTTGAGTGACTTGTTTTGTTGCAGATGGTGCATTTTGAAGAGCTTTTGATAACACAAGTTTTGTTAATGTCATAGGCTTTTAAAAGAAAACAATCTGCATCCACATGATTTCTTTTCTCACAAAATTCACAAAACAAGTTTTTAATCTTTACTCTTCTTTTCCTATCAGATTTTTTATCAGCAGATGTTGTAACCTCTGCTGGTACATCTTTGATAGGGATCACCAGTGCTTTTGGGGCTTTAATATCATCAGTGGTTGTGAAGTCCATTGGCTTAAAGTTTTCTAAGATATCACATTCATCTGACCAGGTTAGTTTAAACTGATATTTTTCAATTTCTTTATCTTTTGTTGAAACCATTGTTTTTCTAAAACAATTTGTTTCCAGCTTTATCTGTGATTTTTATCTCTTCACCAGCCAAATTTTTGGGGACTACTTCAACCAACTCAGAATCAATTTCAGCAGCATTTTTCTCAATTTGGTCATAGGTTCTAAAACCTACACCAAACTTAATGTTGCTCTTGATCTGAACATCAAGCATAATCTCATAACCTTTACAGGACTCAACCCATTTTTCACAAGTGATTTGGGTTTCTTCTAACTCCTTTTTACAAACTTGGTATTTTTCTACCATAGTTTGGAGTTGGTCCTTGGTTATGCTTGATTCATGTCTCAGGCTACTCATTTCAGAATCTTTTTCACTTAACTTTGATTTTAACTCTTTAATCAGTTTTTCAAAATTAAGTTCATCTTCTAAATTTTTGTTTCTCAGGTTTTCATTCACCTTCTTAATGTTTGCAAAAGCAATGATACATTTGTCAGAACATAAATCTTTAAGGATCTGAGGTGATACCTTTGTAGCAGCCATGAGAGCAAAATCACACTCATCTTCACACACATCAACATTCCATGGGTCAGTAGGAGAGTTCTTTTCCTTATCAGCAGTATTTTCTTTTTCTTCACTTGAAACCACTGTTTCATCACAAACTTGAATTTCATCAGTTTTTGACACTATCTCCACAGATTCAACACCTTCAGCAATTGTCTCTAATGCTATTAAACAAAATTCTTGTTCAACATCATTTTTGGCCATTAAAGCAAAGTTTTCATCAGACAAATCCTCAGGCAAGCTGCTCCAGTCAACCTAACTTTGTGTGAAAAAGCTTTGTTGACCAACCTCTGCTGGACTAGCAGTGGTTTGAGCAGGTTGTGTAACAATGGGTGCTTGTTGTACAAGCACTTGAGGATGTGATGGTGCCTGAACATATTGAATTTGTGGAGCAGTGGATTGAACATAATGCACTGGAACAGTGGTAGTAGGATGTGCAAAGTGAGTAGTGTTTTGAACATGTTGAGCAGGGGCATATTGGGAATAATGAGCAGTGTTTTGTGTGTGCTGAGGTCTAGGGCCAGGATGAGTCACTATTGGTCCAGAATTTTGAGACCTGCATTCTCTGGCAAAGTGTCCTAGCCTATTACACTTATAACACTTGACTTTTGATTTATCCAGCCCAACCTTCAACCCCCCATGCAAACCTGGGAATTTTCTACCAGTTCTCTTATAGAATTTACTAACCCTAACACTCAATAAGGCCAGTTGGTGCAAAATATCCATTTCTTCAAGATCAGAAGGTTCAAAGTGTTGCAAGTCATTCAGCTAAAAGGATAGATTGTCAGAGGTTTGGCTTTCCCACTAGCAGTAAAAGCATAGTTGGGTGCATATGTTTCAGATCCAAAGTTCCCACCAGATGTAATATCTATATAGTGATCATAACTTTGGTCCTTACTGCTGTCAGATCCCTCTTCTTGGCCAAAAAGAGTTGTATTACCCAATGAGTAATCATCAGTCATTTTGCCAGAATCTTGCAACTTCTTTTTCTGGTTTAACTCTCTCTCATAAGTGAGGAGTATCCCATGAAGTTGTGTCAGCGACATTTCTTTAAACCCAACAGATTTTCTCGTTACATAAGCTACAGTCTCCACTTATCTGGTAACGATCTAAGGAAACGACTATTGACAATCGAATTAGATAGAACCACGTTAACCAGTCTAAGTTCACTAATGAGACAGCTGTAACGTTCGAACTGTTGTGTTAGAGACTCTCCTTTCAAGTGACAAAACGTTTCATACTGCTGATTTAGAACTTCTCTATTACTTTCTATCACTTCCTCAGTCCCACCGAATTGCTCTTTAAGTGCATCCCATAACTCCTTTGCACTATTGCAATGGAGTAGACCAGCATAAATTTCATTGGGTAAGGCCGAAGCAACTATGCTAAATGCCTTAGCATCCAATTCAATTTTTTGGAAATCCTGCTCCGAAAAGATTTCAGGATTTTTTGGCACTTGTTTAGTTGTATCCTCTGTGCTTGGAACCACTGGAACGTGAGGTCTATAAGCAACAGATCTCCAGCAACCGGTGTTTTGCTGAGCAAGGATGTGACCCATCCGTCGTTGCCAAATGAATTATTTATTTCTTTTGAGCATCGGCGGTTTGAACAAGGATCCAGAATTGGCATCCTGTGTGTTTTGAGACATTTTCAGTTGATTTTTACATATTTTGTTTTAAAAACTTTGAACGTAATAAAACTCAGAATATCAAGCTTAAACAACCAAACTGATAAGCAAGAGAGCTGATCTGTTCGAACCAAATCGATTGTTAGATCGAATTTGATGAATCAGGCTCTGATACCAATTGTTAGGATCTGAGTTTGAATTACTTGTAGTTTTGTTTCAAAAATGGAAAATGATTGAATTAAAATAGATTTGCAGCGGAATAAGATGGAAAACTTTTACTACAAGCAATAGTCGTTTGTTTTCATCATCATCATGCTTTCAAGTTGATTAACTTGCATGTGATTCACAAACTCCCCCTCAGCCTTTGCAATTACAGTTTGGTAATAAGAAAATGCAGAGAAGATGATATGCGAAAGTTGATCTTTTAATAGACAAGTTTAAACTGTTACATAAGTTACCTATTTATACTAACTATCTAACCACTGAGCATCTTTGATGACGTCAGGGTTGAGAGTGACAGGAAACCAATTGTAACTAACTGAAAACACTGCTAATACTAACTATCAGTGCTTAGCACTGTTACATTGATTTAACTAAGCTAATGACTAAACTCTGATCTCTATCCTCTGACCTTTGTAACTCTGGCAGACCTTTGAAGCTTTGTGAAGGCAGTTGATAGGATGAGCAGTCTTTAGGGAAAGCAGTGTATGTACATCAGAGGTTGTAACCTCTGATAGTTAACCCAAAGCTCGGATAGTGTTATTTGGCTTTGTATCATCTGTTCCTTTCATTGGGTTCAATCCCAACACATGATGATAAAACATTAATTAGTTTATAACTCATCTCATTTATTATTATGTTTAACTAATTAATTAGTCATAAAGACTATCATCCTCCACACTAAATTTTTTGCCTACACACATGAAAAGTTATACTACACATTTCGAAATTTATCCTACACAACTCGTAATTTATCCTACACACCTCGTATTTATCCTACACTATAAATGAATTTTTATTTTTATTTTTTGAGAAATATATATCTTAAAAATAAGTTACAAATTTAATATAGTTAATTATTAAATATGAAAGTACCAATTAATGATGTATGCAAGTTTACCAATATACCCTTATAGTTAGATTAAGTACAAATATTAAATGAAATCTAATGAAGCATTCCTATTGGTTGAGATTTCTTCTTTTTTCTTATTACAAAGAATTTCTTTTCATTCGAACCATCCACTACCGCGAGAACCAATTTTATTGCAAATTAAATCTAAAAAAAAAATCAGAAAAGCACTCAATTTTTTTTTCTAATATCTTTTTTAAAAAAATCGTTATATTTCGTTTCAAATTTTTTTTTCGAGTAACAGTTATCCATTCACATGTGCATATGTATCAATAACTTCGACAAATTCCGTAATATATTATCTGTAGTAGACAATTGCACTTTAATTTACAATACCATCCGTAATAAACTACTTTTTTACATTACCAATATTCAAAATGCACATGTGCATCATTATGTATAACCATTATATAACGTGTTTTGATACAAAAAGTTTGTGATTTTGAATGATGAAGTAGGCTCATATACATGTTTTTTGGTTAGTGATATCTAGTGGTTGATAGTTTCGTTATAGTTGTCACTTTTTAATATAATATGTTGATTGGATGGTATAAATGGTGTTGATATACATGTAATAAAGTGAAAATATTGGTATTGGTATTGTATTATAGATGGTAGGAGGTAATGGTATTGTATTATGGATGGTAGGAGGTAATGGAAGTGTATTATGGATGGTATGATAGATGAAAGAGAAAGTGTATTCAAAGTAGTGTACCAAAACACCTTATTTCATGTTGATATATATACATGTGCATTTCTAATATTCGTAACGTAAAAAGTAGTGTATTACACATGGTAGTGTAAATGAAAGTACAATTGTCTAATATTTGTAACGTATTATGGAATTTGTCGAAGAAATGATATATATGCAGATGTGCATGGTAGTGTATTATGGATGGAATGATGGATGAAAGAGAAAGTGGATTCAAAGTAGTGTACCAAAACACCTTATTTCATGTTGATACATATAGATGCACATGTGCATTTATAATATTGTAACGTAAAAAGTAGTATACACGTGGAAGTGTAAATCAAAGTACAATTGTCTAATGTTTGTAATGTATTACGGAATTTGTCAAAGAAATGATAAAAATGCATATGTGTATGGACAACTGTTACTCAATTTTTTTAAATGTTTTATTGTTGATGAAATATAGCAATTTTTTCAAAAAAAAAACTAAATTTTTTTGGGTGTTTTTTAGATTGTTTTAGGTATTTTTGGGTGGTTCTCGCGGTTCTAGCAATAAAGGGTGGTTCCTAACGGATCCTTCTCCTATATATATATATATATATTAAGCTATGCAGTTAATGCGGTAAAATATCGGATATCGGCCAAGCACCGATATTTGAGATATGGATTATCTCGGTGGGATATCGGTAATTTTAATATAATATAGAATTTATATATATAGCAATTTAACACTAATAATTCAGTGATATACTGGTGATATATCGGTTATATCGGTCAAATATCGGTGATATATTGGTTATATCGATCAAATATCGGTTATATCGGTAAAAAATCGGTCCATATCGCCGATAATATCGGTACCGATATTCCGACCGATATTACACCGAGATTTTACTAGGGGACCGATACGACCGAGATAACCGATATATCACGGAGATTAACTGCATAGATATTAAGGTTTGAAAAATATAGAAATTTCTATCTAAAACACTTCTAAGTATATATATATATATATAGGGGATGGATCATGAGAAAACTAGTTTAAATGAGAAAACCAAAAAAACTAACTAAAAAAGCCAAAAAAACATATCAATTTATTTTTGTTTTTTTATTAAAATTCGCTATATATATTATATAAAAAAACTTTAAAAATAAAAAATAAAAAAAACATATAATGCACATGTGTAGTACAAGTTTTTTTTTGAAAAAAAAGTTTTTTTTATACATAAAATGAAGCGATTTTTTATATAAAATTGTTAAAAAAAATTTGTAAGTTTTTTATACTTTTTTTGGCTTTTTTCGTTCGTTTTTAGTTTTCTCATTTATATCTAATTTTCTCATGATCCTCTCCCTATATATATATATATATATATAGGTAGAGGATCCTGTAAAAAAGAGGTTTTTTTTGAGAAGTGTAAGAAATAATCTACACCATTAGATATTTGATTTAATGGTTGAGATTATAATGACAAAATTGTAAATAGTATTTCCTATTAAAATAATTAATTTTATAGATTAAGGGTATAAAGGTAAATTTAATATTTTAAATTAAGAAACTCACATTCAATGCACATGCAAGTTCCTCCATTTTTTTAAACATCAATAACTTTTTATACGTAACTCTTTTTAAAAAAAATTACACGATAATAACGAGTGTTTTTTTTTATCTTTAATATGAGTACCATATTGTTATACTTATGTAGAGAAGAAAATTACGTTTCGATTTAATGTTTTAGTCCATGGTGTTCTAACATCTAGAGTATGTAACATTGTACTGTGATTACAGTTGTGGTGTTATATACTTATTGAATGGTGTTATATAATTTTTGAATAGTGTTATATATGTGTTGAATGGTTGTTGAAGTGTTTTTATAGAGATCTTTAAAATGGTGTTATATAATTATTGAATGGTGTTATATATGTGCTGAATGGTGGTTGTAGTGTTATTCGTAGTGTTTTTATAGAGATCTTTAAAAAAATCATGTTCCTATAAAGAAGGATGGCGGTTATGGAATGTTATCAATTAATTAAATCAATGATAAAATTACTCGTTTACCCTTTTGAATTAATTTAGAATAGGGACACATGTCTTCTCCACAATATTTCTCACACTTTTAACCTTTTTTACAATAACGTTATCTTATATATAATCTCACAAAAATTTCAAGACTTGGGTGTTTATATAAACACCCAACCTTACATAAAATGATAACTTTTATTTTCAAGTATATATATGTTTTAAAATTTTGAGTTTATCAAAAACATTGTTTTCATCTTGTGTTTAAACATCAAATCTAGCAACAAAGTTATGATGACCGTCCTTTGATCGTTACAACTCAAAAGAAACACCTATGCCATATATGTACCCATCGATACAATAGACCAATAGAAGAGACAACCAAGCCAGTAGAGACAATGCCAGCGACTCCTGTAACCCATAAAGCGACGGGCTAACCGGCACTCCTCCCTTCTTCATTGTCGGCAGATCGTTTGCTGTGAAGTTTCATGTCGGATTGCACACTAGCTTTGCCTTTCAGTCGAGCTGAGTGACATTCACCCTCTCTGCGTGAATCCCATTTATGATAAAGCGTGTACTGACGGAGTCGGCGAGCAGCACAAGAGGTTCTTTCTAAGTCGAAGTATCGGGACTCGCACTCATTGAACTTCTTGCGCAGAAGACGCACAGGACAAGCATTCTCGCGCATACCCCCTATTCCCTATTCTTTTAGTCAAGCCTATACTCTACTCTTTTCAAAAAGGAAAGCAGTAGACCTATATGAACTGAATAAAGATAGGGATGTCGCTAATCGCCTACTCGATTGACAGGCATAGCTTTGATAGCTGCTTTATTTGCCTGAAGTCGGTTATTACTTGTTCCATGCTTGCAGCTCTGATTGAACATGCTCAAGGGTTCGAAGAATATAATCCAGAATCAATCAACAACACTATATTAAAAAAAGAAACACCTAATTAGTTTTTAAGGAAATATAATAGTAACAAAAAATAAAAGAATGTGGGACGATTAAAAAGACCAAAAAGGGTCCCCCGGTTTTCGAAACCCACGCCTACCGGCCGATTGAACTTAACACCCACCCAATTACCCAGCAAGCCAAGCTTGCTATTTCGAAACAAACGGAACCCGAAATTCTTTTATATTGTATCTTCAACTAACCGTATTCCCAAATCAATACTATACAAAACTCTAATCCTATTATCCAACAATTAAACGTGCACATACGTGATCATGTTAAATTAACTTAGGGCTTCTGACCCTGGAAGAAAAACGAATGGATTGCACAAAAAAGAACTTACTGGTTGCGAAGGCTCCGTTTACGAAAAAAACACAAGAACGAAACATATGAACGTGGCATTCAGGTGTTAAGGGTTCACACGGTTTTTTAGAGGTTTGAATTTATAGGTTCATTGACCGATAATCTGAAATTGGAAAGTTTGAAGTTTCAAAATGGAGATCCGAATTTATTTGTTTTGATACGATTATGATTCACTGACTTTATGCTATCAAAACGCATATGGAATTCTTAGGAGTGTTGAGCTAAAAAAGAAACAGGAATGCATGCATTGACTTGGTTCATTCAGCCGCCCCCTCCCCCCGAAGTTCTTGTTTGGTTTTATTTTGAACAAAACTTTTGCCACACACACAAAATAATTTCTGAATTCGACAATAATTGTCCCCGTAGTTTGCTACTTTTGTAAAAACAGTTTTATACTTTTTAAATCAATTTTAATTCAATTAACTTTTATGAATTTTTAAGTTTTAAACATTCTATACTTAAAAATCATATATGTATCTTATTTAATTCTACAAGTTAATATTTTTAAACTTTTCTAAGTTTTAAAAAGAGTAAAATGCCATTTTAGTACCTCTAGTTTGGACCATTTTACCACTTTAGTTCAAAGGTTTCATTTATAGCCTGTGGGTCCAAAAAGTTTTTAACATTGTCATTTTAGTCAAACTAAGTTAACCCTATCCAATGACTAGTCAGGGACATTTTGTCATTTCCTTTTTATCTATTTAAGGAATAATGGATTTTAATAATCCTAACTATTAGTCTTTGGCCGGCAACGGTCCCAACTTAAAAAATAACCAGTGTTGGTTTCACATTTTCACATATTGTAAACTAATAGACCTTTACCAATAGAATCTTAACGTCTTTTTGTCCCCTTATCCTTTTTCGGTTTAGTAAAGGTCCATTGGTTTACAATATATGAAAAGGTAGAACCACCATTGGTTATTTTTTAAATTGGGACCGTTGCCGGCCAACAGCTAATAGTTAGGATTAATAAAATCCATTATTCCTTTATTTAAAGCCACCCTATTTAAGGGACTAATTGTGTATCTAAGTTTAAGTTTTAGAACAAAATGAAAATACATACTTTTATACAAATAAAGAGATAAAAATCAAACCTTTTAAACAATCCATCTATCAAAAAGTCTGCATAACCGCAGCCACCAACCCGCTACCATCACAACCCATCGTCTGTGGATTTTATCATATCCATGGGTAACAGGTTCTATGCCAATAGATCCACCGTTTGTAGATTTTATCATATCCATGGGTAACAGGTTCTTTGCCAATAGACATCACAAGATTACTGTCATACCCCGATCCGTGGCGGATTTGATACGGGACATGATGATTGTTCGTAATTATGACACTATTATAAGTTTAAATATTTAAAACATTCAAATTAAATTATCACACATAATCATAGAAATATCCAACATAATTCAAACAAAAATCCAAAAGATATAATTCATGAACGTAATCCGTTTTATTACTAAGGCACATCCTATGTGTCTTCAACTTCAAATCCTTATACTTGTGTAGCTGTATCATGCGTAAAAATGTTTTGGGTCAACAAAAAAGTTGGTGAATAGATCTTAGTTTTAAAAAATAAAATAGTTTAGTTTAGTTTATTACTTTTTTAAAATAAGTAACATGTAATTCTAAGTGTATATGTGACTTCAATAATAATCCAACAATTCAACATTTCCACAAATCACCAAAACTTCCAACAATTCACCACAATCACATTTAATAACGAATCATGACATAAAGAAACAATAGATATGAAACAATATGAGATTCAAGCCCCAAAGAGCGAATCTACGAAACAATGGTGGCAATGCCGAGTTCAACCATGATCGTGGGGAACCGGTTAGCCTGGTGAATCCACACGAAATAGTATGACACAAAGCGAGTAACAATTGAATACATGTATAAGAAACAAGTTTATGAAACATAAGATACAAGTAACGAAACACATAATGACCCTTTGATTTGCATGTTGATAATAAGAAACATTAAGACATATGATACACACCAAAAAAATTAAGTGACAAAAAGAGGAATAGTAAAGACCTACTCATAGTTTGCGTTCCATTAATCTTAAGTGAAACCACACTAGTGTTCGAGAAAATATTCCAAAAAGTAAAAAGCCACCCTAAAGAAATATGACACAAAAAATACTAAATAACAAAAATACCAAAAAAACTTTTGTCTAAATTAAATTACCAATCAAAACCAACATCAACTATTTCATAATTAAACATGACTAAATAATTTATGTGCCCTACTAATCCTATTAACAGTAAAATATATTTATTAATCTAATTAGTCACTAAAAATATATTAATCCTATTAGTCATTAAAAAATATATTAAGATCATTAGCTACTAAAAATATATATTAAGTCTAATTTCAATATATATATATATATATATATATATATATATATATATATATATATATATATAACTTTATCCAAAATATGCCTTTTACCTATAAATTACTAATTATGAAACTTAAAATATCAAAACAAGAAAAATACACCTTTTTATAGTATTGCTTATCACATGTCCATTTTAATAAAAATCTAACTTCAATATATATAAATACATATTTTTCCAAAAATCACTTCTTTCTTATGATTATATTTAAACATAAGTTTTATTAATAACCATTCCATAGATCATGCAACCCATCATAAATTTCACAATCTATTTATGTTATAAAAATCTAGAAAACAAGTTCATGAGTTTTTATATTTTAAGGAAAACCACTTTTTATATAATACTCTATAAGACATGATGAAATCAGTTATTCAAAAAGAAATCTATATGACATCTAGAAACTTACACCAACTTAACTAATATGAAGACAAGCAATATTCTAGATCCAAATCCCAAATCAAAACACATTTCCTATAACAAAAACCCAAAACTCAAAAACTAGGAATTCTAGAACACAAGAAATAAGTATTCGTATAAATATTACCCTCGATCACAGAGATGGATAGGGTGGTATTAAAGAACATTAAAAGAAAATTAAAGTAAATAGGGTTTAGATTTAACTACTTTGGTGTAGAAACGAAGAAGATGACAAGTAGAAAAATCCCAAGCTTTCGTCATGATCCTTGTCCAAAAATGCAAAGTTGAAAGGCGACGAGTAGATAAGAACCCGAATTTGGTGGTCTGTATTTTGGGTCAGAGATTTAGCATAGAGAGTTTGCAATTTTCGATGTTGTTTATAGAGTTCTAATGAAAATTGCAAATGGTGTATTAAGTTTACTTTTAATTAGCTCAATAATGTGAGCTTTAAGTGTCATTAAGATTGCAATAACACTAGCCATTGAAACCCAACTAAATGGGACACTAGTCATTGAAACCCAAGAGGTGGAGAATTGAAGGGTCTAGGGACTGTATGGAAGAAACAATCGTGAAAACTGCAAAAAACAAGGTTGCATGTCACTTTTATTTGCCTGACATGACCTTCGTTTGGAAAAAAATGAACATTTGAACTTTCGTTTGGAAAACAGAAGACCTTCGTTTGGACCTTTGTTTGATTATGCACTTTCGTTTATGGAGTTGATGATATTAGTTTAGATATTATATTTAGCATTTAACACTCAATAAAGAACAAAGAAATAAATGTCAACTCAAACAC
The DNA here is from genome assembly GCA_947069175.1 of Scalesia atractyloides. NCBI lineage: Eukaryota > Viridiplantae > Streptophyta > Magnoliopsida > Asterales > Asteraceae > Scalesia > Scalesia atractyloides. The sequence goes on along the minus strand of CAMTDV010000030.1, from coordinate 11,150,617 downwards.
ACAAGACATAATAATGAAATTCATACTTACATTTATTACGGTTCGAGTCCGGGTTACAACAAGTTATTATACATCAAGTGTCTAACCGAGATCTTTATAAAATTAACATTTTTAAATCTCGAAATTTTTTACGCTAAATAAATTATTGGAGGAAAAATTATAAATAATAAGTTATAAACATTCGTCTTATATTTATTACTATTTAGATTTGATTTTCAAAACATGTTGGTTTTTGTAAGATCCCTTTTTACGGATTTTATAATTATCCCGATGACAATCTGTTTAAGGAATTTTCATGGGTATTGAAGCCTAGTGGAGAATTGTTTATTCATCAAACAATTGATGCTGCTAAAGATAATGTAAAATCCTTTTACTTATCAAAGTCAAGTTAATCCTTGAGTTTGACAATTGAATATTCATTTCTCTTTGACCATTTGCAGACAACTTCCTCCTTGAACATGAGTCATTAGTTGTAGGGTTTTTAGATATTGAGGTGGTTTCGATGGAAGAAGTATTGTTTGAAGGTGTAAAGTGCTTTTGGGTGGAAACGTCCGGCGACGGAAAATAGGGTATGGGAATCTATATATTGTTGAGGGTGGCAGTTTTGATACTGTTGGTGGGTGGTGGTGGCTGTTGGTTGGTGGGGGTAGTGATGGCTTGAGGTAGCGGTAGAGGGAGAGGGGGATGTAGAGAGATATAGAGAGAGATAGAGAGGGGTAAGAGTTTTATATATATATATATATATGGTTTAAGGGAGAGGATCATGAGAAAACTAGATATAAATGAGAAAACTAACTAAAAAAGCAAAAAAAAATAGCATTAAAAGACATACAATTTTTTTTATAATTTTTTTATAAAAAATCCCTGCATATTATGTATAAAAAAACTTTTTTTTCAAAAAAAAAAAAAAACTTGTACTGCACATATGCACTATATGTGTACTACACATGTGCATTATATGTATATGTTGCACATGTGCATTATATGTTTTTTTTTAAAGTTTTTTTATATAATATATATCACGAATTTTTATAAAAAAATCACAAAAATAAAATAAAATTTTGATATGTTTTTTTGGTTTTTAGTTAGTTTTTTGGTTCTCATTTAAACTAGTTTTCTCATGATCTATCCCCTAGGGTTTAAATAGGGTTAGTTTAATTAATGCCTTTAATAAAATAAAAAATGAAATGACAAAACGCCTCTGACTAACAAGGTCATTGGATAGGGTTAACTCAGTTAGATTAAAGTTGCAATGTTAAAACATTTTAGACCCATATGGTATAAATGAAACATTTGAAAATAATATAGATTTTATAATTGTTATTATTGATTTAAAATCAGTAATAATTAGTGTATTTGTAAAAATAGAATTTTTATTAAATAATTCCTTATTAAATAAATATCTCAATTTCATTTCTTATTAAAATTTCCAAAATGGAAAATATTTTTATGATTTTTTAAGATTTTTATACGTATATATTTGTATAATTAAAATGCATTTTTATAAATTAAATTTTCATAATGGAGTTGAATAAATGTGAATGGAAATTGTTGATAGGCTAGGAGATGGCTACAAAGTCCAAATTTCCTAAATTGTGTAATAGGTCACAAAACATCGTGATGTCAACCATAAAATACACCAAAAACCACAAATATAGAATAAATATTACTGAAACACCATATATGTGGGTTTTATTTTGTGTTTTGGATGATAAGGCCTTGATTATCTGATGACTAACATTATTTGTTTTATGTTATTATCATGTTATGTTTCATATTATATTCATAGTTCTACGATGGTGTGTTTGGAGTTTTTTATGGACTACTAGGGTTTCAATATAATGTTTTAGTAATCTTCAATTTGTAATTTGTGAGTTTTAGGGCTGAAATTATAGTGTTTTATAACTTTATACATTTTTTTTAGAGATTTAGACTTTGTAGATGAACCACACCTTTGTTAAAAATAAATAACCAAATTGTATTATTGAGTGGAATGAAAGTAAAAGTACTATGAAAAAATGGAATTGGGAAATAAATACAAGATTGGGAATTCATGGATGTTATAAAAACTATGGAGTGCATATTCATTGGTTATGCTTATCACAGTAGTGCACATCGCTTTCTTATACGCGAGTCCAAGTAACCATGTGTACACAAGAACACCATTATAGAGGTAAGTCTTAACATTGTCTCATATTTTTGAAAATTTGTTTCTTATGCTAGGGCAAACACTTATGAGTTCATCAACACCGATTGATGATGCGCATGCAAGCTCATCAACATCGGTTGATGATACAATTCATGACGAAACACATGAAAGACACAAGATTGAAGAGGGTCAGCTTATCCGAAGCAAAAGTGGAAGGGTTTAAAAATCCTTTGGTCCAAACTTCATGAGCTATATGGTTGTGGTCGAGCCTCATACCTACTAGGAAATAGTTACCTCTTCAGAAAGACTTCAATGGAAAGAAGCACTCAAGAATGAAATTGATTATATAATGCAAAATCATACTTGGGAGCTATTTGATCTTTCATCGTGTTGCAAATCACTTGGATATTGTTGGATGTTCAAAAAAAGATGAAAACCGATGGAAGTATTGATAAATACAAGGCTTGGTTAGTTATCAAAGGTTTTAAACAAAAAGAAAGTCATGATTACTTTGAGACTTACTTGACTGTGTTCACACTTGGAGGTGCAACTATATCTTGGAAATCGTCCAAGCAAACTTTGATACCTAGATCCACGACTGAATATGAATTTATCGCCTTGGATAAGCTGGAGAAGAGGCAGAGTGGCTATGTCAATTTGTGGAATATATTCCAAGATGTCCAAAGCCTTTGTCGGCTATTTGCATACATTGTGACAACCAATCAGCGATTGGTAGAACACAAAGCTCAATGTATAATCGCAAATCAAGGCACATGCGACATAGACACGACATAGTATAACAACTACTCTTAACGAGGGTTATCACGATTCAATATGTGAAGTCAAAAGATAACATTGTAGACCCGTTAACGAAAAGCTTAAGCAAATAGTTAATTTTCACATCGTCAATAGGAATGGTACTAAAGCCCATGCAAAAAACGGTATGAGGGAGACTTAACCTAAATATCTGGAGATCCCAAGAATTATGTTTAATAGGACAACTTAATCATATGACCAAAGATGGAGTTACTCTGGGGGAGTACCTAATGTGCGTGTTTTAGTGTGTTGGTCTAGTTAATTTAATAACTCTAAGCACGATTAGGTGGGCTGACTTAATAACTTTTAAAACACGATTATTTAGTTTTAAATTTATAAGATATGATTATTACTTAGACTAAACATACACAATAGGTAAGTATACCTATCGTTTGTAATAAAGTTTATATAAGAATCAAATATCAAACCCAAAGGAAAGGATACGACTTATAATAGTTAACTTTAAATTTCCACCTAGTTTAATTAATTATCTTTTGTTATTTTTATATTAAAACCATAAAATAAAAGCAAGTAATAGATGATTAGTAGAGAATATCAAGAGCACGAAGAGTGTTGATTTGGATTTCCGAATCCATTAGGGATGAATTTTAGTTATTTTATTGGCAAGAGGTGATATTAATTAACTTAAAGACTCGATTCCTAGCTAAGGTTAACGACGAATTTTTATTAGATTTACAAGATGTGACTTTAAAGTTAAAATAGAATTAGAGCCGGTTAAAGGTAATTAATCGCCCAATCTTAGAGAAAGGTTATTTTTAAGAAGCAATCCCCTAATCTTGGGTTAGTTATATCCAACTACTCTTTTTTTACATTGTTCCCATGGGTTGCAATCCTCTATTGGCATACCTTTGTCTCACTTCAAAGGTAGCAAGAATATATCAAAGTGCTTCCCACGGGTGCTAATGACACTTGTGATTAATTAGGGTGATTGATCTTTATTTAACGAGTGACGTTATAATAAAAAATATACAAAGACGTATAGTATTTTAACATGGGTTCACCAACTCTTGGACTGCGTCAAGTCTAACATATAGACCGTGTTAGACGAGTCACAAGACCAAGTTTTCGCTAATCGTTGAGGCTAGCATATAGACCGTGCAGGCCAACAACGATACTCTTTATAAACAAAGGTTGATCACAAGATGTGTTTCTACAAATGGGTCAACCACTTCTCAAAGATCGGGTTTCCGTTATTAGTATATGGGTTGTTACACACCATGAGTGTACTAATAAGCTTCACCTCCTTTGGTTATCAAGAACTCCCGCAAGATCAAAAACAAAAACAATCACAAGCTCATTATGAAAGAAAAAGGGTAGAAGGAGTTATTAAAGACACACCACAACTCTTTGCCAAAGACTAAACATTTAATTCATACCAAGTTTTAGCTTTAACCCAAGAAACACAAGGAGTTTAGCCTATAATGGCCATATATTGTCCAAACACAATGATTATTGAGTGAATCTTAATGGATCAAGTATGATAGGATTAAACAACTTGAAGTAGGGTTGTTGATTACAAGTCCCCCCCTCTCAAACTAAGCTATTACAAGTATTTTTTGGAGCGATCCCAAACTCATTTTGGCCTCTCAAGATCAGAGGCTTAGTGTGTGAAACGTGGAAGGGGAGTGGGTGAAATGGGATGGTGAAAACGAGCAGCCAAGGGCCTCTATTTATAGGCTCGGTGAGCCTAGGGGAGCACGGGTGTGCCTAGGTGGCACGACTGTGCATGGTGAGGATTCTCGATGTACTTCTTGTCCTTTTCTGATTTCGTGTGTTGCAATTCTGTTATAGGCTGGGCGTGCATGGGTCGGCATGACCGTGCCTGTCCAGGTGTCCCGACAAGGCTTGAACAGGTGGCATTCTTGGTCGGTTCTCGAACCTTCTATCCTTGTCTTATCCTAAGCACATGCGTGCCTGGCTGTTGGTGGACTTTTGTTGACCATTTGTTGGGTTGACTTGTTGACTTTGTGCTTCTTGGTGTTGTGCACGGCCATGCCGATAGTCTGGCACAGCTGTGCCTATTTGGCAACTTGCTGATTTTCTTAGAATTCTCTAGTTTTAACTTCGTCTATGCTCGTTTTTCACTTCTTTTCATCCTGAGACCTAAGAAACCTCTATTTGTAAAATAGGAACGATTCAGTTAGTATTTTCAACTAAAATTCATTAAAGTACTAAGATTTAGGGGGTAATTATGCACTACAATATGTATAATTGATGGCACATTAGTACGTACACTAAATAAAAGGGAGTCATGCATCTCATGCTGTAACACGCCAAAACAGGTTCGGTAATTAAACTACGTTAATATTGCCGATATGGTAAAAATATATGTCACACCCTAACCGATGGCAGAAACATCGAGATGAGACGAACAAATCGCTCAAAGCATCATAACACTATTGTGAAAATATAATTTAAATCAAATTCATAAGAAATACTAAAATGTCATACAAGATTCAAACATGATCAAAATTGTATCAAACATAATCAAGATATTGCTTATTTCTAAGATGGGTTTCTAAGTTCATCCTAGCTTGTTTTCTTGATCACTTCGTCTATCAACCTGCAACATGTATTAAAATAATGATCAATAATAATGTTGGTGAGTATACAAGGTTGATATATAGCATAAATAGAATAAAATATTTAAACGTGCTCACATCCAACATGAATAACATAATACCAGTTACTAATATGCTGAAACTTTGTAAACTATATGTCAATCCAAAGTTTCCAACGCAATCTTGACTTTCCCCAAGACTCAAGGGAGTTTAACATGGTTTACTTAACAATACCCCAAGACTCAAGGACGATGCGTTAATCCTATAGTGCTATAATTGTTAAGGTAGGCTTGATCGAAGTTAATGGACATATAGACACAAAATGTATACATAGAATATGAGATTAACAAATATCAAAATGTCTTCATGTTTAGTTGTGGATAGAGTGTGACTATAAATAAGTTTCAAGTGTTGCATGTTTTTGTATAGAATACATGTTGCACCCAAAGTGTTTAAAACTAAAATGGGCTCGAGTATACTCACTGTTTGCAAGTGGTTTCCACAAACGTGAGATGGTCGTCTTGAGCGGTTGAAGTACCAATTTATCATAACAAGGATGAACAAGGTGTGTAAGTAGAAGGATTTAGAAGTTAGAATGTAAATGGGATTTGAATAAGAGATAAATAGTAATAATAATAAAAATAATAATAATAATAATAATAAGAAGAAGAAGAATAAGAATAAAAATAATAATAATAATATTTATATAATAATAAATAATGAATTGACAATAATACTTAAATTTGCAAGTCTAAATAAGTAAATAACAAAAATTAAAGGAGTTATATATTTTTATTATGTAATAATAATTAATGAATTAGTAATAATGATCTAATTAGAAGACTAAACAGGAAAATGACAAAATTAAAAGAGTTAGTTTTTTTACATTTTTAGTATCTAATAGTAACTAATAAATTAGTAATAATGATGTAATTGTAAGACTAAATAAGTACATTCCAAAAGTAAAAGAGTTAGTAGTATGATTAGAAGGGTTAGTAGTTAGTAGCATGATTAAAATTTTAGTGATTGTTGCCATGGTTAAATAAGTTAGAATGGTTAGTAATGTTAGACAAATAATAAATAGTTAGGCATTATAATAATTGATCATGGTTAGTAATGTAAGATGAAAACAACATAATTAAAGGTAAAAAAATGAAAAAGAAAAAAAACCCCAAGATTGGTCCTTATTTTGGTGATGCACCATCTTTGTTTGCCATGACAAACATTGATGACATTTCATAAGGACTTCTCCAAAATAAGAAAGTATGAAAACACAAAGAAAAACAAGAAGAAGAGAAGAAGGTGAAAGGAGAAGGAACACACTTTCAATAGGGGAGAAGAATTCTTTAAGAAATGGCAAAGAAAAAGTGGTTGGATGAGTGTGGTACTTATAGGTGATGGATTATGGTTTAAGGTGGTGAAAGAAATATGGAAAGTTGAAAATTGGCCCATTAATATATTTTTGTGTTTTATTTGGGCCTAATGTCATGGGCTTATTTGTTTTATGCATTTCTTTTTTGTAATTTGTATAAATTTGAGTTTCCAACATAATTTATAAACATAACATGACATAATAGTTGATTCGTTGGGTCTCGAATATCGAATTTACACAACATAATTCGGTTTTGGAATGATTTAATCGTGTCTTGATGATTATATGAATAACACTAATTATTGATAAAATATAAATTCCATTATGATCATAAGTCTCGGATTACAATGGTTGAATATGAAAAACACAAAAACAAATGCTTCAACAATTGCGGAATGTTACAATATATATACCCGACAAACATTAGGATTTAGTTAAATAAATCTAATGTTAAATAAAAAGTGTCAGATACTTTTAGCATGTAAAAGTTTATAAAAAGGCCCGGGTTATCGAGACATAAAGTAAGGCGGAATGTAAACCTCCCAGAAATTTGGTAATCTAACTAGGGATGTTTAACCTAGTTGACTACACATATTATGTTGATAAAAGAGGGGATGGTGTCTTAAACATAATAAAACCGAACCTTAGGGACTAAATGGGGTTAAGTGAAATGATGAGGTATTAAAGAATGAAAGCACAAAAACACACACAAGAGTGTGTTTGTGTGTCGTTGTTTAGAGAAGAGAAGGGGGGAGAAGAACCCTAAAATTTTCAAACACCAATTCTAGCAAATTGGAGTATGAATAGATGTCAGACCCCGATTTCCACGTATGTCCGGGTGGGCTTGGTGTGACGTAAGTTCATAACATTATAACCAATATAACACAGAGCAACACAACGTAAGTCTTGGATTTAAAATATAATTACAAACCGATAATGTTTAAAGTTCAAAATAATAAATACAAATGGCTTGTAATAAAGATCCATAGGCAGATCGTAAATATACATAAAATGATGTTCAACATACTTTGGGCATGACTAAGAACTTGCAAAATTCTCTACGTCACTACCAAGCAGCTCCCAGCCTATTACGTGTTGTACCTGTATCTTAGTCTTTTGAAAATACGTCAGTTTACACTAGTAAATACAAATAACCGACACATTTTGAAAATCTTTCAAAAATTGATTTAAGTGCACATGGCACATTTTCATAAATAACTTGGGACAATTCAAAATGTTCTTGTGTACAGTTTACAGGTCTGTCAATACATATGGGGTCCGGTGCAGAAACCGAATAACCTGATTAACCGACATGCCACTTAATTAACTCACATGGAAAATATAAAATTTAGCATAAGCATCTGACAGGTGTATGCCTACACCCCGTGCATTTGGTCGTGGCCATTAGTAACTTAAATGATTCGAGGATATCCAGGACACGGTCGAGTTAACCCCCAATGTTTAAGTTATCAGATATACAGATTAAAATGGGTTATGAGATGTAATAAATCACAATCCGACAACATGTTCCCATACCCGACCAAGCGGTAATAATTTACCGTATCCCAAGCCCGTATAGAGAAAATAGGTTAAAAGTATTTACCTGAACTAGTCCTTCAAATGAATAAATAACTCAGCCGTTAATCAAGAAGATAAGTAGCGAATACAATCTACAGGGAGGCTCTAGTCTGGAATGATGGTATTATTAACCAATTAGAATGCTAACGGGTTTTTAGTTAAGTCATAGACTTGAACCGGCTAGTCTTAAGTTTAATAATTACGGTACGATAAGCTAAGACTTGTTTATAATGGGAAAACATATAACATTCTGGATTTTGATGTAAAAATGATAAGGTTAAACCTGTTTCGGTTAAATTAGGTAAACTAGTCACGTAGGCTTAACTGTACGCATATAAATGAAACTTGGTAACCGGACGAGTCATATACAAGTTCCATATGTCATTATACTTTAAACATGTTATAATGTCAGTTGGATATCAATATGTATGCCCGTTAAGGTTTTAAAATCAACTTAAGCCTCGAAAGGGCGTTTTGGTCATTTTACGACTTATAAAAGAAGCTTACAAGTATACTGATGTCATGGTCATAAACATTCTGGAAAAATATTAAATTTGTGATGTTATATCAGTAGGATATCAAATATATGTATGGTTTATAGTTTAAAACAAAACTATGCCCCGTATGGGCATTTTGGTCATTTCATACATAGCTTTGATAGCTTAATTGGGATTTTGAGTTTAGAACATATACCTACTGTAAAAATATTTAAAATAAGTTTCATAATCAGTAGGTAACAAGTTTTGGTTCATAGATATGATTTTAAATCATACTATGCGCCGAAAAGGCGTAAAGTCGCTAAATGACGATTTAATTGATGTTTATAGAAATCTGATGTTATGACAGGTTTATATGATGAAAGTATGTTTTATAATAGAATACAACAGTAATTATAATTTTTTGTTCATAAAGAATGATTAAATCCCATTTTATGTGTCGTAAGGGCAATATCGTCATTTAAGGACTTAATACAAAGATTTATTTGTAAACTCAGTTTATAATCTGATTTAATATCCCAATAAGTCCTACTTATGATATTACATCACTAGGTAATTTATTTGATGAAGAAATTATGTTTAGAAACCATTCTTTGTGCCAAAAGGGCATTTTAGGCATTTTAATGCGTAAATTACGACATGTATACAAAACTCAGTTTATGACCAGGATCATGACATCAAAATAAGTTTAATAACTTATCATATCAGTAGGTAGTTGATATGTATGCTCATTTAAGTTTAAAACCTCATTTTATAAAAAAGCGCATTTTAGTCAAGTTTAGGCATAATAACGGAACTTGCAAAATAAACTCAGATTACTATATGACCATATGTTATAACTCTAGAGGGTTATACTACAATATGACATGGTCATAATGCAACTTAGAATCAGTAGTTAAAGTTGCTAATTCGGGTCAGAATCGAAAGTCAAAGTAGAAGTAAAAAATTCATGACTTTCGGCTTAAACCTGGAATTGACGAGCCGAACATGTTTACACATGTTCTAACAATTATTACCAAGTTATTAAAGTGATAAAACAAATTTTATAACATCTACATTAACATATATAAATTTATTTAATATATGACCCGTTTGACTTTTTATGAACATAACTTTGACCCGTCAATTGACCAAGCAAACGTGATTTCCGGAGGTGCCCTCTTGAGGGATTAACATCTACCTTATTACGATCGCGTAGCCATGTTTGCATCAAACAATGGCTGGACCATAATGGTCTTAACCGATGGTCAAAGCGTTTTTACGTAAATGCTTTGACCTTTGGCTTAAAGCCTACAAAACTGAAAAGAAAAGGTTGGAACACTTACAAGTGGTCCAGGAGAGAAAAAAATAACTTAGAGGATGTTCCCAAGGATCTCAGGAACTTCCAAGTAAGCAAGAGATGAGAAGATTTAAGAATGAGCTAGGAAGTGAGGCAATCAAGGCCTCTATTTATACTTGAAGATGAAGCATTAGATCATGCCACGTGTTAGGGGCTGTTGTGAGAGGTCTCCAGGTGTCCATTGAGGTGTCAAGAGCTGCCAAAGTGTAGCAAGTCGCGTGAATGGTGGCAGCATAACAAGTTGCCAAAGAGTCTGCCACTGGGAATCCCTTACGGACTGTAAGGGTGATGGCTTACGGTCTGTAAGCCTTCTTGCACGCCTACAATTTGAAATTGTTACGGACCGTAAGGACCAGGCCGTGCGGTCTGTAACCGCCTCTTAATGAAATCAGCCCCTTTAATCTTACGGTTCGTAACCATGCATGGTTACGGTCTGTAAGACCTCTTCGGAAACCAAAATTTGGCCTTTTTACACTATTGGTCCCTCAACTTTTATAGTCGCCATTCAGAGGTTATAATTAAACATAACGACAACTTTGGTCCCTCTCGCTTAGCACGTGGCATACGAGGATCATCGGGACACGTGTTGGGATTTGTTTGGACGGGTTTTTACGAGGTGGTACATCCTCACCCCCTAAAAGAAATCTCGACCTCGAGATTTTATTCAAAAAGATGGGTGTACTTTTGTCGCATAGTGGACTCAACCTCCCATGTATATTCGGGGCCTCGACGGGCATCCCATTTGACCTTTACAATAGGCACGTGCTTTCTCTGAAGCTTTTTAACCTGTCGATCTTCGATCGCTATTGGTTTCTCAACGAACCTCAGGTTTTCATCAATTTTCACATCTTCATGTGACATTGCTAGCGACTCATCGGCTAGACATTTCTTTAAGTTTGAGATATGGAACACATCGTGAATTCCACTTAGCCTCTCCGATAACTTGAGCTTATATGCTACTGACCCGACATATTCGATGATCTTGAATGGTCCTATATATCTTGGGCTCAACTTGCCCTTCTTTCTGAAGCGCATCACGCCTTTCCAGGGTGATACCTTAAACATAACTTTGTCCCCTATTTGGAACTGAAGAGGTTTACGCCACTTATCTGCATAACTTTTCTGCCTATCTCTGGCAGCTTTAAGACGATCCCAGATTTGTATTATCTTATCCGTCGTCTCCAGGACTATCTCAGGTCATGTTAGTTGGGCTTCCCCAACTTCAGCCCAACATACGGGCGTTCGACAGTTTCTCCCAAATAAGGCCTCAAAAGGAGCGGCCTTGATGCTTGTATGATAGCTATTATTGTAGGAGAATTCAATTAGGGGTAAGTGGTCATCCCAACTTCCACCTAAGTCGATCACGCATGCATGTAGCATGTCTTCCAACGTCTGAATAGTACGCTCACCCTGTCCGTCAGTCTGCGGATGGTAAGCCGTACTAAAATTCAATCGCGTGCCCAATGCTTGTTGGAAGATTTTCTAAAAATGAGAAGTGTATCTAGTATCTCTATCGGATACAATAGCTACTGGCACGCAGTGCAGGGACACAATTTCGTCCACATATAACTTGGCCAATTTGTCGGAGCTGTAAGCCTCTTTTATTGCCAAAAAGTGAGCTGACTTAGTCAATCTATCCACTATGACCCAAATCGTGTCACAACCACGTTTAGTCTTTGGTAACTTGGTGATAAAGTCCATGGTTACCATTTCCCATTTCCAATTGGGAATTTCAAGTTGTTGTCGTAAACCTGACGGTTTTTTATGTTCAGCTTTAATCTGTGAACACGTCAGACATTTAACTACATGGGTGGCTATGGATTTCTTCATACCCATCCACCAATAGTTCTTTTTCAGATCTTGCTACATTTTGTCACCACCTGGGTGAACTGAGTATTTTGAATTGTGCGCTTCTTGGAGGATTAGATCTCTAAGTCCTCCGAAAACTAGAACCCAGATTCTATCTTTAAGTCTGAAAATTCCATCATTTCCTTGTGACAACTGATCAACAGTTCCATCTAATCCTTCACTTGGAAGGTTTGCCTCCAACAGGGCTTGTTTCTGCGCCTCTAGTAGCTTTTCATTCAAGCTATTTCTGAGCTCAATGCTTTTAGCGTTAATCCTAATCGGCTTAACCTTTTCTTTTCGACTAAGCGCATCAGCGACTACATTAGCCTTACGCGGATGGTAGCGGATCTCACAATCGTAATCATTAAGTGTTTCCATCCGCTTACATTGTCGCATATTCAAATCCTTCTGGTTGAACAAATGTTGGAGGCTTTTGTGATCAGTGTATATGATACACTTTGTTCCATATAAATAATGCCTCCACAACTTAAGTGCAAATACAGCGCCACCCAGCTCTAAGTCATGGGTGGTGTAATTCTTTTCATGCACCTTTAGTTGTCGTGATGCATAGGCAATTACTTTGCCCCTTTGCATTAGCACACAACCCATGCCAGTGTGTGAAGCATCATAATAAACGACAAATTCCTCAATGCCTTCTGGCAGAGTCAGTACTGGAGCATTGCTCAACTTCTGCTTCAGAGTCTCAAATGATTCCTGTTTTTTTTGGACCCAATCGAACTTGACATTTTTACGGGTCAATGTAGTCAAAGGAGTGGCTATTCTTGAAAATTTCTCTATAAATCTTCTATAATACCCAGCCAGTCCTAAGAAGCTACGAATCTCTGAAGGTGTATTCGGTGCTTCCCAGTTCATAATCACTTCAATCTTGGAGGGATCAATTTGGATACCATGTTCACTAACAACATGTCCAAGGAATTGGACTTAGCGAAGCCAAAATTCTCATTTGGAGAATTTGGCATAAAGCTTCTCCTTCTGTAATAACTCTAGGATGCACCTTAAATGTTTCTTATGATCAAAATGATTATGAGAATAGATAAGTATGTCGTCTATAAAGACAATAACAATTTTATCCAAGTATGGTTTGCAGACTCTACTCATGAGATCCATGAATGCTGCAGTGCATTAGTGAGCCCGAAAGGCATCACTAAGAACTCATAGTGGCCATATCTAGTCCTGAAGGCCGTTTTCGGAACATCTTCACTTCTGACCTTTAGTTGATGATAGCCCGATCTTAAGTCTATCTTCGAGAAGTAGCTTGCTCCTTGAAGTTGATCAAACAAGTCGTCGATCCTGGGCAAGGGATAACGATTCTTGATCGTTATCTTGTTAAGCTCACGGTAATCAATGCACATGCGCATTGAACCGTCCTTCTTTTTAATGATTAGTATTGGAGCTCCCCACAGTGATGAACTAGGCTATATGAAGCCTTTTTTCCAAAAGGTCATCTAACTGAGTTCTCAACTCTTTCATCTCGGTCGGTGCTAGGTGATAAGGAGCTCTTGCAACTGGTGCAGCTCCAGGTAGGATATCTATTCTGAATTCCGCTTGCCGATCTAGAGGTAAACCAGGTAATTCTTCAGGGATCACATCTGGATACTCAGAGATGATAGGTATATCTTCAATCTTCGGTTTCGGTTTATCGACGGTTACTTGTGCCATGTAGATGACACAACCTCTCTTCAGACATCTGGATGCCTTAAGCATAGATGCTTTTCAGGAAATCCATAATGTATGTCTCCATGAATGGTGTGTATATCACTGGATGGGGATTTAATCTCGATGAATTTCTTATCACAGGCAATACGGGCTTGATTAAAGGATAACCAATCCATACCTAAAACCACATCGAACCCCGCCAATTTCATTGGCAGAAGAGAGATAGGGATAGAATGATTTTTGACTTATATAAAGCATCCATCAAGAATGGATGAAGCAGTTTCAATAGTTCCATTAGCGAGTTCTACTTCGTATGTTATGTCTAGAGTTCTTATGGGCATGTTCAAAAGTTTGCTAAACTTATGGTCCACAAATGACTTATCAGCGCCCGAATCGAAAAGAACTCTAGTATAAATGTCATTAATGAGGAAAGTACCTGTGATGACATTATTATCGTTGACTGCCTCTCGAGAGTTCATCTGAAAAGTTCGACCATTCGTCTTTTTTGCCCCACCATTCTTGGCATTGTTATCTTTGTTCTTGGGGCAGTTAGTTTTAATGTGGCCTTTCTCGCCACAGGTAAAGCAAGTTGCATCTTTCAGATCCTTGCATTCCTGGGTTTTATACCCCGCTTTCTTACAAATACCGTAAGGCTTGACTTGCAGATCAAACTGACACTGTCCCCCATGTCGTTTGTTACAGAATTTGCACACTGGCCTATTATCAGACCCGTTGTGGTTCTTATTGAACCCACACTTGTTCTTCTTCTTAAACTTCTGGGAGTTATCATCCTCCGTCTTTCTTTTCCCATCAGTCTCAGCCCTGACTAATCGGTGCCTCACTAGATCTTGAGTGAGTGTCAGTGATAGGTCTACAACAGACCTATATGTGTTGGGCTTCGAAGCCCTGACCATACCCTTGATTTCCAACGCTAGGCCACCAATGAAACGTGTTATGCGTTTGGGTTCAGGGGTGATGAGATATGGTACTAATCTTGACAAGGAGTTGTAGTCGGTGACATATTTCCGACAATCCAAGTTCTTCATTGACAGAATCAAGAAATCTGACTCAATCTTTTCCACCTCGTGAGGTGGGCAATAAGTATCCTTAACTAGGTCCACAAACTTGGACCAGTTCAAGTTGTACAAATGTACTTTTCCAGCGGATTAAACCATAGCCTTCCACCAGAGAAGGGCATCGCCCTTAAACGATTGTGATACAAATTTCACTATATCCTTGTCAGCACAGCCGCTGATCTCAACAATTTTTTCCATCTCATCCAACCACCTCAGGGCTTCAACTGCCCCTTTCTCCTTGTTAAAATCTCGAGGCTTACAGTATTTATAGGAACAACCATCTTTGATATGTATCTTGTGCTGATGTTCTTTCCTCTCACTCCTCACATTTGAGGAGTGTACTGAGTTTTCCTTTTTTTATCAAAGGGAGGAGGCTTCGAGAATTGTTTAGAAGTATGTTTGGAGGTGTGTTTGGATGTATGTTTGGAGTGAGAAGCACTCGACTCCTGTTGCTTTGTTATAAAGGCATTCATGGCCTTGCCAACTTCTGTGGCTATAATCGCTTGTAGTTCGTTTTTATCAACATTAACGGTAGTGTTTGCATTATCATCGTTGCGTCTGCTACTGGCTTCATCATAATGTGCCATCTTATCTGCTTGGTACTAATCACCAAGTAGTATTAATTAATCATTGCATTATGTATAAACCATGGTATTATTAACGATAATGCTTTTAAAATGGATATATAAATCCTTTGCCTTTTAGGGCTAGTGGTCATAATGCCACAATTTGTCAGGATTAAAACATTTTAAATGGATGTTATAAATAATTAGACTAGGTCTTCAAATGACCATCAAAGGCAACTGAATTTGGACGTAGTCCTACATTTTTAGACAGTGGATCATAACGTCACATATGTCATTGTCATAATGACTATTTAAGATTGCTCGTAAGCTTGTCACAAAGGACTTGTATTATGGCACTAAATGCCTTGTCATAAAAGACGATAAAAATTATGGCATAGAGCCCTATCCCAAGGGATATAGGAATGTGGCACAAGGCCTGTCACTAAGGACTTATAGATATGGCACAGAAGGCCTTGTCACTAAAGGAAATATAATTATATATATAAGCCATATCAATTGATCGAGAGAATTTTTAAAGATTTGGACAGGGAGTCATAGACTACAACTGTCTTTGTCACTACTGGACATAAAGTATGGCTCGTAAGCACTACATCTCTAATGGATGTTGTTTAATAACCTGTAGGTATTTCATCACTAATGGATGTTAAATCATAGCTCGTAGGCTTTACATTACTAATGGATGTTTAATCATGGCTCGTAGGCACTACACCACTAATGGATGTTTATTCATGGCCCGTAGGCACTACACCACTAATGGATGTTTAATCATGGCCCGTAGGCACTACATCACTAATGGATGTTTAATCATGGCCCGTAGGCATTACATCACTAATGGATGTTTTTATTATCGCACTGATGATACTAGTCGGTCGGGATCAAATTTGATCACGTAGGCTATAAGGTTTGGATATCGTCCATCACCTAGACGGCTAGTGTGGTTCCTCAAGTCACACTGGCAGGAGGGCTAACATTACTTGAATGTTAACACAGAATAATTTTCTTAATGGTTTAAATGATTTAGTCATGGTCATAGTGACCACATATACTGGGGGCGTGAACATAGTTCACCACCTCTGGATAGAAGAGATGATCTTCCTTAACTATCATTGTATAAGGCTTTACTTCTTAACTACCATATTTTCCAATTAGTGTGACCTTATCACTCGGCTGGTGTAAACCATTAAGAAGATCTTTAGGATTTATATAGTGGATCAATAAAGTTCGAATTAATATCGAGACGATCGCTTGAATAAAAGGATGTAATGAAATACATATACATAATAAATTCCAAAAGTTATCATTAAAAGAAATAACATTGCATAAATGCCTTAAACAGGACTTTTAAATACAAAATTTTATCCATGCAGGGACAAAATAAGAAACATGTCCTCGCAGGGACTAAAAGTAAATAACATGTCCACGCAGGGACTTCTTGGAAAAATAATTACATAAATTAAATATAAGGATTTTATTCATCCTTCTTCCCTTTAATCATTTTAGTAAATCTTTTAAAGAATTTACTAGTTTTCTTATCGGATCTCTCAGCCTACTGTTGTATTTCCTTCATTCGTTCAAGGGCCTCATTAATGGCCTCCAATTGTTGTGATGGCTGAGGTTGCGGTGGTGGTTATGGCATCATCGGATACTGGTACCCATAATGTGGATATCCAGTAGGTGGGTAAGGAGGGTAAGGAGGTGGGTAAAGCGCATTTTGCACGACCGCTTGCATATAAGGGTCGTTTGCTGGTGTCTGGTAAAAGTCTACCGAAGTAGAAGGATAAAATGGGTTGTATCCGGACGAACCCGGATAACTGGGTATTGGGTTTTCAAAACCCAGCGGTGGTTGTTGTACCAAAGGTGGTGGTATTGGGTCGACCGCAGGTTGTGGTTGTTGTACCTCAAGAATTGTAAGGTAGGTCTGGGGCAAAGGTGGCAGCGATCCCGACCTTTGTCCTGCACGCACCAACATGCGTGCACCACGCTTTCGTCATGGTTGTGGTTCAGGTGGTGGTTGTGGTTGTTCCACCGGTTCCATTTGCGCATCCTCAATAGGAGGCGGTGAAGGTGCATGGTAAGAGGGAGTGTTATGGTAGAAAGCGGTATTGTAAAAATTATATTGTTCCCACCGTTGTTGAAATTCGTCTGGACCCCTATAAGGTGATCCAGCAAGGGAGTTCGAACCACTAGAAAGTTTGATTGGGTGACCAAAAGATACTGTTGGCGGCATTTAAGGATCAGAATCGTCATCCATATGGTCAGGAGAGTCAACAAGAGGGGTAACTGAAGGTGAACGTAAAAAGATGTTAGGGTTAAACTCTCCATGATAAGATTGAGAGTGAGAGTGATGGGAATGAAGGATTTGTAACATCCGTCAAAAACGGATTTACCAAACCCGCTCCGTTTATCAACCGAACAGTCAGTCAAAATTTTCGTTGCGAATTAAATGCCCAAAATATTTTTAAACGATCCGTAATCAATTATTATACGCGAACATATATTTAGTTTTTGAAAAACTGTCAAAAATCGCAAAATAAAAATGAATTGTTTCAGCCGGGTTTCGAACCCGGGTCTGTACCGAGTCACCTAGTGACTTAACTCTCACACACAAACCACTGCGCCGCTTGTTATGTTTGATGAATAACAGAATCATTTAATTGATATAGTGACTTTACAAATTCAAAACCGGCGCCCAAACGGTTCAGTCGTCGGAATCCCGGATTATTCGCGAGTCTTAACACCAATTTACGTTATAACGTAAACCTTTAATCACATATCGGTTATAACCGATGTTTGAAGTCCGCGACCAAAATCAAAACCGCCGGAAAAATTTAAATATCGAACATAGTCCGAAATCAGACCAAATACATTTCGATTATTCCCTATAAATTCAACCACAATCGCCTGCAAACTTTTTCGCTAAAAATCACATCTTTTCACGGCGTAATTTCTCTCGCCGGAATAAACCTGTTCGTCGCCGGAAAACCGGTTTCCCCATTGCCGAGTTTTTCTGAACCTCTGAAGCTTATACCGGAGATACCCTTACCTTTTCCAAACTTTTCGGAGACTTGCTGCTGCAAGACACCTGACGCCGGAGTAGTTTTCTGTCGCCGGAGTTCTGCCGGAAAACAGAGGAAAACGAGTCGGTATACCTCACGCTTATTTTCCTTTCTTTTTACTTCTATCTTACCAGTAATTAACCTAAAACACTAATGAAACTGGAACAAAAGCTCGAACCAGTCAGACCCGATTTCTGGTTCAACATTGACGAAGAAGACGACGCACTTTCGTTAACATATAAGTATAATATAAATCAAGAAATTAATCGGATTAGACACACAGTCCAGCGGTGGACTG
Source organism: Scalesia atractyloides (assembly GCA_947069175.1). NCBI lineage: Eukaryota > Viridiplantae > Streptophyta > Magnoliopsida > Asterales > Asteraceae > Scalesia > Scalesia atractyloides. Next base: position 11,131,742 of record CAMTDV010000030.1, on the reverse strand, counting down.
TGTGCACATAAAACGCTAACGTCTCAAGTTCGAATCCCGGTTCACACACGTTGCCTTAATAAAAATCAAGTTTTTGTTTAACTGAACCGGAGTCGATACCGTTATATGTTAAGTATATTAATAACCGGAATAATAACCAAGTTAGACACACAGTCCAGCGGTGGACTGTGTGTTTGTTTATATCACAGGTCACGAGTTCGAGTCCGGTCCTCAGCACCGACTCGGACAATTAACTCTTCTTTTTAAATAAGGCAGAAAAGGAAATATTTAAATTGTCTTTAAGTATAATAAAAATCAAGTTATATAACATGTTGAACACACAGTCCAGCGGTGGACTGTGTGTTAGATTAAACCACAGGTCCCGAGTTCGAGACCTGTGGTGTGCATGACCGTTTCGCCTTAAACTGTTTTTAAAATAAATGATTTTCTATTAATTCTAATTAATGTATATAAGAAATTAAAATCGGATATATAACGGGTTAGACACGTAGCTCAGTTGGTAGAGCTGCGTGCACACGTACGGGAGGTCTCGGGTTCGAGCCTCACCGAGCGCACAACAATATTCCGCAAACCGGTCAACGACCAGTCAAAGTCAACTGGTCAAGGTCAACTGTAGCAGAAAAAAAATAAATATTTTTATTATTTTTATTTAATTATTTTAATTAAAAATCAATTATAAATACTTAAAAAAATAACATTTTTAAGATTAGAAAATAGCTTCAAACTCACAAAAATTCACCCAACAAACCTACTAAAATAGTTTAATAAAATCCGTTTACTCACCAAACCATAATGCGATTTATCTAGGTTAAATCTCACTCGTGGTTAAAACCACTTCGCGTGCATTCATCATCATCAACCGAACGCACCCACTGTGAGTGAATCTTACAATTTCCCCTTTTAAATTACACGTTTTGGGGTGTGTCATGTGTTATGAAATAATTAATTTATTTATTTAAACTTGTGCCATACCACATCATGACTTAAACTTAGATTGATTTATTATGGTGATTTACTTATATTCCGTTTGTCAAATTACATGAAACTCATACATTAAGCCCATCAGTTCCTCGTGGGAAACGAGTAGAACATCGCGTGCTTCAATTCAAATTCATTATTGTTCATGTGTGTTTTCATTGAGTTTATATTGTTTGTAGTTGTGTTATTCATATTATCATGTTTATGCAATTCATTCATCAGGCCCCTCAGTTCCTCGTGAGAGACGAGTTGAGCATCGCGTGCCTTTAATTGTTTCCATTATTATTCATGAGTGTTTCATTTAACATCTTATGATTGTTGATCAAGTTACATCTAATTTTACTCATGTTTGGTTGTGCACATATTTCATAATCAATTTAAATAAATTGCTCAAATGTTTTCCATAGGATTCACTCGCCAACATTATGTTGATCCAAAAACCTTTTTACACATGATACAGGTGAACAGGTTGAAGCAAGGATAGCATAGGATATGCCTTAGAAGAGAACAAAGGAGTTAGATTGTTAGTTAGATCATGTTGTAGCAATCATTGTAAACTTTCATTTAATTTGTATTAATGAATATGAAACATTTAATAAATGTCATGAGCTTTGATGATAACCCAATCATGCCCCGATCACCTTATCCGCTGCGGGTCGGGGTGTGACAGATTGGTATCAGAGCCATGACTATAGGGATATAGGATAGGTTATTAGACCCTTAGAGCCTATACTATAATCTGCCTAAAATTTTCAATTGATTAAGTGGTTACATACAAACTTGTGATATTTATTTGTTTCATATTTGTTTACATTTCAGTCAAACATACATGCTCATATACATATTCATTATACATATATATACATATTCATTATACATATATCGATGTTCATGTGTTCAATTTATTTTCATACTCTCGTTATCCAAAGATTTTATGCAATTTTCGATTCTCATCAAAGTAAGTTCTGCGACGGGTATGTAGTAACTGGAAGGGTACAAGTACCGGTAGTCGGAACGTCCTGTCTAGGCTGGCATTCGTATAAATCCAATATAACGGACCAGTTTGCCTACCTGGGGACCAACGATGAGAGTACGAAGGACCTATTAGGCCAAAGCATGCCACACCAAACGTCGTTCGAACTAACCCTACTTTGAGGTGTCACCGTGTCTACACCTGGACACATTCCGAACATCACACGTTGTATACATATTTCTCGATTTTCACCGGGTTTTTGTGTACGCAACTAGGCAGAAACCGTGCGAACCATATGAAAAACCGGTAATTCATGGGGGCCCACATGATTACACAAGGTAAAGTATGGCGGCACGACGGGCCTAACAGCGAGCAAAGCCCAAGACATCCTATGGATGTAGTATTTTTGTATAATTATTTTATGAATGTTCATTCTTGAATGCGACCCACGATCTCAACAGCATCCACCTCATACTCTTGTCATGTATTCATTGTAGATGTCTTCTAACCTCGCCCGTAGGAAGATGAGAGCAGGAAAAGCCCGCGAACGCATGGCTACCTTAATCGCTCAACAAATGGCTGCTGTAATACCCAATATTGTAATCCAAGTTCAACAAGCACTTACCAATAATCCTGTCAACCAAGCAAACCAAAACATTTTCAACTCTTCCCCAAACACCACTAAATGCACCTACAAGCATTTCAAATCATGCGACCCTCCGAAATATAAAGGGACTGAAGGTGTCACCGCACTCCTCCATTGGTTTGAAGAAATGGAGAATACTTTTCTAAATTGCGATTGCCCTGATGATCGCAAAGTGCGTTATGCTACCGGTCGACTATATGGGATAGCACTTACTTGGTGGAACACAGAGAAGGCCAAACGAGGTGTGGAAGATGCTATGTCCTTAACTTGGAACGAATTGAAGGAAATCATGACCAGACAATTTTGTCCAAGGAGCGAAATCAAGAAGCTAGAAGATGAATTTTACTCATTGAAGCAAGTGGAAGGAGACCACACCACCTACAACAAAAGGTTCCTCGAATTACATCAAATGGTTCCCAACATGTTTACTCCCCTCTACCGTTTGATCGAGCACTACATTCGTGGTCTTCCGTCAAAGATTCAAGACCCTGTGATAAGTACCAAGCCTGCAACTTTGGAAGCAGCAATGGAGCTAGCAATAGAGCTCACCGAGAACCGAATCCGAAACAAAGACTTCGAGGAGGAGAAGAAGAAGGATAAAGAATCGACTGAAACCTCCGACTCCACCCAAACCGAATCCCCTTCTCAACCCAACCCTAAGAGAAAAAGAGTCGGACGACTTTTCGCTGCTACTCAACGAAATCAACCAGTTTTTCACGCTATACCCATCCGAGCTGTCCCAATCACCCAAGTGGCACCCAACTCAGCTTACCCAAATAAGAAACCATATCTTGGACCTCACCCTCAATGCAACCACTGTTTTTATCATCATCCCCTTACTTTACCTTGCCGGCTATGTACAACTTGTGGACGTTATGGTCATTTGAGCAATGTTTGTCGCACCTTTCAAGACCAAACCTTTTCCCCTACTCAAAACATGGCCCAAACTTATCACCAACCTCAATACCCCATGTTCCCATATGCTCGGGCTTGCTTCAATTGTGGCGACCCTACCCACCTTAGAAACACATGCCCTCAATTGGTTAACATTATCAACACTCAAGCCCAATCAAACCCAGTTAATCAAGTAAACCAAGAAAACCCAACCACTATGCCACCAGCAAGAGGAAGAGTCTTCAATATCAACGCCAATCCTGTCGAAAATAATGACGGCCCAAACGAAGATACTCAGCTAGTCCTGTTTGCCGAAGATCCAGATTCAACTCCTATTGCTTAGTCTTATGTTTTTTTTATCACATGTGTAGACTGTTAGAGAAATTATGGCATATTATATATTATATATTGTTTTCGGTATATGCTTTTGCCGAGGCCGTGGCTCCCCATCCATCGAGGTTGAGTTGGATCCCCATTTTATTATGTGGTTGATCTTGGCGTGCCCGCACGATCGGCTCCGTTTGTTGAGCCTTGATCGGTTACGTAATATTTACATTTCCAGTTCATGCAATATGCTCGGCTCCGTTTGATTGAGCCTTGAGTACACAGATTTATTCTCATTTCCAGTTCATGCAATATGCTCGGCTCCGTTTGATTGAGCCTTGAGTACACAGATTTATTCTCATTTCCAGTTCATGCAATATGCTCGGCTCCGTTTGATTGAGCCTTGAGTACACAGATTTATTTACATTTCTAGTTCATGCAATATGCTCGGCTCCGTTTGATTGAGCCTTGAGTACACAGATTTATTCACATTTCCAGTTCATGCAATATGCTCGGCTCCGTTTGATTGAGCCTTGAGCGCACAGACAATTTCATTATCAGTATCATGTGGTTGTGGTGTTTGTAGTAGAGTCGCATCGAACTAACCATAACTTTCGGATAAAGTCAACGAAAATTTGACAAGTATATGGTGGATACGCCGATGGTACTTCCTATATACAAGTATTCTTGTCAAATAATCGGAGGCATTATCAGGCGGTTATGAGAGGTTCCATGCATAGGCTGTTTGTGTGGTTAAGTTATTCATATTCAGTACATGCAATACGCTCGGCTCCGTTTGATTGAGCCTTGAGCACACAATTTCAATTTCAGTACATTCAATATGTTCGGCTCCGTTTGATTGAGCCTTGAGCACACAATTTCATTTTCAGTACATGCAATACGATCGGCTCCGTTCGATTGAGCCTTGATCGCACAGATATGTTTCATTTCAGTATTTTATGTTTGTTGTATTGATTGTAGAGTTATAGGACTAATCATAATTCACTGATAAAACCAATGAAAATTTGACAAGAATATGGTGGATACGCCGCTGGTACTTCCTATATATAAGTATTCTTGTCAAAGGATTAGAGGCCTTATCGGACGGTTATGAGAAGTTCTATGTAGGATTTATTAGTTTCTTGGTAACCAATCATAACTTGTGGATAAAACTAATGAAAATTTGGCAAGAATATGGTGGATACGCCGTTGGTACTTCCTATATATAAGTATTCTTGCCAAAGGATCAGAGGCATTATCAGGCGGTTATGAGAAGTTCCATGTAGGATTTATTATTGCCTTGGTTGGAATTTATGATACATTTATATCATCATGTATTTAAAGAGATTGGATTGTGTTCCATTTCTACATAAATTAACCTCTCCATCATAACAAACGAGAGAGGAACTTCCATCATTCAAACATATATGGATTCAAATATTTGCTGTTGTGTTTATTCATGTTCAAATATTCGCTGATGTGTCTATTCATGTTCGAATATTTGCTGTTGTGTTTATTCATGTTCAAATATTCGCTGATGTGTCTATTCATGTTCAAATCTTTGCTGTTGTGTTTATTCATGTTCAAATATTTGCTGATGTGTTCATTCATGTTCGAATATTTGCTGTTATGTTTATTCATGTTCAAATATTTACTGATGTGTTCATTCATGTTTGGATATCAGCTGTTGTGTTTTTATTTATGTTCCATATAGATTGTAGTGTTAGAAGTTTTGCCTTAGGATATAACCATATTTTCCCAAACGTAACTAAACTCTTATGCATGATATCATTTTTAGCAAATCATTCCTGTTTATCAATACTTACACAGTAGGCAACAAAAAGCGATTCCTAAATAGGGTACTTAACCTTTCCAAGGAACGTTACCGCCTCGAACAAAAACTTAAACCCTCATTTTTCTGAGCATACAACTGTCAAACAAAACATCATCATTCTTATAGTCAAAATATATCATTATTTAAATTTCGGGACGAAATTTCTAAAAAGCAGGGGATACTGTAACATCCGTCAAAAACGGATTTACCAAACCCGCTCCGTTTATCAACCGAACAGTCAGTCAAAATTTTCGTTGCGAATTAAATGCCCAAAATATTTTTAAACGATCCGTAATCAATTATTATACGCGAACATATATTTAGTTTTTGAAAAACTGTCAAAAATCGCAAAATAAAAATGAATTGTTTCAGCCGGGTTTCGAACCCGGGTCTGTACCGAGTCACCTAGTGACTTAACTCTCACACACAAACCACTGCGCCGCTTGTTATGTTTGATGAATAACAGAATCATTTAATTGATATAGTGACTTTACAAATTCAAAACCGGCGCCCAAACGGTTCAGTCGTCGGAATCCCGGATTATTCGCGAGTCTTAACACCAATTTACGTTATAACGTAAACCTTTAATCACATATCGGTTATAACCGATGTTTGAAGTCCGCGACCAAAATCAAAACCGCCGGAAAAATTTAAATATCGAACATAGTCCGAAATCAGACCAAATACATTTCGATTATTCCCTATAAATTCAACCACAATCGCCTGCAAACTTTTTCGCTAAAAATCACATCTTTTCACGGCGTAATTTCTCTCGCCGGAATAAACCTGTTCGTCGCCGGAAAACCGGTTTCCCCATTGCCGAGTTTTTCTGAACCTCTGAAGCTTATACCGGAGATACCCTTACCTTTTCCAAACTTTTCGGAGACTTGCTGCTGCAAGACACCTGACGCCGGAGTAGTTTTCTGTCGCCGGAGTTCTGCCGGAAAACAGAGGAAAACGAGTCGGTATACCTCACGCTTATTTTCCTTTCTTTTTACTTCTATCTTACCAGTAATTAACCTAAAACACTAATGAAACTGGAACAAAAGCTCGAACCAGTCAGACCCGATTTCTGGTTCAACATTGACGAAGAAGACGACGCACTTTCGTTAACATATAAGTATAATATAAATCAAGAAATTAATCGGATTAGACACACAGTCCAGCGGTGGACTGTGTGCACATAAAACGCTAACGTCTCAAGTTCGAATCCCGGTTCACACACGTTGCCTTAATAAAAATCAAGTTTTTGTTTAACTGAACCGGAGTCGATACCGTTATATGTTAAGTATATTAATAACCGGAATAATAACCAAGTTAGACACACAGTCCAGCGGTGGACTGTGTGTTTGTTTATATCACAGGTCACGAGTTCGAGTCCGGTCCTCAGCACCGACTCGGACAATTAACTCTTCTTTTTAAATAAGGCAGAAAAGGAAATATTTAAATTGTCTTTAAGTATAATAAAAATCAAGTTATATAACATGTTGAACACACAGTCCAGCGGTGGACTGTGTGTTAGATTAAACCACAGGTCCCGAGTTCGAGACCTGTGGTGTGCATGACCGTTTCGCCTTAAACTGTTTTTAAAATAAATGATTTTCTATTAATTCTAATTAATGTATATAAGAAATTAAAATCGGATATATAACGGGTTAGACACGTAGCTCAGTTGGTAGAGCTGCGTGCACACGTACGGGAGGTCTCGGGTTCGAGCCTCACCGAGCGCACAACAATATTCCGCAAACCGGTCAACGACCAGTCAAAGTCAACTGGTCAAGGTCAACTGTAGCAGAAAAAAAATAAATATTTTTATTATTTTTATTTAATTATTTTAATTAAAAATCAATTATAAATACTTAAAAAATAACATTTTTAAGATTAGAAAATAGCTTCAAACTCACAAAAATTCACCCAACAAACCTACTAAAATAGTTTAATAAAATCCGTTTACTCACCAAACCATAATGCGATTTATCTAGGTTAAATCTCACTCGTGGTTAAAACCACTTCGCGTGCATTCATCATCATCAACCGAACGCACCCACTGTGAGTGAATCTTACAATTTCCCCTTTTAAATTACACGTTTTGGGGTGTGTCATGTGTTATGAAATAATTAATTTATTTATTTAAACTTGTGCCATACCACATCATGACTTAAACTTAGATTGATTTATTATGGTGATTTACTTATATTCCGTTTGTCAAATTACATGAAACTCATACATTAAGCCCATCAGTTCCTCGTGGGAAACGAGTAGAACATCGCGTGCTTCAATTCAAATTCATTATTGTTCATGTGTGTTTTCATTGAGTTTATATTGTTTGTAGTTGTGTTATTCATATTATCATGTTTATGCAATTCATTCATCAGGCCCCTCAGTTCCTCGTGAGAGACGAGTTGAGCATCGCGTGCCTTTAATTGTTTCCATTATTATTCATGAGTGTTTCATTTAACATCTTATGATTGTTGATCAAGTTACATCTAATTTTACTCATGTTTGGTTGTGCACATATTTCATAATCAATTTAAATAAATTGCTCAAATGTTTTCCATAGGATTCACTCGCCAACATTATGTTGATCCAAAAACCTTTTTACACATGATACAGGTGAACAGGTTGAAGCAAGGATAGCATAGGATATGCCTTAGAAGAGAACAAAGGAGTTAGATTGTTAGTTAGATCATGTTGTAGCAATCATTGTAAACTTTCATTTAATTTGTATTAATGAATATGAAACATTTAATAAATGTCATGAGCTTTGATGATAACCCAATCATGCCCCGATCACCTTATCCGCTGCGGGTCGGGGTGTGACAGATTGGTATCAGAGCCATGACTATAGGGATATAGGATAGGTTATTAGACCCTTAGAGCCTATACTATAATCTGCCTAAAATTTTCAATTGATTAAGTGGTTACATACAAACTTGTGATATTTATTTGTTTCATATTTGTTTACATTTCAGTCAAACATACATGCTCATATACATATTCATTATACATATATATACATATTCATTATACATATATCGATGTTCATGTGTTCAATTTATTTTCATACTCTCGTTATCCAAAGATTTTATGCAATTTTCGATTCTCATCAAAGTAAGTTCTGCGACGGGTATGTAGTAACTGGAAGGGTACAAGTACCGGTAGTCGGAACGTCCTGTCTAGGCTGGCATTCGTATAAATCCAATATAACGGACCAGTTTGCCTACCTGGGGACCAACGATGAGAGTACGAAGGACCTATTAGGCCAAAGCATGCCACACCAAACGTCGTTCGAACTAACCCTACTTTGAGGTGTCACCGTGTCTACACCTGGACACATTCCGAACATCACACGTTGTATACATATTTCTCGATTTTCACCGGGTTTTTGTGTACGCAACTAGGCAGAAACCGTGCGAACCATATGAAAAACCGGTAATTCATGGGGGCCCACATGATTACACAAGGTAAAGTATGGCGGCACGACGGGCCTAACAGCGAGCAAAGCCCAAGACATCCTATGGATGTAGTATTTTTGTATAATTATTTTATGAATGTTCATTCTTGAATGCGACCCACGATCTCAACAGCATCCACCTCATACTCTTGTCATGTATTCATTGTAGATGTCTTCTAACCTCGCCCGTAGGAAGATGAGAGCAGGAAAAGCCCGCGAACGCATGGCTACCTTAATCGCTCAACAAATGGCTGCTGTAATACCCAATATTGTAATCCAAGTTCAACAAGCACTTACCAATAATCCTGTCAACCAAGCAAACCAAAACATTTTCAACTCTTCCCCAAACACCACTAAATGCACCTACAAGCATTTCAAATCATGCGACCCTCCGAAATATAAAGGGACTGAAGGTGTCACCGCACTCCTCCATTGGTTTGAAGAAATGGAGAATACTTTTCTAAATTGCGATTGCCCTGATGATCGCAAAGTGCGTTATGCTACCGGTCGACTATATGGGATAGCACTTACTTGGTGGAACACAGAGAAGGCCAAACGAGGTGTGGAAGATGCTATGTCCTTAACTTGGAACGAATTGAAGGAAATCATGACCAGACAATTTTGTCCAAGGAGCGAAATCAAGAAGCTAGAAGATGAATTTTACTCATTGAAGCAAGTGGAAGGAGACCACACCACCTACAACAAAAGGTTCCTCGAATTACATCAAATGGTTCCCAACATGTTTACTCCCCTCTACCGTTTGATCGAGCACTACATTCGTGGTCTTCCGTCAAAGATTCAAGACCCTGTGATAAGTACCAAGCCTGCAACTTTGGAAGCAGCAATGGAGCTAGCAATAGAGCTCACCGAGAACCGAATCCGAAACAAAGACTTCGAGGAGGAGAAGAAGAAGGATAAAGAATCGACTGAAACCTCCGACTCCACCCAAACCGAATCCCCTTCTCAACCCAACCCTAAGAGAAAAAGAGTCGGACGACTTTTCGCTGCTACTCAACGAAATCAACCAGTTTTTCACGCTATACCCATCCGAGCTGTCCCAATCACCCAAGTGGCACCCAACTCAGCTTACCCAAATAAGAAACCATATCTTGGACCTCACCCTCAATGCAACCACTGTTTTTATCATCATCCCCTTACTTTACCTTGCCGGCTATGTACAACTTGTGGACGTTATGGTCATTTGAGCAATGTTTGTCGCACCTTTCAAGACCAAACCTTTTCCCCTACTCAAAACATGGCCCAAACTTATCACCAACCTCAATACCCCATGTTCCCATATGCTCGGGCTTGCTTCAATTGTGGCGACCCTACCCACCTTAGAAACACATGCCCTCAATTGGTTAACATTATCAACACTCAAGCCCAATCAAACCCAGTTAATCAAGTAAACCAAGAAAACCCAACCACTATGCCACCAGCAAGAGGAAGAGTCTTCAATATCAACGCCAATCCTGTCGAAAATAATGACGGCCCAAACGAAGATACTCAGCTAGTCCTGTTTGCCGAAGATCCAGATTCAACTCCTATTGCTTAGTCGTATGTTTTTTTTATCACATGTGTAGACTGTTAGAGAAATTATGGCATATTATATATTATATATTGTTTTCGGTATATGCTTTTGCCGAGGCCGTGGCTCCCCATCCATCGAGGTTGAGTTGGATCCCCATTTTATTATGTGGTTGATCTTGGCGTGCCCGCACGATCGGCTCCGTTTGTTGAGCCTTGATCGGTTACGTAATATTTACATTTCCAGTTCATGCAATATGCTCGGCTCCGTTTGATTGAGCCTTGAGTACACAGATTTATTCTCATTTCCAGTTCATGCAATATGCTCGGCTCCGTTTGATTGAGCCTTGAGTACACAGATTTATTCTCATTTCCAGTTCATGCAATATGCTCGGCTCCGTTTGATTGAGCCTTGAGTACACAGATTTATTTACATTTCTAGTTCATGCAATATGCTCGGCTCCGTTTGATTGAGCCTTGAGTACACAGATTTATTCACATTTCCAGTTCATGCAATATGCTCGGCTCCGTTTGATTGAGCCTTGAGCGCACAGACAATTTCATTATCAGTATCATGTGGTTGTGGTGTTTGTAGTAGAGTCGCATCGAACTAACCATAACTTTCGGATAAAGTCAACGAAAATTTGACAAGTATATGGTGGATACGCCGATGGTACTTCCTATATACAAGTATTCTTGTCAAATAATCGGAGGCATTATCAGGCGGTTATGAGAGGTTCCATGCATAGGCTGTTTGTGTGGTTAAGTTATTCATATTCAGTACATGCAATACGCTCGGCTCCGTTTGATTGAGCCTTGAGCACACAATTTCAATTTCAGTACATTCAATATGTTCGGCTCCGTTTGATTGAGCCTTGAGCACACAATTTCATTTTCAGTACATGCAATACGATCGGCTCCGTTCGATTGAGCCTTGATCGCACAGATATGTTTCATTTCAGTATTTTATGTTTGTTGTATTGATTGTAGAGTTATAGGACTAATCATAATTCACTGATAAAACCAATGAAAATTTGACAAGAATATGGTGGATACGCCGCTGGTACTTCCTATATATAAGTATTCTTGTCAAAGGATTAGAGGCCTTATCGGACGGTTATGAGAAGTTCTATGTAGGATTTATTAGTTTCTTGGTAACCAATCATAACTTGTGGATAAAACTAATGAAAATTTGGCAAGAATATGGTGGATACGCCGTTGGTACTTCCTATATATAAGTATTCTTGCCAAAGGATCAGAGGCATTATCAGGCGGTTATGAGAAGTTCCATGTAGGATTTATTATTGCCTTGGTTGGAATTTATGATACATTTATATCATCATGTATTTAAAGAGATTGGATTGTGTTCCATTTCTACATAAATTAACCTCTCCATCATAACAAACGAGAGAGGAACTTCCATCATTCAAACATATATGGATTCAAATATTTGCTGTTGTGTTTATTCATGTTCAAATATTCGCTGATGTGTCTATTCATGTTCGAATATTTGCTGTTGTGTTTATTCATGTTCAAATATTCGCTGATGTGTCTATTCATGTTCAAATCTTTGCTGTTGTGTTTATTCATGTTCAAATATTTGCTGATGTGTTCATTCATGTTCGAATATTTGCTGTTATGTTTATTCATGTTCAAATATTTACTGATGTGTTCATTCATGTTTGGATATCAGCTGTTGTGTTTTTATTTATGTTCCATATAGATTGTAGTGTTAGAAGTTTTGCCTTAGGATATAACCATATTTTCCCAAACGTAACTAAACTCTTATGCATGATATCATTTTTAGCAAATCATTCCTGTTTATCAATACTTACACAGTAGGCAACAAAAAGCGATTCCTAAATAGGGTACTTAACCTTTCCAAGGAACGTTACCGCCTCGAACAAAAACTTAAACCCTCATTTTTCTGAGCATACAACTGTCAAACAAAACATCATCATTCTTATAGTCAAAATATATCATTATTTAAATTTCGGGACGAAATTTCTAAAAAGCAGGGGATACTGTAACATCCGTCAAAAACGGATTTACCAAACCCGCTCCGTTTATCAACCGAACAGTCAGTCAAAATTTTCGTTGCGAATTAAATGCCCAAAATATTTTTAAACGATCCGTAATCAATTATTATACGCGAACATATATTTAGTTTTTGAAAAACTGTCAAAAATCGCAAAATAAAAATGAATTGTTTCAGCCGGGTTTCGAACCCGGGTCTGTACCGAGTCACCTAGTGACTTAACTCTCACACACAAACCACTGCGCCGCTTGTTATGTTTGATGAATAACAGAATCATTTAATTGATATAGTGACTTTACAAATTCAAAACCGGCGCCCAAACGGTTCAGTCGTCGGAATCCCGGATTATTCGCGAGTCTTAACACCAATTTACGTTATAACGTAAACCTTTAATCACATATCGGTTATAACCGATGTTTGAAGTCCGCGACCAAAATCAAAACCGCCGGAAAAATTTAAATATCGAACATAGTCCGAAATCAGACCAAATACATTTCGATTATTCCCTATAAATTCAACCACAATCGCCTGCAAACTTTTTCGCTAAAAATCACATCTTTTCACGGCGTAATTTCTCTCGCCGGAATAAACCTGTTCGTCGCCGGAAAACCGGTTTCCCCATTGCCGAGTTTTTCTGAACCTCTGAAGCTTATACCGGAGATACCCTTACCTTTTCCAAACTTTTCGGAGACTTGCTGCTGCAAGACACCTGACGCCGGAGTAGTTTTCTGTCGCCGGAGTTCTGCCGGAAAACAGAGGAAAACGAGTCGGTATACCTCACGCTTATTTTCCTTTCTTTTTACTTCTATCTTACCAGTAATTAACCTAAAACACTAATGAAACTGGAACAAAAGCTCGAACCAGTCAGACCCGATTTCTGGTTCAACATTGACGAAGAAGACGACGCACTTTCGTTAACATATAAGTATAATATAAATCAAGAAATTAATCGGATTAGACACACAGTCCAGCGGTGGACTGTGTGCACATAAAACGCTAACGTCTCAAGTTCGAATCCCGGTTCACACACGTTGCCTTAATAAAAATCAAGTTTTTGTTTAACTGAACCGGAGTCGATACCGTTATATGTTAAGTATATTAATAACCGGAATAATAACCAAGTTAGACACACAGTCCAGCGGTGGACTGTGTGTTTGTTTATATCACAGGTCACGAGTTCGAGTCCGGTCCTCAGCACCGACTCGGACAATTAACTCTTCTTTTTAAATAAGGCAGAAAAGGAAATATTTAAATTGTCTTTAAGTATAATAAAAATCAAGTTATATAACATGTTGAACACACAGTCCAGCGGTGGACTGTGTGTTAGATTAAACCACAGGTCCCGAGTTCGAGACCTGTGGTGTGCATGACCGTTTCGCCTTAAACTGTTTTTAAAATAAATGATTTTCTATTAATTCTAATTAATGTATATAAGAAATTAAAATCGGATATATAACGGGTTAGACACGTAGCTCAGTTGGTAGAGCTGCGTGCACACGTACGGGAGGTCTCGGGTTCGAGCCTCACCGAGCGCACAACAATATTCCGCAAACCGGTCAACGACCAGTCAAAGTCAACTGGTCAAGGTCAACTGTAGCAGAAAAAAAATAAATATTTTTATTATTTTTATTTAATTATTTTAATTAAAAATCAATTATAAATACTTAAAAAAATAACATTTTTAAGATTAGAAAATAGCTTCAAACTCACAAAAATTCACCCAACAAACCTACTAAAATAGTTTAATAAAATCCGTTTACTCACCAAACCATAATGCGATTTATCTAGGTTAAATCTCACTCGTGGTTAAAACCACTTCGCGTGCATTCATCATCATCAACCGAACGCACCCACTGTGAGTGAATCTTACAATTTCCCCTTTTAAATTACACGTTTTGGGGTGTGTCATGTGTTATGAAATAATTAATTTATTTATTTAAACTTGTGCCATACCACATCATGACTTAAACTTAGATTGATTTATTATGGTGATTTACTTATATTCCGTTTGTCAAATTACATGAAACTCATACATTAAGCCCATCAGTTCCTCGTGGGAAACGAGTAGAACATCGCGTGCTTCAATTCAAATTCATTATTGTTCATGTGTGTTTTCATTGAGTTTATATTGTTTGTAGTTGTGTTATTCATATTATCATGTTTATGCAATTCATTCATCAGGCCCCTCAGTTCCTCGTGAGAGACGAGTTGAGCATCGCGTGCCTTTAATTGTTTCCATTATTATTCATGAGTGTTTCATTTAACATCTTATGATTGTTGATCAAGTTACATCTAATTTTACTCATGTTTGGTTGTGCACATATTTCATAATCAATTTAAATAAATTGCTCAAATGTTTTCCATAGGATTCACTCGCCAACATTATGTTGATCCAAAAACCTTTTTTACACATGATACAGGTGAACAGGTTGAAGCAAGGATAGCATAGGATATGCCTTAGAAGAGAACAAAGGAGTTAGATTGTTAGTTAGATCATGTTGTAGCAATCATTGTAAACTTTCATTTAATTTGTATTAATGAATATGAAACATTTAATAAATGTCATGAGCTTTGATGATAACCCAATCATGCCCCGATCACCTTATCCGCTGCGGGTCGGGGTGTGACAGGATTGGTGAGAATGGTGAGAATGATGGGAGTGGTGTGAATTGTGGGAGTTTGGCGGAGAATACTCATGAGAAATTGAGTGTCTAATTGGTTCCCAAGGTGACGAAGAATCTCCAGATCCTTCGTACGGGGTTGGACTGGGTATATGCGAAGGTCTAGTCGTTGAAGGTCCGCCCCTCATGGGACCTTTTTTTTTTCCTCCTCTTCTACGGAATCTAAGCGGCATCTTTCATGCTTCAAAAACAAGTTAAAGCAAAAACGGACAACAATAATAAATAAAACAATGCAATGGGTAATCCTAGGTCAAAGCCTAGACTCGGAAGTCTAAGGAATGTGTACGGTGTCGTTTGAGATCAAAGACAAAAGACTAGTGTTGAATTCACTCAAACGTTGGCTCTGATACCAACCTGTCACACCTCGACTTCCAGGTATGTCCTGGTGGGCCCAGTGGGGAGTATTGTAACGTAAGTTGATAACATCATAACCAATATAACACAGAGCAACACAACGGAAGTCTTGGATTTAAAATATTATTACAAACCGCCAATGTTCAAAGTTCAAAATAATAAATACAAACGGCTTGTAATAAAGATCCATAGTCGAATCGTAAATATACATAAAATGATGTTCAACAGACTTTGGGCATGACTAAGAACTTGCAAAATTCTCTACGTCACTACCAAGCAGCTCCCAGCCTATTACGTGTTGTACCTGAATCTTAGTCTTTTGAAAATACGTCTGTTTACACTGGTAAATACAAATAACTGACACATTTTGATAATCTTTCAAAAATTGATTTAAGTGCACATGGCACATTTTCATAAATAACTTGGGACAATTCAAAATGTTCTTGTATACAGTTTACAGGTCTGTCAATACATATGGGGTCCGGTGCAGAAACCGAATAACCTGATTAACCGACATGCCACTTAATTAACTCACATGGAAAATATAAAATTTAGCATAAGCATCTGACAGGTGTATGCCTACACCCCGTGCATTTGGTCGTGGCCATTAGTAACTTAAATGAGCCGAGGATATCCAGGACACGGTCGAGTTAACCCCCAATGTTTAAGTTATCAGATATACAGATTAAAACGGGTTATGAGATTTAGTTAAATCACAATCCAACAACATGTTCCCATACCCGACCAAGCGGTAATAATTTACCGTATCCCAAGCCCGTATAGGGAAATTAGGTTAAAAGTATTTACCCGAACTAGTCCTTCAAATGAATAAATAACTCAGCCGTTAATCAAGAAGATAAGTAGAGAATACAATCTACTGGGAGGCTCTAGTCTGGAATGATGGTATTATTAACCAATTAGAATGCTAACGGGTCTTTAGTTAAGTCATAGACTTGAACCGGCTAGTCTTAAGTTTAATAATTATGGTACGATAAGCAAGATTAAGTGATGACCGGAATAGAATGTGGTTTAAACCCGTCAAGTACTAAGACTTGTTTATAATGGGTAAACATATAACATTATGGATTTTGATGTAAAAATGATAAGGTTAAACATGTTTCAGTTAAATTAGGTAAACTAGTCACGTAGGCTTAACTGTACGCATATAAACGAAACCGGGTAACCGGACGAGTCATATACAAGTTCCATATGCCATTATACTTTAAACATGTTATAATATCAGTAGGATATCAATATGTATGCCCGTTATGGTTTTAAAACAACTTAAGCCTCGAAAGGGCGTTTTGGTCATTTTACGACTTATAAAAGGAGCTTACAAGTATACTGATGTCATGGTCATAAACATTCTGGAAAAATATTAAATTTGTGATGTTATATCAGTAGGATATAAAATATTTGTGTGGTATATAGTTTAAAACAAAACTATGCCCCGTAGGGCCATTTTGGTCATTTCACACATAACTTTGTTAGCTTAATTGGGATTCTGAGTTTAGAACATGTACCAACTGTAAAAATATTTAAAATAAGTTTCTAATCAGTAGGTAACAAGTTTTGGTTCATAGATATGGTTTTAAACCATACTATTTTCCGAAAAGGCCTAAAGTCGCTAGATGACGATTTAATTGATGTTTATAGAAATCTGATGTTACGAACATGTTTATATGATGAAAATACGTTTTATAATATAATACATCAGTAAGTATAATGTTTTTTTCGTAAAGAATGATTAAAACCCATTTTATGTGTCGTGAGGGCAATATCGTCATTTAAGAACTTAATAAAAATATTTATTTGTAAACTTAGTTTATAACATGATTTAATATCCTAATAAGTCCTACTTATGGTATTACATCAGTAGGTAATTTGTTTGATGGAGAAATTATGTTTAGAAACCATTCTTTGTGACAAAAGGGCATTTTAGGTATTTTAAAGCGTAAATTACGACATGTATACAAAACTCAGTTTATGACCAGGATCATGACATCAAAATAAGTTTAATAACTTATCATATCAGTAGGTAGTTCATATGTATGCTCATTTAAGTTTAAACCTCATTTTATACAAAAAGGGCATTTTAGTCAAGTTTAGGCATAATAACGGAACTTGCAAAGTAAACTCAGATTACTATATGACCATGTGTTAGAACTCGAGAGGGTTATACTACAATATGACATGATCATAATGCAACTTAGAATCAGTAGTTAAAGTTGCTAATTCGGGTCAGAACGAAAGTCAAAGCAGACGTCAAAAATTCATGACTTTCAGTTGCGAACCGACCTTAAACCTGGAATTGACGAGCCGAACATGTTTACACATGTTCTAAAAATTATGTTATTAAAGTGATAAAACACATTTTATAACATCTACATTAACATATATAATTTTTTTTAAAATCTGACCCGTTTGACTTTTTATGAACATAACTTTGACCCGTCAATTGACCAAGCACACGTGATTTCCAGGTTGTGCCCTCTTGAAGGATTAACACCTACCTTATTACGATCACGTAGCCATGTTCGCATCGAACAATGGCTGGACCATAATGGTCTTAACCGAAGGTCAAAGCGCTTTTACGTATACGCTTTGACTTTTGGCTTAAGCCTACAAAACTGAAAAGAAAAGGTTGGAACACTTAAAAGTGGTCCAGGAGAGCAAATATAACTCAGAGGATGTTCCCAAGGATCTTAGGAACTTCCAAGTAAGCAAGAGAGGAGAAGATTTAAGAATGAGCAAGGAAGTGAGGCAATCAAGGCCTCCATTTATACTTGAAGATGAAGCATGAGATCATGCCAGGTGTTAGGGGCTGTTGTGGGAGGTCTCCAGGTGTCCATTGAGGTGTCAAGAGCTGCCAAAGTGTGGCAAGTCGCGTGAATGGTGGCAGCACAACAAGCTGCCAAAGAGTCTGCCACTGGCGTCCCTTACGGACCGTAAGGGTGATGGCTTACGGTCCGTAAGCCTTCTTGCACGCCCACAGTTTGAAACTGTTACGGACCGTAAGGACTAGGCTTTACGGTCCATAACCACCTCTTAATCAAATCATCCCCATTAATCTTACGGTCCGTAACCATGCATGGTTACGGTCCGTAAGACCTCTTCAGAAACCAATATTTGGCCTTTTGAACTTTGATCCCTCTCGCTTAGCACGTGGCATACGAGGATCAACTGGACACGTGTTGGGATTTTATTGGACGGGTTTTTACGAGGTGTTACAATAGAGGCTAAACCTTATGCATGGACCTTGAATATTGATCATCTATGCTTGATTATCACGAGGTATGTTACAATTTTACACTTTAAAAGAGGTTCCATGGAAAAGAACTTGAATGTGGTAATTTTGAGATGTGTTTAGATGGTATGATGAAATTGATAGTTGAGTAATGTTCATAACCATCATGCTTGCTTGTATGAGTGAAATACATGAACAATTTAGAGAATTTGTTTAGTGTTCATACATGACATGAAATGGGTTTTTACATATAGATGAACACCCTTAGTTCTAGCATGATAAATGGAGGAACTAGTATTGATAATTGAAAGCTAATTTAACTTGATATTAATAATTACATGAACTTGTCAAAGTGAAAGAAATGAGATGAACTTGGTTGGGAATTTAGTTAAAATGGTGGACTAAAAATAATGCCTACCAAGTATTTGATGAAATGCCTAAATGTGTTTGTTGAACTTAATTGTGCATTTGCATATGTTAATAGGCAGTTGACTTTTAAAAGTCAAATTGACCTGTAATAGGATCAAATGGTAATTTTGATAAAAGTCCGTAAGGTGGGATAGTCGTGATAAATGATGACTAATCTAACCATCTTGTGAATGATAAATGGTATCTTGATGCTTGACAAGCTAGGTGGAAGCATTGGAAGAAGCGGGTCAAGCAGATCCAATGCACGGGAAAAGCATAATTGGATGCAAGTAACTAAGGCTTACATCTTTTAAGTAGAACATCTACTTATGTATTGGTTAATAACAAAGTGATCGAGTGTTTGAAATGAGTCTTTGAAATATGACGGTTCCGATGCGAACCAATAAGTAAAAATGGTAAGAAATCATATTTGATGATAAAAAGGGTAAAACAGTAATTTGGTTACGTGTTGACGAATAAACAATGAGTTTTGAAAAGTTACCGTATGGTGTAAGCCACAATGGGTAAAATGGTAATTTGTTCATGTGTTAACGGATAAATAATGAGTTTAGAAAAGACACCCTATGGCGTAAGCCATAATGGGTCAAACGAATAAAGAAACGACTTTTAGCTAATATGATCACATGGTGTAAGCCATAACGGGCCAAATGGGTGAGATGGTAAATAAATACCATCTCGCAATACATAATGTTTGGTCATCCTAACGCAATAAGAGTAACTCAAGAGGTGGGTAAAATGGTCATTTAGACCAAACGGTTCAAATGGTGATGTTATCACAATTAACAATAATGACTAATGGTTGCTTGTCGAGTTTTGTGCTCATAGAAGAATAGCGTATGGCTTACATTTCTTTTAATTAGCAACTAATAATGCAAGGTATTTAAACGGGTTAATACTTTGACCCGAGCCAGGTATGTGTAATGGATCAAACTCTCAAATGAGAACTTAGGGTCCGATGAGAATTAAACGAGTCATGGGTGGACATTGGATGACCTAAACTGAGGTATATCTAGTAATGTATATTGGAGATATTATTTTATTAGGAAGACAATGAATTTTAAATAGAATATGGGTTAAAAGTGTCCACTTGGTCAAAACAAGCTTTTAAATGTCCTTCGTAGTTAAAAGGACTAACATTGACCAATACGCCCCCGAATGATGAGGTAGGCCAAACAACCCTTAAGGGTAGTTTGCATATGAATTTTATAATTTGGTCAACCCTTTCGGTGGTATAAAGTGGAAGGCTTAAACCATTTTGGCTTAATGCTACTTAATGGGTTATTTTTGTAAAAGTGTCAAACCGAGGGTAGAATAGGAACATAATGATTCTTCCTATCATAATCCATCACAATTGAACTTGTGATGATAGATGAATGAAGATTATAAGGTGGGATTAAGAGATATGAATGGATTCGGATAATTTAAGCTTACGTGCTTAAATCCCATAACGGGTCAAAATAAATATGCGCATAAACCGGTAATGGTTGCCTAATCCATAAAATTAATGAATGCGGGTTGAGGATTTTGGGTTAATTATGTGGGTAAACAGTTTACGGTCATCTAGAAACACGGTTCAAGCGAAACAGATAAGTGTCGGAGAAGTTACACAACTTTTACTAAAAAGGGCAAAAATGGTCAATTTCTGTAACCCAGACTTGTTAAATCTATGTCTGGGTTTGAGACATAACCCAGATGAGTTACCTGGTCATCTGTGTTGTCAGTTAATTTTTGAGACATAACCCAGATGAGTTACTTGGTCATCTGGGTTATCAATTAATTTTTGAGGCATAACCCATATGAGTTACCTGGTTTACCCAGATGAATTGTCATATCCCAGACGTTCATATCACCCTGCCGTAGGCTACAACAAGCATTGACTATTTCGTGTGATTAGTGTGAGCATAAACTACGGCTACTCAATTGTAGCTTACGGTGAGCTATTTAGTAAAATGTTGATTTTGTTGTTTTGGGCCTTTGGGTAGGTTCAATTTGTTATGTTATAACTCCTTATAACTAACGTATTTGATGATTTATGAAATCTAGGTAATGATTTTGAAGTCACGGGTGGCGATCAAGCTTAGTGAAGAACCGAATACAGTCAAAGATCAAGCTTCCGCGTTTTGCTTAACCGTTTACGAAACTAAAGGACGATCACATGTTGAAATGTCCTAAAACTTATGAAGTTTAATGAAACTCAAAAATATGTATGGACGTGTATTTGCATTATGTCTATGTAAATGCAAAAAATTTCATAATTTTTTTAGTTATCTAAGATGGGGTCTTACACATGCACTTCCTAGTCCATTCCAGTCAGCGACATTGAGGAGAGGCTAAGCGTATTGAGGTTAATGATTTTTGTAAATCAAAATAACCATCATGCTTATAATGATTCAGGGGAATCACCTATGCTAGAGAGAAGTGGGGTCGGCTTTGAATGGATTTATGGGGAGGCACAAATCCTAGAGCTCTCATAGAATCAGGATAGTGTTCCATGACCATTAATATACATGACAATGAGAGGTTAACCAAACCAGGGAGAGTATTTTTTAATGCATATTGTCGTTTACACAAACAGGGAGTTGTTCAAGGACATTGTGTCTACAAAACCCTAGTAGGCTAAGTATGCTTCACAAAGAAAGGTTCAAAGGCTACACCTACCTATCGTACAATACTCAATTGCTGAATTTGTATCTTGAAATTTGAAATTAAGAATCGATCACCATTCATTTAGGGGATTGTTGGGAAAATGGGTGAAAATGAGAGTATTTTACTGAGTGGAAATGTGTATTTTTCCCAAAATTTGGGAAAATATATTATAAGGTCTCTACAACGAACCTAACCACGTCCAAATCGAAGATAAGTTTGATGTGATATTTATACTCAATGCTAGGACCTGAACTAAGGAAATGTGAGGAAAATGGAACTTGTCCCACATAGGAAGAGGAAAGAAAAGTGGAATGGCTTATATATAGAAGCCTCATTTCCTTATTGTTTCCTAGCATCTCACACTAGTTGATTCGTGAAGGGTGTAACTCGAACTCGTGCATGTGCGTGCACGCGTCTGGTGTGGGCGCAATGTAGCGCCTTTATGGCGCACATTGCACTTATAACAATGAGCCACTTGAGATCTGCCTTTGTATTTTTACCGTGTGTACGTTGTCTAGCACAGAGGTGGTGAAGACCAGGTGGCGGGTTCATGTGTACGTGGATGACGTGGCATGGCGTGAGTAGCGGTTGAGATGGTGAATGTCCAAGTGGAGTCTTGGTCTGCGTGGAAGGTTCCAGCTAACGCGTGGGTGGCATGCGCCTGGGTATGAAGAAGGTTCCATATGGCGCGCATGCGTGGCACGTGTATATGCAAGGCTTGCGGATGACGTGGATTGTGGCGCGCCTGTGTGGCGGATGGCATGGACCAGCGTGTTCATGCAAATGTGTGGCGCGCGGACTAGCGGAACAAGTCCGCCATGATTCTGAATTTAAAGACATAATAAAGAGCATTGAAGATGTTCAATGCAATTTATTTTTTCATCTTTAAATCATTCAAAATAGTAGTTTGACTCATGGTTTCATTATAAAACCAAGGATAGACCTTGGTTGATAACACAGTTGCATGCTTTCTGAACTTCATCTTCAAGGTATACCTCCGGGTTTAGAGTCTTCCCAGCAGTAGCAACTGCTTAGGCTATGGTATCCTAGGAAATATACAAGTTCTCCTAGGAGACTCGGAATTTGTTTTAAGGGACTCATATTCAACACGATCATCCGCCATCCGATTATTTCTATTTTTAATTTTCTTGTTTTAGTTGTATTTGTTCATATAATTTACTACTTTCTTTTAATTGAAATTACTAATAAAGTTGTTAATTTATTTTATACGTAAATGGTTCCTAAAAAACAATACTCTATTTAGCTTTTATTCCGTCACCAACTATTAAAGACCAACTAGACTTTATGTCTTTATTCTTTGGTAAAAATGCTAACGACTATATCAAATTCTTCGTACTATCTACTAACGGCTACTCATTCAGCCATTTGAGTTACATTTTAACATATTGTTAACTGATTGAACATTCATTAGTACCCCGAGTCCACATTTTCTTTGGAGAATTTTGAATATAATACATACTCCCAGCCGATGTTAACTTAGAC
This sequence comes from Scalesia atractyloides, assembly GCA_947069175.1. NCBI lineage: Eukaryota > Viridiplantae > Streptophyta > Magnoliopsida > Asterales > Asteraceae > Scalesia > Scalesia atractyloides. The sequence continues at coordinate 11,108,214 of CAMTDV010000030.1, read as the reverse complement.
AAATAAAACGTCTATCTAAAGTCTACCTGTTTGGAAAATTGTGGTGGCTAAATGGGATATAAAGCTCCAGTTTTGCTCGGTATGAAGTGGCGAAAGCATTATACTTGAAGGTTGCTGATTGGTAGAGGTAATAGGTTCCAATCTTAATAAGGTGGAAGACATCCATTCATGGTTTAAGTCAGTATTACTTAGGGGACATCACAATAATTTCTTTAATGTGGAACATAACTGAGTGAATTAATTCGACTTTATAATTAAAGCCAAGAGACATGTTCTCAATGACATTGAAGCTCTATTTTTTTGTGTAAAATTTAAATGGTTCTTGAAAATCACTATACAAATAGGCAAGTTAGTGCCCCTGCAAAAAAAAAAAAAAAAACTAAAATCAAGGCTTGTGATATGAGGGTAATTGTCTTGGTTTTAACGTGATTAACGATATGGTTTTATGTATTTAATCAAGTGAAATTACTTTACTTTGAGTTTGATTTGATTTGCAAGCCTTCACTAGATGATGGGTAAACAAGTTACGGGCTGTAAATCCGAGCCAAATTGGGTATTCCTTAGAGAAGGGAGCACTTTGCCCACCTCAGAGTGCACTTTACACCCTCCTTAGAGCAATTTGCACCCTATGTAAGTTAATGACGCAAATTTAGGGTTTTCGTACCCAATTTAAACCTAAACATCCACAACGAAAATCATTCTTTCCCCAACTGTTTTTGGGCATCCCAAAGGTGATTTTGAGGCATTCCAACCCATTCTAAGCATACCACTTCATGAATTCAAGATCTACAACAACAAATGAAGATTCACATGTGATCTCTTCCGTTTGTAGAGTTTATGATACACACTTTTTAATACTTGTTGTTGCCTAGGTTTTGGGATTGAATTTGATAACCCTTTAAGGTTTGATTAGATTTAATCATGATTTTACATTTAAATAGTTTGGTTTTGTTTCAACACTAAACTGATAATCTTGTGACACTTGCTGATTTATTGGTTTATATTTTTGTTTAATTGAAGGTGGTTGTGCAAATAGAACCCACTAAGTTCGGTTTCATAATTTCACTTGTCTAATCATACACATAGATGACTTCCCACTAGGTTAATGATATCAGTTGTGGTTTGTCAAATCTGAAACTCGAAGTAGATTACATTTTCTAATAACTATCTATAATCAATCAATCAAATTCGTTTTCACAGTTATTATCTCAATCAAAACAAAAGAAGTTAGTTTTAAATTAGTTAATCTGTGAAACACATGAACTTTGAAACTTTCCATTAATTCCCTGTGGTTCGACACCCTACTTACCCTAATTAGTAAAGGTAGCTAGGAATTGATTCTTAACTTTATTTTTGACAGGCCTTTCGAAGGTCGACATCGATCAACTTTTCTAACAAAGATTTCAATGCAACGCTAGGGTAGCATAAGGAATTGATTAATTCACTTGCATGGGAAGTAAATACAAATAAAAAACAATTGTTTTAGAGAAAATATGATAATTTCGCTTGCGTTGTAACAACCCTGACTTATGTTGTAATAGTCCCATGCAAGCGAATTAAGGCAAAGTCGTGACATCTTATTCAAACAAGCTTTAAAATTTGTCTCTTGAATTTGATTTTAAGGGTGTCGAATTGCTACTTCAATGGTTTTGAAAAAACACCTAGATGGCAAGTGATATTCCTAAACTACCTAACCCTTAAAATTTATTTATCCCTTTGTTTCGGTAGGTGTCTTTTTCCTTTGTTGTATCATTTATGAACCATTTAGGAAGGGCTGATATGTAATTAGTGTAGGGTACCGATGTTTACCAAGCGGTGCGATGATTAGGACGCAGTGTTTCAAATGATGTATATACATGTACGTATCTTATCTAATGGAAGTTGTTGGAGTTGTAATCGACATTGTATACTATCATTAAAATTCAATTTGTGTTAATTGTTCTTTTTGATTGTGCCCTCTTGATTTCCAACATTTGGTATTAGAGTGGTTTCGAACAATAGATCAAGGGAAACAATTCTATAAAGCTATCGATGAAAGCAAATTATTAATTGAACAAATTGATTTTGGATTACCTGTGATCATTGGTTGGCCAAGAAGGAATGTCTTGAAAAGAGTTAAGAAATTGATCAGAGATTTGATGAATTGGAAGTGGTTGTTTAAATTGATCGAGAACATAAGCAGGCAACAATTTCAGTTGAATCCAAAATTAATTTTTTTACATCAATCATTAGAAATAGAAATTAAAATCATAAACGACAAATAAAGAAGGTTCAGATTAACTTTCCAATTGGATTCTCTATTAGATCGAAGGGTGTGCATTGGATCCTAAACATTTGATTAGGACGAATCGTAAGAAAGAAGGGGTGTTACATTTGTGTTGTGGTCCAGATCTAAATTAAATTTTATTTCATATATAAGCCAGAAAACTTGCCAAGTTACATCAAAACAGAAGAGCATTCAAGATTCGATCAAGAACCATCTAGACTAGATCAAGAAGGGTTGTTATTACATCACAGGCCAGGTACTACAAATTTCAATTTGAAATTTGAAAATCAAAATTGAATACAGTAGTTTTAAATTCCATTCAAGTTTTTATTTTAAGTTTGAAATATTGAGAGTTCTTAAATTTTTAGCATGAACATTGGTTTTGATTTAAGTAAGAAAGTTTTTTTTTCTTAGAATAGTTAGTTTAATTTTTAGGCAAATGGAAAGGAAACCCATGTATTGTTGTCGGTAGAGATGAACATTTGGTTCAGGTCTGCCTTAAGAACCACTGTACTCTTCTCAATAAATATAGGTTTTTGTTTCACCTTGTCACCGAAAAATTCATATATCGTTATTATTATTACTGATAACATATGGTTACAAAGAAACCCACATACTGTTAAATTCGGTTAGTCTTGATTCGCATCAGTGTACGGTGTTATTGAAACGGTTATGGTTACAATCAGTTGTTTTGTTGCTGATAAAAACGTGTACTGTCTTGGTGCATAACAGTTGGTCCTTGAAAACTCCCGTATACTGTTAAATACAATTGTTTTTTTATAAAATTGTTATTGTGTTGATGATTAATAGTAGGATTCTTTATAACATGTGTACTATTTCCAGGATTGATAGTTTGTTTGTTGATAACACGTGTACTATTTTCGGAATTAACGATTGACTTTGGATTCACTTTATGAATGAAAAAACCTGTGTACCCTTGTCATCAGGAAGAGTTGATTTGTATTGCTAGACAATCAATAAACTCGTCTACTGTCAATAAAACAGTTGGTTTTGTTTAGCGTCGTAATCAAAAACCTGTGAGCGGTCACAAATAACAATTGGGTTTGATTTGTCATAGATGACCAATAAAAACCTCGGTATTGCTGTTGTTAATAGAATAGTTGGTTCTGCTTCGTTATAAACGACTAAGAACATGGGTACTATTCTCGAAAGTATGGTTTTAATTCGATGCACGACCAAAAACCAAGAGAATATTTGATACAAAGCCACAAAGGCTAATATGAAATTAATCATGGTTGAATTTGATTCGATCCTAAACCATTGGAGTTATAATTCTAAATGTATCATATCGGGATTTAAAAAGGGCGGACACAACAAGAGGACTTTGAACGTTGCCATAGTAGAGGTCGTCGGTGGTCAGGGAAGAGTCAAGATAGAAGAGTGAGTCAAGAAGAAAAAGATGCTTGATCTAGATCTTGAAGATGTTGAAGACCTTTCTTAAACTTGTTTTACTTTAAGGGGAAGTATTGAAAGTTAAACTAAATTTAGTTAGTTTAAGGGTCTAAGTTTCGTTAACGTATATTATGTTTTAGGGCCTAAGTTGTATGTTATAATTAGGTAGGACTTATATGTAATTAACGTTAAGGTACCACTGTAGGTGCAATGATTGGGACGCAACGGTTTAGATGATATATATACGTATCTTATGCAATGAAAGTTGTTGAAGTTCTAATCGACAATTGTATTATGTAATCCAAATTTAGTCTATGTTAACTCTTTCTTGTTCTTGATTATGCCCTCTTGATTTCCAATAAGAAAAGCTTTGAATTTGATTGTAGGGGCGTTGAATTGCTATTTATACAATGATTTTCAAAGATACACCTAGATGGCAAGTGATTGTCCTAAACCACCTAACCCTTGAAAAATTAACTATCGGTTTGGTTAGGGTAGGTGTCTTTTTCCTTTGTTGTTTTGTTTATGAACCTTTAATTTGATGTATAATTGTTTCAAGCTAGCTAGTAACATTTCTTCATAAAATGCATGTCATTCTGAAAAAAAAATTATGAAAAAAAGAAAAATAAAACGCTTCAAAAAATGACTCCAATATAATTACTTATTGGAGACTTCCCAGGAGGTCACCCATCTTGGTACTACTCCCACCTGAGCACGCTTAACTGTGGAGTTGTTCTCTCATCCACTAGACTTAAGCCCAAAACACGTTGGTGATTTAAAAGGCATTGGATTACTTATTAACCAGGGATCTTTTCTGGCCACGATCGATGTGGGATTTTCCTAGGGTGTCACAATGGTCCATGTTAATCTTTCGGTAGTTAGTATCGGTATCGTTACAATCACCCCCTCCCTTAGGGACTCATTGTCCTCGATGAGGTTTGCCCCACCATCCCGAACGGCTTAGGAGTGGCTCTGATACCATTTGTAGCACCCCGCCCCGAGTAGGGCTGACGTGTCACTTATACAGTATATAAAATTCAATACATCTTTCCATTAAATTAAAAGCATTACATTATTTCAATAAAAATAATTGCAAGTCATGGTAAATTTTATGAAAATTCAATGTGAGTCTTTTATTCTCCCAAGCCTTTTTCCAAGTCTTCCTCGATTTCCCTGTAACCTAACGTACATAAAAAGACATATGTACGCCTTAGTTTACTCAGTGTGACTACAACTATAAACAATAAACAATTCCTAAACAATAACTATTATATCAGACAATATACGTATAACACATACGGTTAGTCACGTTCAGTTTTTCAGCGCGTCACATGTTCTGTGCTTCGCAATCACAATCAGTGGGGTTAGTCACATTGAGTTTTTCAGCGCGTCACATGACATGTGCGTCGCAATCACATAATCAAATTCAATAGCACATTCAGTAGTTCAGTGGTCACCTTGCGGTGCAACAGTTCAATTGTCACATTTTGGTGCGGTAGTTCAGTGGTCACATTTTTGTAACGTCTCATGTAATGATACCGACTACCGAAAGATTAACATGGACTATTGTAACACCCTAGGCAAATCCCACATCGGCCGTGGCCAGGAGAGATCCCTAGTTCATAAGTAATCGAATGCCTCTTAAATCACTAACGCATTTTGGGCTTAATACTAGTGGATGAGAGGAGAACTCCACAGTTAAGTGTGCTCAGGTGAGAGTAGTACTAGGATCGGTGACCTCCTAGGAAGTCTACACTAGGGCAATAAAAAACAAAGCTGTGAGTTCTTGGATGGGTAAACCATCGGGGGCCAAGCGGACAACATTGGTGGTACGAGGGGCCGATATTACGTCTATAGTCCCCAACTTTGACAAATTCGTTCTCGGATAGTCCCTGGCGTGGATAGGGCTTAGTTTTCTCACTTAAGTGGATGTCAAATGACAAAATACCCTTACTATTAAAAATAACAAACAAAACAAAAAGAGTTAATAAAAATTAATTCGGGTGGGACCCATTTCTTTGATTATAAACTTAAAGTAGTTCACCATCGTCTTCTCCATAACTCCACCAGCACCCCTCAACCACCGCCTCCACCCTCCACAACCTCCAATCACCGCCTCCACCCTCCTTCGGCCTAAAACCTACACCTTTCCCTTTCTTCATTGTTTTCCTAACTACTCACACCAAAATCTACATGATTCTACAAACAGAGCTGCTAAACTGAAATTATAATCTTAAAATGCACATATAAAACGATACAAAACACAAATGCAACTTCAAACAAGCAGTCAAAACAAAAACATGAAGATGTAGGTTGTTCGGCGGATGAAGTGGAGGCGCGTGGACGAGTGAAACTAAGTAAGATGTTGTTTGAAGTGAGAGCAGGAGTAGACAGAGCGACCACAACCTCCACTCACCACTGCCTAACAAGCCGACGAACCACCACCGCTCCGCCTCCTAAACCTACGACTCACCACCACTTCCACCTCCATTTTGTTTCCTCCAGCCACCACAAACCCCCAATTTCAATCACCCGCCCACCTCAACAGTAGCCGCACCACCATAATTCTCCAATTTCAATCACTCGCACCACCACCTACGTCACATCAACAGTATTCGCCGGAAGTACGAACCACCACCACGCCCAAATCCAAACTACCCACCCACACCTCTGTATACAATTGTCATTATTCCGGCTACATTTAACTGCTCCGGCAACAACAACAGAGTGTTGTTGATGCTCTCTTCTATGGAGATGATGCAACAATGTGATTTGCAGGGTGGTGTTTGATGGAGAGGTTATGGTGGTTATGGGTCGTGATATGGTGGTTGCAGTGAAGGTGGATTTGGTGGTTGTTTTTCCGACGATGGTGTGGGTGGATTGGGGTGGGTTTGTCTGGAAGTAGTGGTCTGCTGGTTATGACGGGGGTGAGGTGGTGGCGTCGGTCTGATGACGGGGTGAGATGGTGGTGGTAATTAGGATTTGAGGGTGGTGGTGGTTGAGATTTAGGTGTGGTGGTGGTGCTTTGGTCTGAACATGGGTGCACGCATAAACAAGAAAGAGAGAAAAGGGGTGGAGTGGGGGTGGGTAAGTGGGTCCCATTATTATTAGATAATTAATATTGTTTTTATTAATATTTTATTAGTAAGGGCAATCTTGTCATTTGACACCCACTTAACATAAGAAACTAACCCCCATCCATGCCAAGGACCATCCGAGAATGAATTTGCCAAAGTTGAGGACTATAGCTGTAATTTTAAAAAAGTAGGGACTAAAGGTGAAATCGAAACAAACCACAGGTACTATCTAGCACTTTTCAAGATAAATCAACTTGTCAAAAACATCAAAACTGAACAATTTACAAGATCAAATCCGATCAAAACCATCTAAAACACTTAACAAATACACACAACTCACACTTAGATCATCAACAAGATGATCCACTCTCACACAACACTCGAAGTAATAGGTTTGCGAACCAATGTACACTCAAACCCAAGATCGATAAAAAGAGACTGCAGAAACATATGAGTGAAACCATAATAGAAGATGCTACACTTTCTAGAAAAAACTCCATAAATTCAACTCAACTACATTTAACAGACAATCAGTTCTACAAAATGACGAACAACAATCACAACCATAAATCTAGAACACGAGAGGATCAAAGAGAGAACCAGAAAAAGATGCAATTTTCTAATCAAACAATGAATCGCACGATTCAATTACAATATGAAAATCATATACGATAAAAAAACAAGAGTCACACAAGTTTAAAGACTCAGAACCTTATCTGAATATTTTGAATCACATGATTAAAATAAACATTTCCGAAAAGAATAGGATTCATGTCAAAACCTTGTAAACAGAATAATGCAACATATCCAAATAACAAGGAATTATATGACTGCATAACAGAACCAAATACACAACTAATTCACATAAAAGTCACATGACTTTTAAAACAATGAATGGCTAGATTCAAGAAATAAGTCTGATAATAATGCATACATTAGACTACATGATACAACCAAGCAAGTTCCGACTAAATACAAAAACACATGATTTGCAAACGAAACATACATGTCACACAAGAAAAAAATACAAGACTGTAAAAATACTAAAGAAAAATTTTGAGAATACTACTGGTTAAAATACGTGAGCCACACGGCTCGACTAACCAAACAATAAGACAAACGAGTCAAGCTAACCACCACGAAACCCTAAACATGCAAATAATCGAAACATGCTCTTCCATTGTACAATTTTAACGAATGAAAACTCATTAAAAAAACTGTTACAATAGAGAAACATTTGAACACAATACAAAACAAAACCAAATAGAATCACATGATCTAAGACAAACAAATTTCAGAACAGTAATAAAACCTAAGATTATAACCAATAGCATCCTTGATCAAAAAAAAAATTCAAGATTGAAACCATAGATACAGTCTGAATTTTAAATAGATGTTTAAAAAACACCTAATTCACATTCAAAGAACAGTTAATAGATCACGATAATAACATATTTCTAAATATCTATAGACATTTTGAATGGCACGTTAAGAACACCCATTTATGGAGAAAACAATCTAAACTATTTAAAATCTACCAGATTAGGAAACATTATATTTCTAATCAGACTAAGATTGAAGAGCCATTCATATTTCTTAAGCATCCAAACATGCGTAGGTAACGATCCACAATAAATCATATTTAATAACCTCAAGATTGATGATGGTAAAATAAACCAAAAGGCAGGTTTATAACATAGTACATAGAGTTAAACTACCATGATATCACAAAATGTTATCGATAACCACTAGACCAACAACTACATAATCAATAATGAGAAAGTAATCAATCAACTTGTCTGAAAGATCAATTTTATATATATATATATATATATATATATATAATATATATATATATATAACATCCGATGTCCTCAATATCATACCAGAAAATTAATAACTTCCTTTAAACCAATAGTGACATGACTAGACAAAAAAAACTTTTCTTCTCTGAATTATCAATGCAAATCGAGTCTACCACATGTTATTCACCTTCAAATAATCAATGCAAAACTATTCCCAATTTTTAACAAACTTGCTACTAACAAATCTACCACATGACATAAAACACATGATTAAAAAATCTTTATTCAAACCTTGTAAAGTTTTAATATTCTCTAAAAAATGAAATGACATTATTGAAGTCTTGTTAGAATTTAATTGTTTAAAACTTTAACTGTATAATAACATAGCCAAAACATTCGATAAGAATAAACTTGAATGAGTTAAAAAAATATTTTGAACTAATAGGCTTACAAGAGCCAATAGAGACCGAAAACTTATTTGACCAATTTTTTTAACTTGTTGGAGCAAGAACAAGAAATATAGAACAACTGGATCTGAAATCATCCATCATAGTAGACTTAATACAAACGAGAAAATAGTGATCTTAAACAAAAAAAACATGTGTCTGACTTAACCACAACATAACAAAGTAGAGGTAAAAAGGAGACTAAATAACACACATGGACTCCCAAAATTAACACGTTACACGAAAGACTCAAAAAATACATTTATGCAATCGAAACAGTAATCATAAAGTATGTTTGAGTTACCTATTAAAAATTCTCGAGGATATATTTAAATTAACCAATCATTGAATGCTGTAAAAAATGGGTTTTATTTTCAAAAATCTAAACAAATAATACTTAGCCAACATAATAGATCATCTACACAAGGATCTATTTTCACTAATACATGATCTAACAGAAAAACGAACAACAGTATTCAATTCCTAGACTGAATAGAGAACAGCTGGCGAACAATGGCCAAAACTCTAAGAGAGAGACCTTTCTTGAAAGTTTTGAAAAAAAAAATCACCAAAAGCATACAAGGAAAAACTGTAATCACAAACAAGAAATGCAACACACAAAGCAGGGTTCTTTGTTCAACAATATCGGTCCCCCTAACCCGGTCAATAGTTACCTAAAATAGATATATTCGTGGAAATTGTAGAATTAAACTCATGAGCGGAACAATATAACCTGATAGCATACCCAAGTTAGTTCCAGCAAGACTTAACGCATTCCTTGCACCTTGGTCTTTCACGATTTGACTGAATGCCACAAATGTGTTCTTGCCACAAATGTGTTCTTGTATTTGACAGCCTCACAGTAAAAAAGCTAATCTCTAATCTTGCCACGCCAGCATCAAAAGTTTGAAGACTAAAATATACTTCCTGTGTCTGTTTGAAGACTAAAATATAATTCATGTATCTGTCTATCTAACTCGATGGCTTTCTTTCAATAATCCCATAACAGAACCCCAACTTCCTCCAAATTTCCATACTTCTGATGGCTACTTACAGGCCATTCATTACAGCCAGAATCACACATGCCTCACCATATTCCTAATCATATAACAGTTTTGGTGTAAGCAAGAAACACTGTGGTGTATGAGTTGACTTGCAGTTTTGACTAATTGTTGGAACATCTTTCTTTCATTAATAGGGTCCATTCCTAGCAAAGTGGTAACCCACAGTATAACCCAGCAATACCGCCTGATGCACAAGTCTTATTGTAAACATCAACAAGACCATTAAACTGTCTCTCTCTACCCTTCTTTGCTGCCTTGGCATCATAACCTACAACCACACCAGCCACAACACTAAGGATGTTAGCAGCACAACCTTTGAACAGAGACTTCACACCTTCCTTCTTCAGAACACCCATTAACAAACCCAAAACAAGTCCTTGTTCACTTACTTCAATCAATCAGATTTTTACCAACATAGATTAATTACAAGAACTGGATCTGTAAGTCCCGAAAACACGGACTATCAATGATATCAAACAACCTATTGATTGTGAGGAATCCAATCAATAGGTGATTCAAGAAAACGAAAAACAAGAACACGAGAACACCGAAAATACTTTCAAACCTTGCACACGATTCTATTACTATTACTAGCAAAACCATCTGGTACAAGGTGAACAACAATCAAATCGCCTCCCTAGCTTCCTCTAGAAATTCAGTAACTTGGAGGTCTCACCCTAAAACAAGTTAAAAACTTGTTTATATACCTAGGCAAGCCCACTTTCCTACATGGGATGCCCTTGGGCTTGCTTGGCCCACATGGCCTAAAGCTTGGCCCAAGTGACCTATAAAGGTCTAAAACTAATATAAACTAACCCGGTAAAGCCCAGTTCATAGCCATTGCCCGTTGTGTTAATTTGATGCGTCAGTCTCACACTTTAGGGTATAACAATCTCCCCCTAGACTAATGCCATCAAATTGTCTTCAAAATATGAATTCAGCAACGTCTTCAACGAAGTCTATGGTTGTCGCTATGCTGCAAATGTTGTGGAAGTTCTTAACTTCTGAATTGTCAGCACTGGATCTCTTTCTTCAGCTCTTGTGGTTAGCTTCATATCAGGATTACGATCAACTTTGCTTGAAATATCTTTGTCAAAAAGAATGTGAGAGGAGGATTCTCAATAGCTTTATTTCTTCTTCAGTCTTTGTCTTTCAAGCAGGTTCACATGTACTTCTTCAAATGCACTATCAGTGTCAGACGGCAATTCGTATCCGATTCTTCTGACTCAAGTACATCTTGTTGTTGTGCTGCTTCAGGCTTTCTCAGCAGCTAACAGCATCTCAATCTTCATCAACCCATGTTTCTTGATTGAAATCAAGTTCTGCACATGCTCAAAAGTTCATAAGCAAACTTTTCTTATGCAACAGGGAGAGTACCATATGAACACAAGGTACATCCAAATACTTATACTCAGATATCACAATTTAAGTTCTTTCAACTTTCAATGATCAGTCAAATCTTCAAGAACGGTTATATTTTTTTAAAATTTTAAGAAAAACAAATTAACACTCTATTTTTTGGTTTTTGATTTTATAAAGAAACAAGACACTGTTTTTGTATTTTTTTAATTTTAAGAACTAAAAGCAAATAAAAACTCAAAATATAAACAACTACCATAATATACAATTACAATTGCAATAGGATCAAAATTCATTCTCAGGCAGACTAAGGAACACTTTTCAGTACGAGCCTAATCAAACTGGTCTATGCGATTGCCAATATGTTTGTCCACTTAAACTTTAACGCTCAACTTTCAATTTTTCAACTTCGTGTTATGCTTAAGGTAATATTATACTATTATACCTGTGTGTCCCATTCCAAGACATACCCCCGCGATCAAGGTAAGCACAGCTATTCATCGTAATAGGTGAGTATACTGAGTTCATCCTTTGCTTTTACAACACCAGACCATTGGTGACAGGTCAGTACTTTCGTATAGCAGAGCGACCAATGATTATGTCTGACGCGGGTTAGGCAAATACCTTTTTGGTACGAATTTGGCACTTTGAGTATTGGGAATTTTCTCATTTAGATATTTGATTCCTTAGGGTTTTTGTCCTCTTGGGATCTTTTAAGATATCCTGACTGTGTCTAGGTCTACATATAATCTGGATGCAACAGAAGGACAACCATGATATTCCCGGATGACTCAACAGCATAAAGACCCAAAACTTCAGACGTTGGCTATCTATCAACGCAAGATTTAAGACCATAAAATCATACGCCGTTGGTATGTTACCCACATGGTACATAGTTCGTTATATTTATATCACGTAGTATCTTTTATTATTTTGAGCGTCAAGCCTATCGACATATTGCAGTAGATCCTAGTCTTTTCAGCTATGGCACTTTTGGCTTTTTCATTTTTCAAATGTTTTTGTATTTTCTCACTTTATCCCCTTAAAACAAAACATATTTACAGCAAACTCTTTTTGGATTTTCTGAGTTTTCTCCCCCTAAAATATATATCTGTTTTCTCTCCCCTTAAATTTGTGCATAAAACTTGTGCGCAAATTTACCATTTACCAGAGAAAGGACACTTTATATACAAAGTAATGAACTAAGAATTAAGAAAGAGAAAAAGAAAATTTTTTGCTTAACCATTCTATCATCAGATTGAAGACTAATCAGATTCAAATCAAAATACTGAATTTAAACGGTACCTTTTGCGCTGATCATTTCTTACTTCTCTTATCTCCTCCAAAGAAAACATATCATCTGTAAAAAAAATTTGAAGTTTTTGCAACAGTGAAATGTTACCCGTTTTATCTCTGGAACAACCGCTATCAACATTCCAGAGATTGTCAACAGCTCCTCCTTGGTTGTCCCTGAAAAATAAGGAGATTAGTAAGACAATGGGACCCAGGCCATCGTGGTCCTGGGTTTCCCTGAAGCATCAAAATATGACACTTCTTTTAAACACAAGTCCCCTTTCATTTCAAAGATTGGAGATGTTGCCGCTGTGCATTTGGGTTTCCAAATTTGTTTCGACTTAACAAACGCGTTTGTTGCCTTCTGTTGAGCAACTTTGGCTGTTTCAGATTTATTAGTTTTAGAAGCAGATTTTTGTTCCTGAACAGCCTTACGTTTGTTTTTGGCAACGTTCCAATCCCCATCAGATGGTTTAACCTTAAGATTCACATTCTTCATTGCCTTAGGTGACGAAACCTTCATCGGCTTAGAATGGTAGTTATCCTTTGGTGTAACCCTCTGATTTTGCATATCAATAGGGAACATATGGACGATGTGTGCAGTTTCTAGCAATATGGCCAGGAATGCCTCAATTGAAACATGTTTGTCTCTTGACATATAAGGCATTCTGATAAGCTGGTTTTGCTCTTGCAGGCCCTGAAGGATGAACCGGTCCTTTCTGTGCTTGTTTTTGTTGCACATTTCTAGCAAGCGACAATGAATTAGGATGCTTATACTTGTCGTTTGCATGGGCCGTCTGTGGTGGAGATTTTTTCTGATTTTTCTTGTTTTGCTTAGACTGCAAGTTTTGTTCAGAAATCTCACCAGTCTTTCCGAAAGCTTTGTTGACACAGTCAAATGCATATTTCTCACATTTTCCATTACTGACTGGCTTAACAAAAGCATTTTTCACATCATGGGTCTTTTGAGGACTATTGCTGCCCATTGAGGACTGTGGAGAGCCTGATTGTCTTTGATGTTTAGGCTTCTTCTTTTCGCGTCCTTTACCTGCTTGCTTTGGCTCTTGTTGCTTGATCTGAACCTTTGAACAAAGACTTCACACCTTCCTTCTTCAGAACACCCATTAACATACCCAAAACAAGTCCTTGTTCACTTACTTCAATCAATCAGATTTTTTACCAACATAGATTAATTTCAAGAATTGGATCTGTAAGTCCCGAAAACACGGATCTATCAATGATATCAAACAACCTATTAATTGTGTGGAATCCAATCAATAGGTGATTCAAGAAAACGAAAACCAAGAACACGAGAACACCAAAAATACTTTCAAACATTGCATACGGTTCTATTACTATTACTAGCAAAACCGTCTGGTACAAGGTGAACAACAATCAAATCGCCTCCCTAGCTTCCTCAATAAATTCAGTAACTTGGAGGTCTCACCCTAAAACAAGTTAAAAACTTGTTTATATACCTAGGCAGGCCCACTTCCCTACATGGGCTCCCCTTGGGCTTGCTTGGCCCAAGTGACCTATAAAGGTCTAAAACTAATATAAACTAACCCGGTAAAGACCAGTTCGTAACCATAGCCCGTTGTGTTAATTTGATGCGTCAGTCTCACACTTTAGGGCCTAATAGGATCAGAAGGGCCTCTTTTGTTTTAGAAATTGGGTACTGATGTGTACAAAATGCAACATATTAATTACATCAAACGAGGCATAAAACTAACCCTTTTCAGTACTAATGTTGGAAAAAGGACGTTTCTTTGTTCCTTTTTAATTTCGACTTAAAAGCTTAAAAGAACAAAAGGAGCAATTTAGCAGCTGAAACCAACACAAAATACAAGAAGAAGGAATAACGTAACATGCCCGACCCTTCGGCAGCATCCCAAAAAAACAAGAGAAACAGAAGCTCACGAGGCCGTGTCTATCCAGACATGGACTGCGGTCAACTAAAGATCCTGCAGAAAAGAAAAACAAGCAGAATTCAAGCCAACACGGGGCCGTGTCCAGCAGGCACGGGAGTGGTCAACACTTAGATTCGCAAAATCTTTATAGTACACCAGTACTCTGACCATGGGGCCGTGTCCAGAAGACACGGAGTCATGTGGGGCCTTCTGCTGACAGCTGCATTTAATGAAGTAAGAGAAAGGAAGGGGCCATGGGCCCTGTCCAGCAGGCACGGGGCCGTGGCCAGGGCTCTGTTCTAACTATAAATAGGGGTGCTTTGTTCCCTTCAAAGGCATCCCTTGGCAAACCACTTCTCTCTCACTTTGCCACCACTACAACACCAACACCCACCACCATCATCCATCTTCCATCTTTAGAGTGTGTAGTAGTCTCGGGATCCAAAATTGATCGTAAGAGTTCTTGTCAATCAAAGGCCATGCTTGGCTAATCTCTTACATCACTTGATGAAGATAAATCTTTTATGTATTACTTTTGATTTTTAATCTTTCGGCTACTTTTTAATTGGGTTTGTATTAATGACTTTAATAACTAGTTTCTTATGTTGAAAGTGAATTTTCCTAATCATTTCTTCATGATGTCATTGGTTTGCTCATTCGTGTCTTTATGGTCTATATAAAGCATGTTAACTACTTGGAATGGGGTTAGAAGAGTGGTTTGGTAAAGTTCTTGTCTCGTTCAGTGTATAGATCTTGCGAGGCCTTGGTTCAAGCTTACTAGGACCTCCTTCAATGCCCTATCGTATTGGATGGCGGGGGTGCGGATAGCTTGAACTCCTCATATGTAAACTACTATTAAAACATAAAACCGGCCTCTTGGGATTGTATTCCTGCTGACTCAAACCACTTGGCGGAGGGTAACGTCACTTTCAAAAGAGGGGCCTACTATTTTTCGCATTAATAACTTACTTAATTGTCTTTCAATATTCCAGCCTCTTAGGATTGTATCCCTGCTGACTCAAACCACTTGGCAGAGGGTAACATCACCTTCAAAAGAGGGGCCTACCACTATAACTAAGATAATCTCTTAAAAAGTCTAAAAGTGCCAAAATCATCAAAGTATACGTAAAGAAGGAGTTGGATCCAAGTGATTATATCTTGTCTTTTTGTATTTCATTTTTATTTATCTTTTTAATTTTATGTTTATTTTTATCTTTAAAAACTTTTATCAAAAATTTGTATCGATTAGACGTTGACGGTAAACCGGTATTAAAAGCTCTTGTGTTCTTGGACGACCTCAGTATCTTACCAACACTATACTACGCCCATGATGGGTGCATTTGCCCTAGTATGTGTTTAGTGTTAGTACAATATCGTGTTTTATAAATTTAAAACTTGACTAATGCATAAAACGGACTTAAAAATATCAATTAAATCATAACACGCGTGACACCCACCACTTACAATCATGAGGTTGAATTGACTGTTCCGCTTGTTGTTAGAGTATTTTGTTTCAAACCCAATAATGTGTGGTGCACTAGAATAGACAAGCAAAGGGTGCACCAGTTTTGCCGCTATGGTTCATAGCTGTAAGCCCCCAATTAGATCGAGATTCACAATTATGCAAGGCCAAAAAATAAAATCGCTAGAAAACCAATCACCTGTGTACGCCTATTATCAATTCTCGAAGTCATGGCCCAATTATGCATGTTTCAAGAAGAAGGTCGAGTTGTATGAAAAGTTGGCAAGGGGAAAGTATCTGATGAGGAAGATAAGGAGAAATATTATGTCGATCTTTCAAAAAAAAAAACCTTTGTAAAAGATGAATAGTTGAAAAAACCCTAGGCATCAAGAACCGTAGGCAGCACCAATATGATACCATAAGATCACCAGAATTGTCAAGAACCATAGGAATCCTAACTAGAGTTTTAGGTAAAGAAAACCTAGACAACCTAAACACTCCTTTAGCAACAACGGAAGAAACCGAATCGAACAATCACCAATAGACAAGAGCTCTGGGACCTTGTCAAAAACAAGGTATCAAACTCAGATCTTTGATTAAATTCAACCAAATACTCAAACCACTCACAAATCTGTTTATACAATACATGAATCTAACTCTATAAAATCACAATGAAAGATATCAACCGACAATCTCTAAAAGGACACAAAGAGGAATCAAACTGAGATCATATTCAACCATGAATCTGATCAAATATAACACATGAAATCCTAACCGTTCAAGAACAAGAGAGAGAACATAAACGAGCAAAGGAACAGATAAACACCCTAATTGCCAATGGCGAGAGGAAAGGTGAGTGTGAGAATATCTTGACTTAATGAATCCGCACAAAGACATACGCTTTTATATCTGCCCTAAAGGCGCATCTGTTCATATCGCCTTTAAGTCCACACACATTATGAGACTTTAGTGTATCAGTAACCTATTATACGCAACAGCCGAGCACGTGTACTCTCTATCGAGCCCTTGGCCCAGTTGTACAAGTCCCATACCTCATATTGAAACAAATGGAAATGTTAGAAACATTTATAAAAATATAAAACTGAAAGAATCACAATATTATTTTTATTTTTAACAATTAGTTATAACATGTTCAAAGAAGAAAAAAAAGAGGCAGTATGTTGATCTCTACTTTGTAATTGCAATTACTTATCGATCGTACAACCATGAATCATGTGTTGTACGTATTAACTAAAATGAACAGCAATTATGACTTCTAAATACTCTTTAACGAAACTTTGACTTCCATTATGGAAAAGTCAAGAATGTAGCATGGTGTCAAAGCATAAGTAATTATGTTTTGGTTTCCTCTCTAAGTGTCATAATGATATTGTAACGTAACACAACTTTAAACTCATTCTCATATTATTAATATTAATTATTGTTATAGTTTTATTTGACATTTAGTTAAGCCTCCTAATTAATTAATACATCATTAATTATGATTGTTTTGGTATTGATCTATAAACCATATTTCCATCTTCATCTCGTCCCACCAAAAGGTTCCATCTTTCCTGATCATATTCATAGGATTTATTTCTCCACATTCAAGATTATGAATCATGAAGAAGAGAGTTGCAATACAACACTTGGTCTTGGGATTGGAGTAGTTCTCAAGAGGGGGAAGCCACCAAAGAATAAGAAAAGGGGGTTTTGGTTGGATCTTTCATTGCCTCTTCATCCAAAGATTGAAGCCAGTGACGATCATGATTATAAGAATGATGATCAGAAAGATGATCAAGATTCTTTTAGTTCTAAAACTATTGATGATCAAGAGGAAAAAGAGAGAAGGATAAGAAAAGGAGTTAGCAACGTAAATATTTCTAATAACAACGATGGCGGATCAAGAAAGAAACTAAAACTCACAACCGAACAAACCACCATGCTTGAAGATAGCTTCAACATCCATAGCACCCTTAATACAGTATGTTTTATTTTCCATGTTACTAAATTTTGTCCACTTTATCTGTAAACTACTAGCTATTAAATAATACACTTGTTGGAAATTCACAAGATGCATCAAAGAATAGTGCAAGCTAGTACAACAATTATTATGTGTTGTAACTTTCCATGAAACAATTATTTTTCTCCTCTAGGTTTGCAATTTTCACTCATCCAAAACCAACATTTATTAACTTATGGTCCAAGTTTATAAGTGAACTCACAAAATGAAAGCAATACTTTGTTTAAAAGAAATTCCATACTTATGCATAAGAATGTTACATCAAAAAGTTAATTTACAATGATAAAATGGTCTATAACAAAAACAATGAACTCCTAAGAAATTGGAACATGGTGATGCATGAATCATAGGAAGTGTTAAATAATTTATAAATTTAACTTGCGGCCGATCAATTTATATTTAGTATAGTAAAAGATATCTTTTTGATTTTAGTTTGAATTATTAAACAAAAAATAGTATATTTTTTATGAAATTGCCTGATACATGAAGTCTGATTTAGTGTCATGGGTGATTGCAGGGCCAGAAACAAGAACTAGCAAAGAAGTTGAATCTCCTTCCTAGGCAAATCGAAGTTTGGTTCCAAAATAGAAGAGCAAGGTTAATTACTTCTTCACTTTCGCATGCACATGCATTAATATACACACATTATATTGACCTAAAAATATTATCTCACAAAAACAACTGAAATTATACATGTTTCATAGACCTAGAACGTTAAAATATGGAACAATTGGAGATCAAACAAATCCTAATATATATGATCAGTGACAATTTATTTAGAGACAAACAAATATGTTCTTTTGATTGATTATAAGTGGAATTCATGAGATAACTGTAAATCTTTGGTGTGAAACCCTAGGTTCTGTGTTTTTGATGCTATTTGTTGTATTTGAAACCCTAGAGCATCCTAGAAACAAATCTGATACAAAACTGTAACTAGTTCGGATGCAAAACCCTAGGTTTTTTGGCTTCAAGTAAGCAAATTGCAACTGATAGTGTTTATTCGTTGACTATATCGTAAACGGATTGTTGATTGTTGTTTTTGGCATGAAACTGTTAAGGATTTGGTTAATTTTTTAAGTTTTTTTGGACAAATCTGGAGATGAATCAAAAAGGATTGATTCATTAGGTTGTTTTCTGCTTTTGAGCTGTTAAGTTGTTATTGTT
Organism: Scalesia atractyloides; assembly: GCA_947069175.1. Taxonomy (NCBI): domain Eukaryota; kingdom Viridiplantae; phylum Streptophyta; class Magnoliopsida; order Asterales; family Asteraceae; genus Scalesia; species Scalesia atractyloides. The sequence continues at coordinate 11,088,929 of CAMTDV010000030.1, read as the reverse complement.
GTGTCATTGAAATTGGAATTCAGATGACAAAAGTGAAAGTGCACTAATTTTAATGTTATTTTACTATTTCGTGATAACGTTAAAAGAAGGGGATTATTAATCATGCATCATGTGGTGGTGGCGTTGATAGCCGAAAGACAAGGGGGTTAATGCATATCTCAATTGCTGAGTGTTATGTGCCTTATGTCCAAGGCTTGATGCAAAACTACTATCGAGCCGGGGGTCTCAGTGGAAACAATCTCTTTATTCCTACGGGCTGTCTACATTTTACTCTCCTCCTCAGACCCTACTTTAGCTTTACTATTGGTGGAATATACTGAGTATGATGATGATCATCATCATCACACAAACTGAAAAGGGAAAGTAGTATATATAATCCAAGTACACAAGTATTATAATATTTATTTTAATCATTTAGAACTTGGCACATTTGGACTATAAAACATATCTCTAAGGGGTTGTCATATTCATGATGCATTTTTCATATCATAATCTATATATCTCTATTGTTATTCATCATCAAATTCTATACAATAAAAAATAAATTGATTATATGATTGATGATCATATAAGGACAGAACAAAGTTGAAGCAAATTGAAAAGGAATACGAGTTGATGAAGAAAAGTTATGAAACCCTAATCGACGAAAACCGAAGACTGAAGAAAGAGTTGCAAGAAGTTCGTTGTTCACTAAAATCTGATCATCATCATCAAATGCCACTACCTTTCTTCGTGCAGTACACGACCACTACAACGATGCATCATCGTCCCTGCGATAATATTGGAAATTCAGGTGAAGAAAAGAAAGCCTTTGCAGTCATGAATGGAGGCAACATGGACCATGTGCGTGATGATAGTAATAAAAAGAATGCCAGCTGCTAAACTGTTGTAGAGTTAAAAAAAACAACGGCTTTGATTGTTATTAATAAGTAGGGTTGCTCTAGGGTGTTAGGCAATTTCAAATTAATTAATATACTCATGATTATGTTCTCAGCCAACCCTACAAAGTTAGGGTTAAAGATTTGAATATGCACTTGCACTTGTAATGATGAGAAATGATGAGGTTCGGTCTAGTTAAATAAACTAAACTTTTGTCATTGGTAAGTACCTGCGATTTAGACCAGGGGTATAGTATACTGTAACTAACCAACTCAACTATTTTGACGCCCTATGACGCCACAACAAGAAAAGGCACCTTTAGCGGCGTCAGGTGTCGCCGTATTGCCCCATTTTGTCGCCACTATTTGTTATTAGCGGCGACATGTCGCCGGTATAGACCGGCCGCTATTGCCCTTCTTGACGCCGCTAATGCTCTTGCCGGAGAATTCGCAGGAAAGATCACCTGAGATAGATTGCCGGAGATTACATAACATGTGGAACTAATAAAGCGTTTATCAAAAACTTGTCAGAACTATACCAAAATGGATTCTTGAGCTTGTCGATATAACTGTACATTTTCTATACAAAACTTTACATAACTATACACTTTCTAAACAATAAAACGAAACTAGCCGGAACTTGACGGCGGCATACGGTTCAACGTCGGTTGACGGTGGTGGTGGTGCAACTTGATAATGGTGGTGGTGGAGCTTGATGATGGCAGTTCAACGGTGGTCGACGGAGCTTGACGGTGGTGGTGGTGCAGCTTGATAGTGGTGGTGGTGGAGCTTGCTGATGGCGGTCCAATGGTGATGGGTCGAGCTTCAGGGTGGTGGTGATGGCGGCTTCACAGTGGTAGCGATCCGATGTTGGTGGTGGCTTCACGGTGGTAGCGATCCGGTGGTGGTAGCTTCATGGAAGTGATGGTTGAGGTTGTTGTTGGTGAAGATGGAGTGTGGTATGAGAAAGTGGTATAATATGAAGATTGTGTTTGTTTAAGGGAGAGAAATGTTGGTGCACCTGGTGTTCGTCACTTGTCGAATAGGATAGATAGAGCGTGTGTTGAATATTGTATAGGTTAGAATCGAACACACGATCGAAATACGGAGATTTCAGTAAAAGGGATCAAGTTCGCCCGAACTTGACCTGTTGAGGTCAAGTTCGCTCGAACTTGATGTGCCTTTAGTCAAGTTCGCCCGAACTTGACCATAGCACATCCGGGCGAACTTGTCTCCCTATATATATGTGTATGTTCATTTGTCATTTAAGTTTTTGGCATCCCTATGGGGAGGTGCTGCCGGATTCTCTCCAGGAACTCCGGCAACTGGACTTATAAAGATGTGTATTCTTTCGGTGTGAATGAAGACTTCCGCTGCATTCTACTTCTACTCCATTCTTAATAACATTCTACTGAAACTGTTATATACGTTTACGCACTAACTTCCGTCTAGAACCGCCTGATCACGGACCTTCAATTGGTATCAGAGCTACGGTTATCACCTACGCTCATGAATTTGGACATTTGTGGACATTAGGAGGGGTTTTGGACGTAAATCATGAAATAAACCTACAATCCACAGACAAAATCCAAAATTAAACCGATAGGATTGTTAGAAAACCAATTTCAACCAGATCTATGGTGAAATCATCTCGAAATTCGAAAAATGAGGATTTTGGATCGGAAAATGTGAAAAATGGCTGATTTGGGAGACCAAGTTCGCCCGAACTTGACCTGTCGAGATCAAGTTCGCCCGAACTTAACATGGTGTTTCAAGAGTTTTCATCAAGTTCGCCCGAATTTGACAAAGTTTTTCATGAATTTTCATCAAGTTCGCCCGAACTTGACTAATTTTCATTGAAATTAAGCACAAGTTCGCCCGAACTTGTCTATTTCATGCAAGTTCGCCCAAACTTGGTGGTGGCCAACCAAGTGGCGAACTTCTATCCATCTCAAGCGAACTTCGTTGCCTATAAATACCTAGCTTGCCCAATTAATTTGTAACTTTGTCAAATCAAAGGCGAAGCTCTGTCGGATCCGGATCTTGAATGTATTGAACTTTAGATCAATGAAAACAACCTTTAAACGAGTAATTCTTGTTATTTGGTTAACTTGTCATTAGTTTACGCCTAATCGGACAATAGATAACAAATTTAGGTTCCCGTGCTAATATGGACGTTCCTACAAGAAAGTAGGAAACATCCTAACCCTTGGATCATCCTCTCATCAAGGGCCAAGATGAGCTCTTTTTAAGCTTCACACGGATTGATTATTAGCGACGACACTAATAGCGACGACACGAAGCAATAGCGGCGACTTCTCTGCATGTCGCCGCTATTGCACCTTGTCGTCGCCATTAATGTCGTCGCTAATAGTGCATGTTTCTTGTAGTGGCCCCTCCCACATCCCGTCGTAGGCAAAGGGGGCGCTACGGCATGACTTCGCCAATGGGTTAGCGGGCGTTAAAGAGGAGAGAGAGAGAGTCACCCAGCCAATCAGATTTCTTTTCTTTTTTTATTTTTATTTCTTTTTTTATATATAATAAATGGGTGCTTTATTCCACACCGTGGAAGTTAACAATAAAGTCCCTCGACTATGTGTTACATCCCTCATAGGAGGTGGCGCCTAGGTGGCGCTGACTTAGCATAATAAAGCTCCTAGGGGCTTTAAACCACACCAACCAGCCTTAGTGTTCAATAGTTAAAGACTTGACACTCTGTAAAATTGACGAAGATACATAGTAGATACACACCTCAGAACTAATGATACACTACTATTATGATTATTATTATTATTATGTGAATCATCTTTTTTAAATGGATACTATTATGATTATTATTATTATGTGAATCATCTTTTTTAAATGGATACTATTATGATTATTATTATTATGTGAATCATCTTTTTTAAATGGATCTAAAACAAACCAACATAAATGAAACTAGTTATAAAAAAAAAGATAACAAAAGTTTAAAACAAATCAGATAAAAAATACAAAACGAGAACAAATTGAAAAGGAGTGAACGATACCATTAGAACAAGGAATATTCGAACAAGAATAATATAACATTTACATAATATACTCATAAGTGAAACACTAAATAAGAATACAGTAGTGTCTTGGTAAGAGAATACATTAAAGTTCTAGGATTCAGAAATTATGCATCCACGGTCAATACACCAACCTCTCTCTCTCTCTCTCTCTCTCTCTCTCTCTCTATATATATATATATATATATATATAATATAATCCGCACTATGGCCAGATTCACTGGTAATGCTAACTAGTGAATACACTATATATTTTTATTAAAGTGTAGAACTAGTATGCGTATTCGCTGATAAATACAATAAATAAGGATCCATAAAACGCTTAAAGTTTTCAGAATTTAGAACTAGTGTATTAATCTATAGCTGAATGCACTTACACTAAATACAATTGTTATCAAGCAGGGTATTTAATATATATAGGTTCTCCGGTTTTTAATATTTTTTTTCCTATAACGCTATAAAGTGATATATATACACACATATGTGTTTGAGAGATATGTGAGAGTGGGGATCCACTCCTTCCGAAGGTGTTTTGCAGTTCCGGACAAGAAACCGTACATGAGGAGTCGGATCGACGAGAGTCACAACACATGCAGTTGGAGTTTAGGTAGTTCGGAAATTCAGACAATATCACCTAAGCATGCGTTGTGCATAACTCTTAACTATGAATATATTGGAAAATCAGAAGAAAAATCGAGTAAAGAGACGGTGTAATGGGTTTTTAATGGGTATTTTTTTTCATGCGTGGCACAAGGGTTAATGGAGATTAGGATGCGCGTTTTAAAAACATGCGGCCCAATGAAGATGTGCCAAACATATGTCTGGCGCTATTCATTTTCAAAGCTCTATTAATACATATTAATGTCTGTTTTTTTTTCATTCATATTTAGTTACAGTACATTAATATATTAAAAATTGGTATTTATTGTTGTAAATTGTTATGATTACTCAATTAAAACATTAAAAAAAATATACTCCTTACGAACAAATTTAATTGCAGTTATATCGTTTGCAATGAATCAAGACTGTATTAACTAGATTACCAAGAATCACGATTTCAAAGTACTCTTTTAACTTTATTTTAACTTCCATTAAAGAAAAGTCAAGAATGTGACGCATAAGTAATTTTGTACTGTAACGTAATTCAACTCAAAACTCATATTCGTATATTATTACAAATTATTAACTATTAATTATTGTTATGGTTTTAATTTTGTTCTAATCAATTAATTGCACCTAAAAATTTAATAGGTAACTGATTATGACTTTTTTGCATCTATATATCCCCTTCTATCTTCATTTCTAGTCTCATCATAAAGTTCCCATCTTCTCAAATTGTATTGAAACCAATTGTCTTTGTAAATAAATATATACATATTTTGTTTTTCTTTTGCAAGACTATGAACAAAGAAAAGCCCTGCAACACAACACTTAGGCTTGGAATTGAAGTGGAGGTTACAAGGGAGAAGCAACTAACGCAAAGTAAGAGGGAACTTTGTTTGGATCTTTCATTACCAATTCATCCAAATATCGAAGGTAGCGATCATGAAGATCATGATCATACACTTGATGATGAGAAAGATGACCAGGACTCATATAATTCTAGAATCACTGATGATCATGAGAAAGAAGAAGCGAGAAGATCTGCGAAGAGAAGTGATTTTAGCAACAATGATGTTTATCTAGACAATAGTGGTGGATCTAGAAAGAAGCTAAAACTCTCTACAGAACAAATTACTTTGCTTGAAGCTAGCTTCAACATCCATAGCACCCTTAATACGGTATGCACTCCATCTGTAATCAAGATTTTGACCACTTTTGAGAATAAAAAGATCACAAAATAAACATTAAATATATAGAAAGAATATAGTGATTGAATGATTCCTAGAGGGGTGATTCTTACACGGTAGATATTGTCAATACACACAATACATGTATATATAGTGAGTTCTACTATATATAGCTCATGTTAAGTGTTTGAACTTGATGTGTAAGCAACAATTACTTGGTGTAAGAATCACCGCCTATTCACAATTGTTACTAATTGTTTTCCATCTGCGTATTTCTTCATACCTTCTTAATTTACTTTTTGATAAAATTTATTCCATTCAGTTCTTGAAATGAAATATAATAAAGATTTTGGGTTTATATGTATGAGGTTGTTGTCTCTAATGGACATGGTGTGGTGTAGTGGTGGTAAGGATCCTCCCCTCTATCCAAGAGGTGAAGGGTTCAAATCCTGTAAGATGTAGGTACAATTTGGCAGTAGATTAGTTTGTCGTTCAAAAAAATATATGTATGATGTTATATCAATCAAAAAACTTATTCTCATTTGCAGGGGCAGAAACAAGAACTTGCCAAGAAGTTGCATCTTCTTCCCCGGCAAATTGAAGTATGGTTTCAAAACAGAAGAGCAAGGTTATGTTTTACTTCTTCTAAGTTATTACAATATACTAGTCATTATAATTGTTAAGATATTGAAGCCTTCAAGTACTAGTTACAAAGAAATAAAACATAATTCAATTTATTTGCATAATTAGAGATCTTTATCTAATATTTTTTGCACAAATCACAAAGGAAATCAAGAACACAAATAATTGTTGTCTGTTTGTCATTTGGATATTCTCCTTAATTATAAAAGACTTAAAAGTGTTTCTATGAGTTTTTTCAAACATTCTTGACCAATAGGCACTTTGGTTGCAAACTCTTGCGATTCCATTGATGTGGCAAGCAAACTCCTCGAGTTTGCAGCGTGCCAAGCAAAATTCGCACCGAGTTCGCTGGTAAAAACCGCAAACTCTATCATTCATCCCATGACGAGCAACGGGGACTTACTCTTAACTTTCGACATTCACTTGTCTTACTAGCGAACTCAAAAAATAACATAGTCAACTTCCCTTGAGTTAACAAACTGTCCATTTGTCTAACATGTTTTTAAAACCTCATAGAGTCACTTATGTAATATTTATACCACTTGGAATTTAGAAAGAAAAAAAAGTTCAATCTCAAATATTGGTGCTTTGATAATATGTACATACATCTATCTATAGTTTACTTGTTCTCGATTCTTAACATGTTATTCCAAAATTCCGTATTGATTAGTGATCACATGGAACAGGACAAAGTTAAAGCACATTGAACAAGAATGTGTGTTTTTAAGGAAATGTTGCACAGCCCTTAGCGATGAGAACTGCAGACTTAAGAAAGAGCTGCGAGAAGCACAACATGGTTCGTTAAAGTTTGATCTTAATCAGCAGCGGCAGCCGCAGCCACAGCCACCACAACATCCACCACCTTTCTATATTGGATACCAAACTACAACGGAGACACGTCCTACATGTATGTGACATAATTGGAAAAAACTACGGCAAAAACAGTGAACAGAATAATAATACTAAAAACCAGTAAATTGTGATGGCTGGAAGTACAACGACTTTAATTATATTATCAAGTAATAATTTGAACTAGGGTTTCTCTAGGGTTTTTTGCAAGCTGTTAATAATAATTTATACTTATGAATTATGATTATGTTGTTAGCGAACCAAACATTAAATGTTTAGGTTTGTTATTATAGTGTGGAAGATGTCATGAGGTTTGATCGAGTTAAAGAAAAGCCAAATTTGTAGTTGGTGACTTGGTGCCATTTAATTACTATATATTATTGTTTCTACGTTTTATATGTACCGTTAAGACTTAACAATAATATATTAAGATTAAGACTAAGAATAGTTTTCATAAACTAAAATATTGTAAGTTCACATAATTAGGTCAAGTGCAGACTAAAATATGTGGTGTACTTCATGTGTGTACACATCTATAGAGGATGGATATAACTCATATAACATAGCATAAACGAGAACAAAAATATATAAACTATGTATTTTCACAATCTTTAATTAACTAAAATAAAAGTAAATGTAATTATAAATTATGTAAGGCTGTTACTACACTCTCATATAGTTCAAAAAAAGTACGAACTTATTAGAGATTGTCCATGTATGTATATAACATCCTAACTATATTTGCTCAATAGATACAATCTGCTCATAGTAAAGTAAAACTTCATATGGGTTTGATATATTTTTATCTTCAGCAAGTGACTCGGCATTATGCGTATAGAAAATATTAGTTATAGATATCTATGTAACATAAAATAGATTTGGTTATATAGAAACACAAAATTTAATAAACATGAATCGTTGAGAAATAAACCTAAACTAATTATATTTATTTAGTTTGTACTTACCAAGTGTGCTAAACCCTTAATGGTGTTTGGAGGCAACTCCAAGTGGTCAATTTTTCTCATATCAAGCATAATCGTCGCCAAAGATGTTAATCTTAGCATTAAGAGTAGACCTGTAAACGAATGGAACGTTCATGAACTGTTTGTAAACTTGTTCAGCGAAAAGTTCGTTTATGTTCGTTTATTTAATAAACGAACGAACATGAATAAGTGAGTTGTTAGTTCATTTATGTCCGTGAACGTTCGTTTATATTCGTTCATTTATGTTCATTATGTTTGTTCGTTTAAGCTCGTTTATATTTTACAAATACATATGGAGTTGTATTTATACATATAAGAGGTTTTCTAACTACTTATATACACATAACTAACTGATAATTGCATTTTCTAGTGATAAAATGTGTTTTCGAATAGAATTTATCGTAACTAATCAATAACTTATATGAAAAAGCCACTTTATGTTCGTTTATGTTTGGTCATTTATGTTCATTTGTATTGTTTTATGCTTGTTAAATTATGTTCATATAAGTTTGTTTGTTTATGTTCGTAATATTAGTTCAGGTTTTAAACGAACATAAATGAACACGAGCATGCCAATTTTCATAATGAACAAACACGATGTAACACCTCGGAAAATTCGTGTCGAATCATATGATGACACGTGTCAAGTCCACTCTCAAATATGCCGAATAATTTGGACGAGAGGGACTAATGTTGCCAATTTATAAAACATTTGTCTTTGAGGGATTAATTATGTCAACATGCCAAAGTTTGGCCTCTGAGTGACTTTTATGACCTGTAGAGCATAATAGCTTACGAACAGTAAGGCTAATAAAATATTACAATTAGAAGACGGTTACGGACCCTAAGACATTAAGTCTTACGAACCGCAAGCCATTCAAACCAGTGGGCATGAAGTATGCTTACGGACCGTAAGCCAGAGGCCCATATGGTCCGTAAGGGACTGCTAGTGGCAGTTTTGTTTGTAGCCCAAGGCTTTCTGCCCTTGTGCCACATATCTCGCAAATATGTCACTTTTGCTCAGGTCCTGCCACCTCAAAAACACCTGGAGACATCCTACAGTAGTCCCTAACACTTGGCATCATCTTGTGCATCCTCTTCAAATATAAATAGCAAGCTAGACTTATACTTTTACTTGCTCATTTACTCATTCTCATCTTAATTACTATTGGAGTTGCTTCTAATCATAAAGAGGCCTTTCACTGAGTTAAAATCTTTTTCCTAGTTCTTTTCATTTCTAGGCTAAGTTATTAGCCGAAAGTCAAGCAAATTGACTTATGCTTTGACTTTCGGTTAACATCATTATGGTCCAGCCATTGTTCGCATCGAACATGGCTACGTGATCGTAATATGGTATGTGTTAATCCCTTAAAAGGGCACCTCCTAAAAATCACGTTAAGTTGGTCAAATAACGAGTCAAAGTTATGTTTAATTAAAAGTCAAAACGTCATTTTTCGGAAAACTTATAAAATGAACTTATAAATGTTTATACACATGTTTTGACACTTAAATAAGTTGTTAAGTGATATTAGAACATGTATAAACATGTTCAGCCCGTCATTCCAGTTTTAGTATCGGTTCGCAACCGAAAGTCGCAAAGTTTGACTTCTGCCTTGACTTTCGATTCTGACCCGATTTAGCTAAGTTAGCTACTGAATTAGAGTTGTATTATGATCATAATATAATGTAGGATAACCCTCTAAGGTTATACTACATGATCATAATCAGATTCTGAGTTTTTACACAAGTTCTTACATTATGCCTAACTTTGACTAAAATGTCCTTTTTTGCAAGAAATAAGGTTTTAATCACTAACGAACTTGAAAATGACTTATGTACTGATATATTAATGTAATTAACATAATTTTATGTTATTAAACTGATCATAATCTGAGTTTTTACTGAAAGTCGCAAATGTCATTATTTAATGACCAAAACGCCCTTTTGGCGCATAGTATGGTTTTAAACTATAACTATCAACTAAAACTTGATACCTACTGATATTACAACTTATTTAAAAAACTTTCACAGTAGGTACATGATCATAACTTAGATTTCTAAATAAACCCTCAAACTATGTGTAGAATGACGAAAATGCCCATTCGGTGCATAGCTTGGTCTAAAATCATATAACTCATATATGTTTAATATTTTCAAAGAATGATCATGTTCATAACATCAGTTTATACGCAAGTTCTTTTAATACATCACATAATGACTAAAACGCCCTTAGAGGCACAATTTGATTTTAAAAACTTAACGGGCATATAAGTTGATAACCTACTGATGTTACTACTTATTTAATGTATAATGGCATATGAAACTTGTTATGACTCATGCGGATACCCGATATCGCTTATATGGGCACGGTTAAGTTTATGTAGCCCATTTACGTAAGTTTACCGAAACGGGTCAAATCTTATCATTTATATTTCATATTCCAGAATGTATATTGGTTACCCATATTATACAAGTCCTTGTACTTGTAGGGTTAAAACCACATTCTATTCCGGTCATTGCTTAATCAAGCGTATTATACTGTTTTCATTAATTTATGTTAACTGGTCCAAGTGACTTATATAGGACCCGTTGACATTCTAATTGATTATTAATACCATTCATTCCAGACTAGGGCCTTCCAGTAAATTGCAACCGAGCTAGTTAATTGGATACGAGTGTGCTTATTATATTCTCTTATTTTATAAGACTGCTAAGCCAGGTAAATACTCTTAACCTATTTTCCATATACGGGCTTGGGATATGATATATTATTACCACATATCGGGTATGGGATCAATGACCTATGTGTTGAGAATTCGAATAACCCGTTTTAATTCGTATTGCTTTATAACTTAAACATTGGGGGTTAATGCGACCGTGTCCTGGATATCCTCGGCTCAGTTAATTGCAACTGGCCACGACTTGAGCACAGGGTGTAGGCATACACCTGACAGATGCTAATGCTATGATAAAATGTTTTATAACCTAATATGGATTTGCCCAATAAGGGTATTAAAGTGGCGTGTCGGTTAATCATGATATCGGCATAGTTTTCGGGCCCCATATGTATTGACAAGCATGTAATACTGATAACATGAGAAATAGTTTGTACTAAGTTATTTATGAAAATATATGTGCCATTATGTACATAAAAATGATTTTGAAAGATTTTCAAAATGTGTCGGTTATTAGTTTTTACTAAAACTGACGTATTTTCAAAAGACTAAGCGCATGTTGCAAAGTACGTAAATAGGCTGGAAGCTGCTCGGTTAATGCTTAATAGGAATTTGCATTTCCTTGCATTGAAGCCTAGAGTCTGTTACTAATCGCCTTGTACATTTTCCAATCCGCATGTGGATCTTTTATATACTTTCTGGCTGTAATACTTTTTGAACTTTTGGACATTTTGAAAGTTGTAATAATTTTTAAATCCAAGATTTCCGCTGTGCTATTTACGATTGTTTGACTATGACGATACCAATCTTACGTCAATACTCCCCACCCGAGCCCACCAATATTTGGTTGGAAATTCAGGGTGTGACAGGTTGGTATCAGAGCCAACGTTTGAGAGAATTCAACACTAGTCTTTTGTGTTTGATCTCAAACGACACAATAGCATATTCCTTAGACTTCCGAATCTAGGCATTGACATGGAATACTCACATCATTATTAAGTTATTATTATTGTTTTTGATTGATTTTGAAACAGGAAAATGCCGCCAAGATACAGAGGAAAGGGAAAAGGGCCATTGAGGGGAGGACCCTCTGGACAAGCACCTCCTCATTTGCAAAACTCGAATCCTTATCAAGATTCAGGGAATTCTTCATCACAACCAGCAAGACACTCGGTCTCGCACGATTATTCACCTCCTAGTTATTATCATTCATACCACTCACACCATTCTCATCACTCTCATTCCCATCATTCCCACTCACATTCATTTCATGTGTCATTTGACCCAAACCACTACCTAAACACGCCTCCAACTAATCAAAACTAGTTAGACCAACCCAATGAGATGGACGAGGACTCTGATCCAGAAATGCCACCTCTGGATCCAACATGCATCCAATCGAAATTTCTAGTGGTTCCACATCATATGCGGGATCACCATATCAAGGTCCTAATGAATGGGACCAGTATTGGAACCAATTTACTTTTACCAATACACCTTCTTACCATTCCCCTATACCAAATCCACCATCTCCACAAGAATATGTGTAGATGGAACCGGTGGAACAACCACAACCTCACCCTGAACCACCAAGAAGAAAGCGTGGAGCACGCATGTCAGTGCGCGCGGGACAATGGTCGGGCTCGCTACCACCATTGCCCCAAACATACCTTGTCATTCCCGAGGACCCACAAATGGGTGGACCCTCAAATACTACACCAGTGGTTGATCCGACACCACAAACTTTCGTTCAAACACCACCATCGGGTTCTGATAACCCAATTCCTACGTATCCAGATACATCTGGATACAATCCTTTGAACCCGTCTACGTTGATGGACTTAAATTATCAGGCGCCACCGTACGACCCTTATATGCAAGTGGTCGTACCTAATGCTTTGTATCCGTCACCCTTTCCTTCTGTTTACCCAACTACGAGATATCCAAGTTATAGGTACCCGTATCCTGTTGCTCCACAACCCCAACCACCGTCGCAACTTGATGCTATAAATCAAGTTTTGGAATGAGCGAAACAAATTCAGCGACAGGCTGAAAAGACGGAGAAGAAGACAAATAAGTTCTTCAAAAAGCTCACCAAGCTAGTGTGGAGGAGGAGAGACAAAAAAAGACTTTCTTTTATTTTGTATTATATTTAAATTTCAAAAGTCCCTGCATGAACAAGTATGTTTCTTTGTAGTCCCTGCGTGGACATATTTTCTTTTTTAAGTCCCTATGTGGACAATTAGTTAAGATATCTAAAAGTCATGTTTAAGGAAAATCTTGTAATTTTCTATCATTTAATGAAGTTGGAATATTATATATATATATATATATATATATATAATATATATATATGAGCAGGATCCGTTAGGAACCACCATTTATTGTGAGAACCGCGAGAACCAGTGCGAACACAAGCAATAATACCTAAAAAATATATATATGTATATATATATGTATGTATATGTATAGGAGCAAGATCCGTTAGGAACCACCATTTATTGTGAGAACCGCGAGAACCAGTGTGAACACAAACAATAATACCTAAAAAAATCTAAAAAAAAGTCGCTATATTTTGTCAACAAAAAAAAATTTAAAATTTTTTCCAAAAAAACGATTGAGTAATAGTTATCCATGCACATGTGTATTTTTATCATTTCTTTGATAAATTCCGTAATACATTATAAACATTTGACAATTGTACTTTTATTTACACTAACACGTGTACTACACTAATGTTTACGTTACCAAAATTAGAAATGCACATGTGCATCTATATGTATCAACATGAAATAAGGTGTTTTGGTACACTACTTTGAATACACTTTCTCTTTCATCTATCATTTCATCTATAGTACACTACCATGCACATGTGCATATGTATCATTTCTTTGGCAAATTCCGTGATACGTTACAAATATTAGACAATTGTACTTTCATTTACACTACCATTTGTAGTACACTACTTTTTACGTTGCCAATACTATAAATGCACATGTGTATCTATATGTATCAACATGAAATAAGCTGTTTTGATACACTACTTTGAATATACTTTTTCTTTCATCTATCATACCATCCATAACACACTTCCATTACCTCCTACCATCCATAGTACAATATCATTACATCCTACCATCTATAATACAATACCAATACCAATATTTTCACTTTATACATGTATATCATCACCATTTATACCATTCAATCAACATATTACATCATAAAGTGACAACTATAACCAAACCATCAACCACTAGATATAACTAACCAAAAAATATGTATATGGGCCTACTTCATCATTCAAAAACACAAACTTTTTGTACCAAAACACGTTATATAATGGTTATACAAAATGATGCACATGTGCATTTTGAATATTGGTAATGTAAAAAAGTAGTGTATTACGGATGGTATTGTAAATTAAAGTGCAATTGTCTACTACTGATAATGTATTACGGAATTTGTCGAAGTTATGTTACATATGCACATGTGCATGGATAACCGTTACTCAAAAAAAAGTTTTTTTTTCTTTTTTTAGGGGTAAGAAATGTAGCGATTTTAAAAAAAATAAAAAAAATTTGAGTTTTTTTATTTTTTTTAGATTTTATTTTGCAAAAAAGGTGGTTCTCGCGGTTCTCACAATAAAGATGGCTCTCGCATGAACCTTACCCTACATATATATATATATATATATATATATTTATTACATCCTTTCAAGCGATCGTCTTGATTTTAATTCAAATTTTATCAATCTGCTATATAATTCCAAAAGATCCTCTTAATGGTCTTAATCAAGCCAATTGGCAATGTCCATATTATTTTGCAATGATAAAAGATAGTTAAGGAAGAATAGCCCTTCTATCATGATAGTTAATGAAGTAAAGCCCTTCTATCCAGAGGTGGTGAACAATGTTCAAGCCTCAAAGTCATAATGGTCAAATGCGATCATGACTTTTATTATTCAAACCAATAAGATAATTATTCTATGTTAACATTCAAGTAATGTTAATACTCATGACAGTGACATGAGAAACCACACTAGTCATCTAGGTGATGGCTATGTCCAAGCCTTATAGCCTATGTGATCGAATTTGATCCGACTAGGTTTTCCAAGTATGAATTCTAATCCGAGAAACATATGTGGTGCATCGTAGAACTTTTAAGGAAGGAGAAAATCTATGCTAAGTTCTCTAAGTGTGAATTCTGGCTTCGAGAAGTCCAATTCCTTGGACATGTGGTTAGTGAGCGTGGTATCCAAGTGGATCCCGCAAGATTGAAGCTATCATGAATTGGGAAATACCTAAGACTTCGTCTGAGATTCTTAGTTTCCTAGGACTGGCTTTTATTGAGAACTTTTCTCGTATAGCCACTCCTTTAACTACTCTGACCCGTAAGAATGTCAAGTATGACTGGGTCCCAAACAACAAGAATCTTTTGAGATTCTAAAGCACAAGTTGAGCAATGCTCATGTGTTAACTCTACCTGAGGGTATTGAGGATTTTGTCGTATACTATAGTGCCTTGCACACAGGTATGGGTTGTGTACTCATGCAAAGAGGCAAGGTGATTGCTTATGCATCACGACAACTCAAAATGCACGAAAAGAATTACACCACCCATGATTTGGAATTGGGTGTCGTAATATTTGCACTAAAGTTGTGGAGACACTATTTGTATGGCACAAAGTGTGTTATATACACTGTCTACAAAAGTCTCTAGAATCTGTTTAATCAGAAAGATTTGAACATGCGACAACGCCGTTGGATGGAGACCTTGAACGGTTACGAATGTGAGATTTGTTACCATCCGGTAAGGCAAATGTAGTTGCCAATGCTTTGAGTTGCAAAGAAAGGGTTAAACCTATAAGGGTAAACACCAAAAGCATTGAGCTACATACCAGTCTGAACGAGAAACTGTTAGATTCACAGAAGCAAGCCTTATTAGAGGCAAACGTTCCCAATGAGGAACTAGGTGGAACTATTGAACAGTTCACACCTGGGAAAGATGGAATCCTGAGATTTAATAACCGTATATGGGTTCCCATCTTTGGAGGACTCAGAGATCTGATTCTCCAGGAAGCTCATAACTCTAGATATTCTGTACATCCTTGAGGAGACAAAATGTACCAGGATTTGAAAAAGAATTATTGGTGGATGGGTATGAAGAAATCCATAGCCACTTATGTAGCTAAATGTCTGACGTGTTCACAAATTAAAGCCAAACATAAAAAACCGTCAAGACTACTATAACAACTGGAAATCCCCACATGGAAGTGGGAGATGGTAACTATGGATCTGATTACCAAGTTACCAAAGACCAAACATGGAAATGACACGATTTGGGTAATCATTGATAGACTGACAAAGTCATCACATTTCTTGCCCATAAAGGAGACGTATAGATCTGACAAGTTGGCTAAGTTATATGTGGACGAGATTGTGTCCCTACATGGCGTGCCAGTATCTATTATATCTGATAGAGATACTAGATACACTTCTCATTTCTGGAAAATTTTCTAGCAATCATTAGGCAAGAGACTAAATTTCAATATGGCTTACCATCCACAGACTGATGGACAGAGTGAGCGTACCATTCAAACATTGGAAGACATGCTGAGAGCATGTGTTATTGATTTGGGGGGTAATTGCGATGATCAGCTACCCCTAATAGAGTTCTCCTATAACAACAGTTATCATAGAAGCATCAAGTCTGCTGCTTTTGAAGCCTTGTATGGGAGAAACTGCAGGACGCTCGTTTGTTGGGCTGAAGTTGGGGAAGCCCAACTATCAGGACCTGAGTTTGTCCTGGAGACCAAAGAGAAGTTCATACAAATCCGTGATCGTCTCAAAGCTGCTAGAGATAGGCAGAAGAGCTATACTGACAAGAGGCGTAAACCTCTTTAGTTCCAAATAGGGGACAAAGTCATGTTAAAAGTATCACCCTGGAAGGGTGTAATGAGATTTGGAAAGAAGAGCAAGTTGAGCCCGAGTATGTTGGACCATTCGAGATTACGGAAGGTGTTGGTTCTGTAGCTTACAGATTTAAGCTACCAGAGGAACTCAATGGAATCCATGATGTATTCAACATATGTAATTTAAAGAAATGTCTAGCTGATGAATCGCTAGCAATGTCGTACCATGACGTGCAGATTGACGAAAACCTGAGGATTATTGAGAAACCGATTTCGATTGAGGATCGACAGGTTAAGAACCTTTGAAAGAAGAAAATACTAATTGTGAAGGTTAAATGGGATTCCCGTCGAGGTCCCGAGTATACATGGGAAGTTGAGTCCAATATGCGACAAAAGTATCCCTATCTTTTGAATAAAGATCTCGAGGACGATATTTCCACAGTCTCTGCCCCCAGTGTGATTTCCACAGTCTTCTTCATGAAACTTGCGCCCAGGAAACATTGGAAACTAATCCAGTAAGTCTACACGATCATCTTCATCAAAGGATATCACTTTCTGCTGAGTTAACGTGGTGTTCGAACCAGTCTTTCTCCATTTTCCATCTCCATTTCTTTGGCATGTCTTTTTGCTACTAAAAATGAGGTTCCACATATATCAGAGACTCCGGAGATGAAATTAATGATCTGGGCATTAGCTGGTGGAGGAGGAGCTTTTTCAGGAACTTTCTCAGAATCCTGAGTCCTTGATCGTTTCCTTCCACGCAACTCCTTCAAGTAGCCCTTGCTGAGAAGATAACCAATTTCCTTCCTCAAGGCTATACATTCATCATTGAGGAGACCAAAATCCTCATGATAAGCACACCATTTGGACTTATCCTTGTTGGCTGTGGGCTTCTCATTCTTTCCCGGCCACCTAGCTTTGTCACCTAGATTCTGCATAGCAGGGATTAGTTCACTGTTATCAGCAGAAAAACAATATTCTGAAATAGGAGGATAATCCTCATCGTCTTTCTCTTGTTCAACTGCATGCACATTCTGGTTGTCATGCTTAGAGTATTGCTTGGATCGGTTATTGTTGAAGAATGATCCTTGCTTCTCCTGTTTTGAGGATCCTGACAGTCTTTCCTGGATCCTCTTGTCATCCTCTAAACGGATGAACCTTAAGGCCCTATTCCTCACTTCGTCTAAACTCCTGTAAGGTGTCATAACAAGGTCATCATAGTAGGAGGAATCCTTTAGCAATCCCATTTTGAATGCCTCCACAACAGTGGCAATATCTAAATTTGGGATTTCTAAGGATTCTCTACTAAATTTAGTGATGTAATCTCTTAATGATTCATCACGGCCTTGGGTTATCCTATACAAATCGCTAGTTAATCGTTCAAAGGTTCCACTACACGAGAATTAATTACTGAATAAATAAACTAAATGAGAAATGAAGTAATTGAGTAAGGAGGAAGACTTAGCAGCCATTTTAATGCTGATTCAGTGAGTATGGATCCGAAGCCCTTGCAAAGACAGGCTTCCTTTAAACTTTCTGGAATAGGGTTGATCTCCATTCTTTCCCGGTATTGTGCTACATGCTCCTTCGGATCAGTTGTACCATCGTATAGCTTCATGTTAGGGGTTTGAAAGCGTTTTAGTATCTTAGCATTGCATATAGGAGGTGCAAAACGAGACACCTTGTGACTTCCATCCGGGATCTCAGGAATGGGTTTAACCACTCCTGGGACGTTGGATATCATATCCTTAAGGTTCTAGAGCTCCCTGGCCATGGCCTGATTGATACCTGCATCCTACGTGAAACCATAATTAGTACCAAAAGATGTATTGAAATTGTTACCTCCTGATTGGTTTGGAACCGGTATCCCAGAAGTATATACAAAACCAGACACTTCAGGTGCAACAGTTGGACCGGATGAAGCAATAGTCTGCATAGGAATGAAGTCTCCTATGTGAACTTCATAAGTCTTGGATGGTTGACTCCTTGAGGATCCTTGATCCTGATAGATGTTGGGTCTAGGATACATGGGTGCTAAAGTCTTGGAGGATAATTCGTGGATCCTTGAATCTGTGACGATGATCCTTGATGCTGGAGACGTAGGATCCTTGAGCTGGAACTGTCTCCAAGTATCCTCCAGAACTGTGGTAGGATCCTTGATGCTGAAATGAGGATCCATAAGGTTGGTAGTGAGACACTTGAGGCTGCGTCATCTCCAGTGACCCATACTGCAATCCTGAGGATCCTTGATGCTGAACACCGGATGCTTTAGAATGCTGAATTGTAGATGCTTGAGTGGCAAAATCCAACGACCTAGGCATCAATGGAGAGTGATCCTCCGCTGATGTCTTTTGTTTCTTAATTTCATCAATTTCACGAAGGATCCTCTGGTTAGTCTTGTCTTGCTGTTCCATATATCCTTTCATCTCCATAATCAATGTAGAAAGATCACTGTTAGTAGGTGTAGAGGAAGAAACAGTATGAGCCTTTGAGAAGACGGGTGTTGGTTTCTTCTGAGCATTGTCAGCACTCCTCAAGGGTGCAGGGGGAATGGGAGGCAACGATACACTAGTCTGATGAGGTAATCGTCAGCATGGCACTTGAAGCAGATTTTCCCTGAGAAGCCATGTGGTTGATGGAAATGAACAAAAATGAATGAAATGAACAAAATTTTATAGAATTGAAGCACCGATTTCCCCACGGTGGGTGCCAAACTGTTTTAGTCAAAAATCTAATCAAGGATAATGTGACCAAACTATGAATGTGAGGTTGAGTGCTTGAGTGTTGAATAATCATATGGAGAAGTATCAAATGTAAACAATGATGAACACATGGATTTATACGAGGAAAAAGCCCTTGATCAATGAATGATCTCCGGTACAAAAAACCTCAGGTGATGGAAACTACATATCACCGACTATATTGAACACAAAAGATTATAACTTTGGATGATATTGAGCTTATATCGAAGGTTTTGAGAAAACACTTCCGACCAGAGAACTGACCCTTGGATTTTTAATAAGGAAATGAGTGAATTTCAAGTTTTGTCCTTTATATTTATACCTAATTTCAGACGTTGTCCTTTGTCTTTAAAATTGACGAGTTTTGTACTTTATGTTTCCAAATCTTGTACGTTATGTCGTTTGGGCCTAACTCAGTTAATTTTAATGTTAAGTGAAGGGTAATTTGGTCTTTGTACTTATTAATTTAACATAATCATTATAATAATTATAACAAAATAAATTATATTATATATATATATATATATATATATATATAAAGTCTTACACTCTCTCTACTCTCTCTCTCTCTCTCTCCAGCACCTACCCTCACACAACGAGTAGCAGCACCCCTACATCCCCACCTGCGACCACCTACAACCACCACCACCACCACCCATGATCTTGGAAGCAGAAGACGGGGTTAGGGTGGATGATGATGGAAACGTAGCAAAGATACCACGACGTTCCAGAGTTCAGCTTCGCCGGAATCGACTATGGCCGGAGTGTGTAGGTGGATGCGGAGTTTTTTTTAATGGGTTAAGGTTAGGGTGGATGATGATGGAAAAGTAGGGAAGACACGCATAAAGATCCAACGACAGTAGTTTGCAGATCTGAAAACCGTAACCAACACCTTCATTGTAACACCCCAACCGATGGCGGAAACATCGGGATGAGACGAAAACGAGATTGCTCATTGCTCACAACATTATTAAGTGACAGTAATTAATTAAACCATATTTCATTTCACAAGAATTGTCAAATACATCAATGTAACAAAACAAAGAACAATCTAACATTTGCAAAGTCATAACAAAATTGATACGTCGACATTAAACCTAACGTCTAATTTATGTGTATCTCGTCCTTGCTATATTGTTTTCATAGCATCATCTCCTTCAACCTGTAACATGTTTTAAAATAAAGTCAATGCAAAAGCAAAGGCGAGTACACAAGTTTAAGCATAGCATACGTATACGAATAAAGTTTTAACAATCCTCATGGCAACTAAATCTATACAAGAGCAATATCAAGGCATGCAATGCTAATAATCAAACCCGTAACGCAATCACGATGTTTTAACATGACCTCACGAATAACACGATGGAGGTGGATGCGTGAATTCCTATAGCGCTAAGCATGTCAAACAAAGGCTAAAAATAGTTAATGACTAAAGCACAGCACAACGTTTATCCCTAGACAAGCAACAAGTATACGATTCAAGTAGTCATGTGTATAGGATTGTTTGTGCGTTTCATAAAGTTTAAGAGTTTGTGATTTTTGTATATGGAAACATGTTACACCCAAAAAGTGATATAAACAATTGTGGGTCGAGTGTACTCACAAAATTGCTAAGTCTTCTTTGGAAATTCCACGACGAGTTGATGAGTGGGAGAAAGGGGACATCGAGGTTACCTTAAAAATGGCAAACGAATGTACATGAATAATAGAAGCTACGACGGAGGATTCGAATTGGAGTTGAAAGTACGTATATAGCTAACATCGTGTAAGAAAGGAATTTCTAAATTAAATTCATCAAAAGGGTTGTAGGAGTGTTTTCAAATAATTCATATATATATTTGACGAAAAGCATATTTGGTATATATATATATATATATTTATATTCTAACGAATGGTATGAGATATATATGTACATTGTCGAATGGTGTACAAATATATTTGTCGAAAGTAAAATAAATATGTTTTGTCGAAGGTATAATAAATAAGTATATTTGTCGAGAGATATGATAAATATATCTATATTTTGTCGATGAATATAATAAGTAAATATGTTTTGTCAAAAGTATAGTAAATAAGTATATTTGTCGAGAATTATAATAAATAAATTTATATTTTGTCGATGAATATAATAAGTAAATATGTTGTCAAAAGTATAGTAAATAAGTATATTTGTCGAGAATTATAATAAATAAATTTATGCTCTTGTCGAAAAGCATAATAAAGAAAGTAAGTATATTTTTGTCGACAAAAAAAAATAATATCGATAAATATATTCCGTCGAATAGTTCAAATAATAAATATATTTTATCGAATAGTTTAATAAATATATTTTGTCGAATAGTTTAATAAATATATTACCTGTAGAAAATCGGGCAGAGTTTCCTCTTGTTTTTGGACGATCCCGACACACAAGTGTCGATATTATTTGTCAAAACGCAATAATAACGAAACAATATATATATTTAAGTCTCCATACAAGTTATGTAAATGTATATTTATAACGATTATATCCAAAAACTAACTATAGAGGGATATACCATGTCGAGTCGGATTCGACTGAGTACCACGAGACCCGAGTGTTGACCAGAACTGGAAAGTTGACCACAATCCGAGCTTGACTTTGACTAAGGCTGACTGGACCGAACTCTGCCGAGACCCGAAATCGAACTAAGACCCGAAACGAACATGGCCTGAACCGAAACCCGAGCCGCGAATCTGACCCGAGGCATAATCTGATATTCCAATACCAAACGAAGCGAGAATGAAACAGAACCCGGGAGTAGAACCAATCTGAACCGAGGCTGAGACTGGACCGGCTGACTTGGCATGAACCGAACATCGAACCTGAAGTGAACCTGAACTTGAATCGGAAACTCGAAACCTGGCCGGAGTGAACCAAACCAAAGTTAACCCGAACCGTGAACCACCCGAACAGAGACTGAACTGGGTTTACCTGGACTGAACCGAAACATTGATCTGAGCCGGACGACTGACCTGACCGGGACAGCTGAACCGCGCCGCTGTAACTTGAGTGAACACCAAAGCTGACCCGGGTTCGATCCGAACCCGAATCTGAATGGAGACCCAAACCGACCCGATTCACCTTTTGTCGTTGCTGCCGTCTGCCACTGTTGTCTGCCGTGTTGCCTGCCACCGCCGCTCTACGGTGGCCGGCCTTTGGTTTACGGCGAGCGAGGGAGAGGGGGAGAGGAGAAAGAGGGGGCGCTGCTGTTGCGGTGGTTGGTGAGTCTGAGACGGTCGGCGGTCGTCGCAAGTGTGAGGGAGCAGGGGCCGAGAGGATGGTAGTGAAGGTTGGAGAGGCGATGGATGTCCGCTGCAGGGACTGCCACTGCTGCGGCTTCGTTGCTGGTGCGTCGCCACCGTTGCGGTGGCCGGCGGCTCTGTTGCAAGGAGAGAGGGAGGTAGGTGGTTTGCGACCGGAGAGACGGCTTGAGCCGTTGTCGGAGGAGAACCGAGGGAGAGAGACGAGAGGTGAGTGCAGGCGGTTAAGGGCGACTGTGAGTGACGAGAAAGATAGGATAGGCGGTGTTGGCTGCCGGAAAACCGGGAGAAAGAGAGGGAGGGGGTTGAGCGGATGTTTATCTGCCGGAAAAAGGGGGGTCGCCGGAGTCTCGCCGGAAAGGCGGCTCCGATCGCCGGAAAATGTGAAGGAAGGAGAAGGGGGGTGAGGCTTTTATAGTGTTAGGGTTTCAAGGGTGTTGGGCCTAAAGCCCCATAGCGGCCCGACTGCTTTTGTAAGTCCATTTCAGCGCCCGAACGTTACAAAATAGCGTATAATTTTACTTAAGTTTTAAACACGGGAATTAAATGCAAGACCTCAAAAAAAGTCGCGTTCGGTTGTCGTTTCGTTAAAAACACGTAAAAATGCGTTGTTTCCGTTTTTACCGTTTTTCGATCCGATCGTAGTTGCGACTCAGGAAATAGAAAACGAGCGTGAATTTTTATAAAAATAATAAATCTTGGAAATACGAGGCGTTACATTCATCTTGTCCAATCTCTCTATCTCTCTCTCAGATCTGATATCACTGAACTTCGATCGCCGGAGGTGGTCGGAACGACCGGAATCATGCCGGAACTCTCATCTGGTCCTATCGCTCTCTCTCTCTCTCTCTCTCTCTCTCAGGACTCTTTCTCTCTCTCTCTCTCTATAGGATTTGAGTTTTTACGAGAAATGATGATCTTACGGTGGCCGGGATTGTAGAACCGGGCATGAAGAACCAAATCCACGGCGGAGGTGGCCGACTTGAACCAGTCTTACGGCAACTGGATTTGACTATAGGTTATAGTTTCTGGTTTGGGGCGGTGCTTTAGGTCTGATCAGGTTTTCATCTTTGATGGTGGCAGAGGGGTAGGGAGAGAGAGTAGAAGAAGAGTGTGTTTTAGAGAGAGAGTGTGTGTCTTTAGATATATACATAAATAAAATATATAATCCATTTTGTTTTACTATTAAAGTTATTAATATAGTTATTTAAATAATATATTAGAAAAAAAGACCAAATTACCCTTTACTTAACATTTAAAATTAACTGAGTTAGGCCCAAAGGACATAACGTGCAAGATTTGAAAACGTAAAGTGCAAAACTCGTCAATTTTAAAGACAAATGACAGCGTCTGAAATTAGGTATAAAGATAAAGGACAAAACTTGAAAATCACTCTAAGGAAATTAACTTGACTTTCTTAAAATATATATGAATGTTTTGACATGAAATTCATAATAAGAAAGCTTTCCTTAAACAAATTGAATATCATTTGAATAAGTGAACTCACCGACCTATTTGTGTTAACACTTGATTTTTACGTGTACTTCATGTACATGAGTTCGGCCTTGGGATTTTGGCTTATCTTGTGGTTGTTAACGTAAGTTATGTTAAATAATGTTTTGGACAACTTTTAAAACTTTTGGGACCATGTGTACTAAGATCCATAAGGATCAAACAACTATGCTGCAGTTGTGGGTTACGTTTAAACTTTATGTTTTAATCAAGGTACATGTTCAAATTAAATATTGCATCGTCCACTAAGATACTTATGGGTACCAACCTCTGTCACCGCCACGTTTGTATTCCTGCTGCAACGTTTTTGGGTGTGACAAAAGGGGGGCGTGGCTCTGCCACCATGGTTGCGCGGACGACGCAAGCACCATCACAACAGGGCTTTGTTGTGGGCGCGAAGCAACCCTGTGGGGGGGGGGGGATCGCGGGCGTGGTGGCAAAAGGTGATTGTTTTGGTCAAAAATCTGATTAAGGATAATGTAACCAAACTTTGATTGTGAGGTTGAGTGCTTGAAATAATTAATAATTGTATGAACAATCTAGAAATGTAATTAACTATGAACACGGAGATTTGTACGAGAAAAAAGCCCTTGATCAATGTATGATCTCCAGCATAAAAAACCTCGGGTGATGGAAACTACCGATCACCGGATATATATCCATAAAATAGTAATGATTCTAGTACAACTTTGGAAGATAACAAGCTCAATACAACGATTTTCTAGTGTGTATGTGTGTTTTGCAAGTGAGTATCAGAGAGTTCGAATAATCGCTAATGTGTTTTTATCCTGAGCTTGTTAACCCCTTTAAACTTAGAAATATCTTAGCAACAAACTATCCGAAATTCATGTAACTCTCTCACGATCTCCTTCAACGGTCATGACTCCCCTTGCACGTGCCATAAACAGCATATTCCTCCGATATTCGTGCGTTCACTCAGTTCACATAATACCTGCAAACGTAAACTAAACACATAAGGAACAATTGTTATAAAACATAGATACCAGTAAGGATCCTCGATCCTTAGAATCCCTACATTATCCAATAAGGATCCATGATCCAAGTCCAGCCTCAGACTGGATAATCCCCAGCATAAAATCCATGCCCTAACAATTGCCCCCAAAATATGAGGAATTAATTGTAACTGGATTAGTCATGTTTTCGTTGATTTCGGACTATTCGTTGTCTAGCAACTAGCCTATACTTATATGCGGACTAGCCGTTACAGTGGTGACGTCATCGACAAGACTCACCCTGCAACAATCATGATTATATATAGGGAATAGATAGAGATGAGATTTTCATTTAAAACCTGATCCTTGCAATTCAAAACCGCAATCCGGAAGCTTCAAGGTATTCTCTCTCGTCTCTTTTCTCAAGACCTTATCTTTTCTTCTCCTTTCTCACTCAAAACCCATGGCGAAAATGGTCACCCGATCTTCATCAATCAAGGATCCTGAGAACGATAGCCCACCCAGAAGTCAGGATCTCCTTGCAAATCCTTCATCAGAGTTGTGCTGATTCACTGATCCCGAGATCGATCAAACGCGCCCCTTTTTCCTGGAGGGTACTATATTTAGGCCCTTCGACTCTTCAATGAAGAGTGATTGCATATCCATCAAATGGGTGGTGTTTTCCTACTACCCCTTCCAAATAGGTTTTTCTTACCCTTTTCCAGCCTTTACTCAGAGCTTTTGTACCTTCACTGGCTTGTGTTACAGCCAGGCCATGCCCATGCTATGGAGGGTTCACTATACCCTTGAAAAAATCATTGCTAAAGAGGGCATAAACCTTGGTCTTACTGAACTCAGTCATCTGTACAACCTAGTTAGTCATGGATCCCACCAATTCCTCTTCAAAGCCAAGCCTCAGCAACCCCATCCAATCCTCAAAACCACTAAGAATGACATCAACTGGAGAAACCAGTTTTTTTTTTTGTCAGGAGAGATTCTATTCCCAACGGGAATCATCTTCCTAAAAAGTGGAACATATAGGGTATGATATAGGATCCCTAAGATAGCTCTGTAGAAAATTTCTTCCTTTTATTAGAGGATAACTAATCCTTAACTTTTTCTTTGTGCAGTGACCAATCTTAATACTTTGACGGACACGCCTATCACTCCTGAAAGGGTTGCTACTTTTTGGGCCCTGGATTCAACTGTTAGAACATTTCATCCCAAAGTCAAGGATTTAGATGAAGCTACATCAGCTTCATACACCATGTCAAGTGAGTATCCATGTACATATACATAAATATTTAATAATAATGGAAAATAAATACTTATCTGTGTTTTGTGCTTGTAAGTACTGTTTTGGTCAAAAATTACCGAAGCAATTTAGTGATCAAATTAGTTTTGTGAGGTAGTGTGCTAGCCATGCTTATAAAGCTCATATTGGATTGCTAGTTTGTAAAAACACTTTTCAGGATATAGCTCAGGATATTGAGCTATATCAACAATCAAACAATGAGCAAAAATGTAAAGGTTGACACGAGATGTACGAGGAAAGCCCTTGATCAATCTAGATCTCCGGCATAAAACCTCGGGAGCTGACAATCGCCGCTGCCTTGTTCTTCTTATTGCTTAAAATTCAGGATACAATGCAGGATAATTCCCAGATCGTTGCTGAGTGTTACAAGAGTTGCTAGTGTTGAGTGTTTGTGTGTAATTGTGAAAGTAAATGACAGAATTCGATCGATTGTTTATCCGGTATTTATAGTTACAAAGAAAAACAAACTCTCCTAAAATGGTGGGATCCCTTGGAATATTCGCCAGTGAACGTTGTTGACCAGGTATTGCGGCTTCAACCATCTAGACCGAGTCTTCAGGTGAACCAGTCTCCGTGAACGTTGTGATCCTGCAGCTATGTCCTGCATGCAAATAATTAGTAATCACCAGGATACTGCCTCAGGATGTTACCAATATCCTGGTCTGGTATCCTGATCGTTAACAGTTATAATTAAGTCAAGATATAATTCAGGATATGGGCTCAGAATTTCACCCATAACAATTTTCCCCAAAAATATAGTTGTTGGGATCCTGATCCTAACGGATATATTTATACGTTTACCGAGGCAATTTAAGAGATAAGACCCCTGAAATGCTATGATGTAACCGTCCAGGCTATTTCTACTCATTGTCTCCCTATATCTTCTCGTCCTTATCCCCATTTAACCTTGATCAAGGAAGTAAAAAAGGTAAAGTTCTCTCTCATCCTCTTCTTCTTTCTCTTCCTGTTTTTCGGTGAAGTATGGCAAGACAAACTCGATCCAGCTCCGGCGACTCAGCCCATGTCTTCATACCACAAAACCTTCTCCAATACCCAGAGAAGGAAGTCTGTTCGTTCGACAATGCCTATATAGCGAACCTCCAATCCTCCGGTATTTTTCCGGACACCACTGTATTCCGTCCATACGATCGGAAACTCCGATCAGATATGGTGTCCACGGAATGGCTTTGCTTCAACGCATTTCCTTTTACCTTAGGTCTTAGGTTTCCATTTCCCGATTTCATCACAGACTTCTTTATAACCATCGGCCTTAGTTTTTGTCAAGCCATGCCCATGCTTTGGCATGTGTTGATCATTCTTGATCGAATCAAGAATACCCACATTCCTGAGCTATGTGTCAATGATCTTCCATTAGCATAGCGATTGAGATCCCATGGGTCATGTAGATTTTTGTTCTACTCCACTTCCAGTAATCCTCTGATTCTCCGAGCCACCAGGAACGAAGAGGAATGGAAATCCAAGTTCTTCTTTGTAAAAAGGAGTTCAATCCCTGGTGGGGTGGATTATCCGGTGAAGTGGCTCCCCAAGGGTAGGAGTTAGGGTTTTAGGATATCCTCAGATATATCTTGTTCAACATCCTACTTTATATCCTGCTCTGATATCTTTGTTTTTTGTTTTTCAGCGGATTTCAGGAAGCTAGCATCTCCCCTTGTTGATTAGAGACCAGGATTAAAGCCATCTACCAATTGCCGGAGACTGAAAGAAGCTTCATTCCAAACCCAATAGGATACAGCCAACATTCAAGTTCCAACATGTCTGGTAAGTCCGCACTTTTTGTTTAAAGTTCCTTTATCAGTTTAGTTAGAAGAAATATCGAATAATTAAGTTTGAAATTACTCCCTGTTTGCAGCACCAGCCAAGATTCCAGAAGTCTTTGATCTCGATGAGTTGGATAGCTACTCTAGAGCTGCACCAGTGAAGACAGAGCCCAAATCCAAGCCTCCAGCCGCCTCGAAGCCCTCTTCCAGCTCCAAGCCTATTGCTGTCCGCAAGTCTTCTTCAGTTTCCAAGCCTCGGGCCTCTAGTTCTTGAAAGAGAAAAGATACCGATTCCCCCGCCACTTCTGCCGAGGTTTCTCCTTTCGAGAGTCTTGGGTTTGCTGAATCGAGCAGCCTTATGACTTCTTTTCTCAACCAGGTAGATACCTTTACCTTATATCCTGCGAGTATATGCTAGACTGATATTCTGACTAGCTATAATGATACCCATGCCTTACACTGTAGGGCCTGAACCGTCTACTGATCGCATATGAAGAGGCTTGTGGAACTGCGGTCTTCCATGAGGTCAGAGCAAAGAAGGAAAAGGCACTCATCGAACAGCTACAAACAGCTGCCGCTACCTGGACCCGACACTACGAGGATAAACTAAAGGAGGTCACCGGGAATGCCAAAGTCGCTTTAGAGGAGACTGTATCAGACGCTCAGGTCAAATTGGATGCTGCGCATGCCCAACACGAGCAGGATATGGTCTCTTACCGCGATACTCAAATGATCTATGGTAATTTCCCTCCTTCAAGCTAGAATGAAGATGGCTTATGAGGCCAAGGCTGCGGGTTTCGAATGCCCTTCTTGGAATATCAGTGCTTGGGAGGCGAAGTTGAAGGATCTCAGTGGTAATTCTGTGGAGCATCCTGCCAAGCCAACGGTTACAGAGTCCTCCAATGCGGTTGAGGTAGCGGCAGAGGCTGGTGGTGAAGCTGGTGATGATCCTGGGGTCAATACCGGAGCGGATGCTGATGAAGGAGTGGCTAATGATGCAGCCAAGGATGCTACAGAAGGTACTGCAGCATAAGGGCAGCGAAGTGGGCGATGATGGATGTTATTGCTTAGGTCGGAGCCCACTTTTTTGAATTTGAATGGTCTGTAATCCCAAACAATTTACTTTTCCTGCACTTGAACACTTTATATTTCCTGCACTTTTAAATATTAGTATTTTGTGATGACCGGAGGTGGAGGGATCCTGGGTTCCAGGACGAAGCCTTCGGTCATCGATGTTCATATGCTTTTAGAACTTATCACATTCTTGGTGGATGGGTCTTAGTTTAATACGAAGCCAAGAATGTGACATTTTGGAATGTTCATAATAAACTAACCTTTTAGCCTTATCCGATGTTGTTATGTTTTTGTTTTGAGAGACATGTTTGGAATATTTGATCAGGATACTGATATAAATGTTCAATACTTTTGTTATCTCTTAAAAATATTAGACAAAAGCCTGGTTGAACATTACTTTATAGAAAACTTAGGTTATTCAGATAGGGCTTTCAAGATTTGAAAAATAAAAAACCATACCAGAGACACCTATGCAATAATTTTCGACTTCAACCTTTGAATCCTTCGCAATGTCCCCAGCATAGATGTCCCATGTCTGTGCAAGATATTTCATCAGTGCATGGCATACTTGAGAATTTCTTCATTTAGTAATTGAACTTCGCAGCTTTTCATCCACAAAGAATGCGTGTAAACACAATCATAATCTGCTATATCTTTAGAATTTGTTAACAACTTTAGTTTCACTGGGATAAACCCTTAATATCCTGGGATAAACCCTTAGTGTCCTGGGGATAAACCCTTAGTATCCTAGGGATAAACCCTTGTTTTCGTGCGCTACAGACGGGAGTGTATAAACTCCAAGACTTAGAAAGGTGAAAACCTTTAAACCTTAGAGAGTATGAAAATACCCTTTCGCGAGAGAGGGTGATCAATCCTCATATGCCTTAAGGATCCAGGATATAGCCAACAATAACGAAATTGTCAGCCACTATTACATGAATTGGTCCCGCTATCTTGAACTATTCCTGGATACTTGCGCTCCAGGCAAACCCAACTCGGAAGAAAGGTGAATACCTTTAAACCTGTGAAGGGATCTGAATCCCTTAATCGTGAGAGAGGGGGCCAATCCTCTAGTCTTTCGATCCCTCTTGAGTACATATCTTGGAGTAATATCCTAGAAAAGTATCCTACAAAACACCTTTAAACTAAGGTGGGTCTGATGCTTAAGTCAGTATTGGGTTTCAAAGAATATTAAATTAAACATATTTAAAAGAGATAGAATTCATACCATCCTGAGTCAGAAAGTAAATCCTAAACTCACTTGAAATAAGCTTTAAGATGTATAGCATTCCAGGATCTTGGTATCATATCTCCCTTCATGGTCTTAAGCCGGTAAGCTCCTTTTCCTGATTCTGACTCAATCTCGTATGGTCCTTCCCATTTTGGAGCTAACTTCCCATCAGCAGGATTAGTCGTATTCTGAAACGCCTTTCTCAATACCCAATCTCCAACTTGGAATCTCCTAGTCCTTATATTCTTGTTGTATGACTTAGCTATCCTTTGTTAATATGCTGTCATCCTTAGCTTTGGTGCATCCCTTGCTTCGTCGATAGTATCTAAGTCGTGATATAAGGCCTCAGGATTTGCTTCAGGATCCCGAAGGCTCGATCTTGCTGTAGGTATCACCATTTCTGTTGGAATCACTGCTTCTGCCCCAAAAACCAAAGAAAACGGAGTTTGACCAGTAGCATTCTTCATAGTTGTTCTATCAACCCATAGGACAAATGGTAGTTCCTCAGCCCATCTTCCTTTTCTGGCACCAAACCTCTTTTTCAAGTTGTTGACAATTATCTTATTGGAGGATGCTTGTCCATTAGCATGAGGATGCACTGGTGTTGATGTAATCATCAAGATACCCTAACTTTTACAAAAATCAGTAGTCCTCTTGTTGATGAATTAGGAACCATTGTCACAAATTATCTCCGCCGGTATCCCGAATCTTGTCAGGATATTCCTCTTGATGAAATATACCACTTCTTGATCCTAAACTTGGACAAACGCTTCTACTTCAACCCACTTGGAGAAATAATCATACATTGCTAGCATGAAGACTTTTCCTCCCGGAGCTTTTAGGAGTTTTCCTACTATATCCATCCCCCATTTCATAAATGGCCAAGGAGATATGATAGGATATAATGGTTCTGCAGGCTGATCTAGTATATTGTTATGTCTCTGACATGCATCACATTTTCGAACATACTCCCCAGCATCCTTCCTCATGGTTAGTAATCAACAGGGAATCAACATACACTTGTAAAATTTTGACATTCAATTTCTTAGCTAATTCTAATCCTGCTATCAGAGCTTCATACTCAGCTTCATTATTAGTAGCAGGAAATTCACATCTAATAGTCTGGGGTAATATGTCCCCCTGTGGCGATTTTAGTAGTATACCTAACGCTACACCTCTTATGTTAGATGCACCATCAGTATACAATATCTAAGATCCTTAATTCTCACCTAATTGCTGTACTTCTAGGTCAGCCTCATTTTGAATATCACTACTAAAATCAGCCACAAAGTCTGCTAAGGCCTAAGACTTTATAGCATTTCTAGGTTCACATACTAAATCATATGCACTTAGTTTTATGGACCACTTAGCCATTCTCCCAGACATTTCGGGTTTCCTAAGCACATTTTTAACAGGATACTTGGTTTTAACATGTATCCTATGTGTTTCAAAGTAATGTCTAAGCTTAGTTGACGCCATAACTAGAGCTAATATCAATTTTTCTAAGTGTGAGTATCTAGTTTCAGTATCTAACAAACTTTTACCAACATAATAAACAAGATACTGCTGACCTTCATGATCCTTTACCAAAACAGCACTTACTGCATTCCTTGATACTGCAAGATATAGGGATAAGGGTTCACCATCCTCAGGCTTCATCAGCAGGG
Source organism: Scalesia atractyloides (assembly GCA_947069175.1). Taxonomy (NCBI): domain Eukaryota; kingdom Viridiplantae; phylum Streptophyta; class Magnoliopsida; order Asterales; family Asteraceae; genus Scalesia; species Scalesia atractyloides. The sequence continues at coordinate 11,056,596 of CAMTDV010000030.1, read as the reverse complement.
GTGCACTTGAAAGATATTGCTTCAACTCTTGTAGGGCAGCTTCATGTTTTTCACCCCATTCAAACTTTTTGTTTTTCTTTAGGACATCGTAGAATTCCTTGCATTTTTTTGAGGATCTTGATATGAACCTGTTCAATGCCGCTACTCTTCCCGTTAACCTCTGAACATCCTTCATATTGGATGGTGATTTGAGATTCAGGATAGCTTTAATTTGTTCCGGGCTTGCTTCTATCCCCCTCTTGGTCACCAGATATCCTAAAAACTTTCCTGCCCCCACACCAAAATGGCACTTAGCAGGATTCAGCTTCATATTATACTGGTCCATGATATTGAAGGCACACTCTAAATCCTGGAGATGATCCTCCGCTTTCTTGGATTTCACCACCATATCATCAATATATACCTCCATGGTGTCCCCCGGTTTATCTTTAAACATCATATTAACCAACATCTGGTACGTTGCACCTAATTTTTAAAACCAAAGGGCATGGCAGTATAACAGTATATACCTGTTGATGTCATGAACGTTGTATTCTCCTGGTCGGATGGTTCCATTTGGATTTGTTGAAATCCTGAGGATGCATCCATGAAAGTCAACAGTTCATGTCCAGCAGTTGCATCCACCATGGAATCTATATGGGGCAGTGGAAATGGATCTTTTGGACAAACTTTGTTGAGGTCTGTGTAATCTACACAAACCATCCACTTCCCATTCTTCTTTTGGACCACCACCACGTTTGCTAGCCACCTAGGAAACTTGACTTCCCTAATCATCTTGGACTTCAGCAATCTTTCAACTTCCTCTTGTATAATTGTTTTTCTTTTAGGAGCAAATTTCCTTCTTTTTTGTTGAATGGGCCTAAAAGATTTGTCAATTCCAAGTTTGTGAGTTATAATCTCTTTCGATATACCTGTCATGTCTTCGTGTTTCCATGCAGACATGGACATCCTGCATTTCAAAAAGTTAGTAAGCTGACTCTCAATATCCTGAGGGATATTGGTTCCTACAAGCACCGAGATATCTAGGTTATCCTGGTCCAGGACAACTTTCTTAACATCCTGCTCTGAAGTTTCCGCGATATCCTGGGCTTGTATCTTTAATTGCTATCCTGCCCTGGATTTTGTTGATGCCTTCATCGAAGAGGAGTAGCATTCCTTTGCCTCCTGTTGTTCGCTTTCCACTTTGACTACCCCCCCCCCCAGGAGTAGGGATCTTGACACATTGATGATAGGTGGAAGGCAAAGCTTTCATATCATGAATCCATGGCCTGCCTAATATAATATTATAGCAGGATAACGAGTCCATGACACAAAATCGTTGCATCGAATTCACTCCTTCAACGTATACAGGCAGCTTTATCTCTCCAACCGTGTTCTTCGCTCCGCTGAACCCTACAAGCACAGTGGACTTCGAGGTAATCTCCATTTCTGGGATGTTCATCCTCTTCAGGGTCTCTAACTGGATAATGTTGACCGAGCTCCCGTTGTCCACCAATATCATGCGTACAAAATGATTAGCGATATACAAGGTAATTACCATACCATCATGATGAGGATCCTGGATGTTATCCCGGTCGTCACTATCGAATGTTATGACTTTGTCATTCGTAACCATCGTCATCCTCGTTGGCTTAGCCCCTCTTTCTGCCTTTGCCTCTTTGGCATGCCTTTTAGCGGCAGAATAAGAGGTCCCACATATATCAGATCCTCCGGATATGAAATTGATTATCTTGGCAGCTGGGGGAGGCGATGCTGCTCGTTCAGGATCCTTGTCAGCATCCTGACCCTTATTCTTCTTCCTGCCAATAAGATCTTTCAAGTAGCCTTTGCTTAGCAGATAGCTTATCTCCTTTCTCAGGGCTATGCAATCTTCCGTTATACGTCCGAAATCTTCATGGAAGGCACACCACTTGGTTTATTCTTCCCATTAGCCTTTTGTTGGTTCTTCCTAAGCCACCTTGCTTTATCTCCTAAACCCTGCATGGCATATATTAGTTCAGGAATATTAACAGAAAAATAGTATTCAGATAACTCAGGATACTCCTCAGGATCCTCATCCTCAATAGCATTCACTTTTTTATTGTCATTCCTGTCATATGGCTTAGAGCGATATGGCTTGTATGAGGATTCTGACTTCCTGTTAGTTGATTCATATGTTGAGGATGAATTCATCCTCTCTTGCATTTTCTTGTCGTCTTCAAGCCTGATATATCTTAGGGCTCTGTTCTGAGCTTCGTCCAAATTCCTGCAAGGATTCATCACAAGATCCTGATAAAATTGGGAATCCTTCTATAATCCCATCTTGAATGCTTGTACTGCCGTAGCAACATCAAGGTTTGGGATATCCAGGGATTCCCTACTAAGTTTGTTCACATAATCCCTAAGGGATTCTTGAGGTCCCTGTGTTATCCTGTAGAGTTCACTTGTTAGTTTTTAAAGCTTATACTACAAGAAAACTGACTGTTAAACAGATTAACCAAATGAGCAAATGATGTAACTGAATGAGGTGGAACGCTTAAGAGCCTCTTCAAGGCTGATCCTGTCAGAGTAGAGCCGATGCCCATGCAGAGACATGCTTTTTTAAGATCCGGTGGAATAGGATTCACTTCCATCCTCTCCCTATACTGGGCAATATGCTCTTCAGGATCCGTCGTCCCATCATAAAGCTTCATGTTGGGAGTTTGGAATCTCTTTGGGATTTCAACATCACAAATGTGGCGAACGAAGCGTGATATCTTGTGACTATCCCGGGACACTTCCGGTATGGGTTAGACTACCCCAGGTACACTTGATATCATATCCTTCAACTTCTGAAGCTCTTTGGAGAGTGCTGAGGTTACACTTGTATCTTGCGAGGATTCAACATTGTTAGTAGCAAGAGTATTAACATTATTAAATAAGTTACCAGTCTGTTGATTCTGGCCATATCCTGGAGCGTATCCTGGGCCCCTCACAGTCGATATCCTGGCTAATAAGGGTATTTCAGGAGCATTGCTCCCGGAATGGTTTGGTACGACATTGCCCTGATCATCCTAAGTATATACTGCCGAACTAAAGTTCAGCATCCTAGGGTGCATAGGGGTAACAATATCCTCAGCAGGTCGCTTGGAGTTGGACTTCAAGAGTTGTATTTCCTTCATCATGAGTTGGTTAGTTTCCTGTTGTTTCTTCATTTGATCCTGTATACTACCACACAAAGATAAAATTTCATCATTAGAATAAAAAATTGGAGTTCTTGCCGGAACTCCGGATCTGGAAGCATTTTGAGCAGCAGTAGCATCCCGAGCTATTTGGCTTTCACTCCTTCTCTGAGAAGTCTGGACTAGAGGAAGTGGTAATGAACCAGTTACAGCAGAACTTGATGCGGGCACCAAAGAAGAGCTCAAACCTGACTAAGAAGCCATCAAAAATAATCTTGCAGAAAGATTAGAGAATAAAAAATCGATTAGTGATTTTAGAAAACTTTTGATTAGAAATAGCACCACTTGCCCCACAGTGGGCGCCAAATTGTTTTGGTCAAAAATTACCGAAGCAATTTAGTGAGCAAATTAGTTTTGTGAGGTAGTGTGCTAGCAGTGTTTATGAAGCTCGTATTGGATTGCTAGTTGGTAAAAACACTTTTCAGAATATAGCTCAAGATATTGAGCTATCTCAACAATCAAACAATGAGAAAAAATGTAAAGGTTGACACGAGATGTACGAGGAAAGCCCTTGATCAATCTAGATCTCCGGCATAAAACCTCGGGAGCTGACAATCACCGATGCCTTGTTCTTCTTATTGCTTAAAAATTAGGATACAGTGCAGGATAATTCCCAGATCGTTGCTAAGTGTTACAAGAATTGCTAGTGTTAAGTGTTTGTGTGTAATTGTGAAAGTAAATGACAGAATTCGAGAGTCGTTGTGTTGTGACCTATCGATCTGTTTATCCGGTATTTATAGATACAAAGAAAAACAAAATCTCCTAAAATGGTGGGATCCCTTGGAATATTCGCCAGTGAATGTTGTTGACCAGGTATTGCGGCTTCAACGTCTTTCTTCCAACCATCTAGACCGAGTCTTCAGGTGAACGAGTCTTCGTGAACGTTGTGATCTTGCAGCTATGTCCTGCATCAAATAATTAGTAATCACCAGGATACTGCCTCAGGTGGTTACCACTATCCTGGTCTGGTATCCTGATCGTTAACAGCTGTAATTAAGTCAAGATATAATTCAGGATATGGGCTCAGAATTTCACCCATAACAGGTACCGCCAAGTCTTCATCCAAATCTGCTACCAAGTTTGACATTGGTGAACTTCAAAGCATCATCTATCCTCGTTCTATCAAAGCAGAATTGGTCACCGCTCAAAACCAATCGCCTGCTAAAAGCATGACCACAGGAGCCAAGTCCAGAAATAAGAAGAGGAAACCGAATGAGCCAACTGAGGATGCTTCCCAGATCAAGCTGCAGATTTCTGACTTCATCGCTTAGGTAAGGATCACCGGTTCTTAAATCAAAAATTTGCCTTGAAAATCAACTATCCCAAAATTCTTGTCATTGTTTTGTGCAGAAAGTTGCTCAATTTGAGGCTCTCCAAGGAAAGCGCCTGGCTAATGCTGAAGAGGCCGTCATTGAACTTCGTACAATTGCTACAACCAAAGACAAAAGGATTTCCCAGCTAGAGAAGGAGGTCAAGCGGTTGGAGAAGGAGATCCTAGTGGACCAAATTCGGGCTAACAAGGAGAGGTTGGAAGCTGCTGATGAGGCCAAGATTTCTGCTGTAAAGTCCATCCTAAAGGATAGGATCAAAATGGCCCAAGAGGCTGTGGATCCTTCCTTTGACAGGGCTGAATGGGACGTGACTTCCTGGAAGCAGAGGTTACAAGAGCTTAGTGATGATGAAGATTCTGAGTAAGTACCCATTCTGGAAGCTTAGCCAAGCAGCATCAAGGATCTAGCGGAGGCAGCAGCTGGTGGCAAAGGAGGTGAAGTTGATAAAGCAGCTGTGGTGTAGGTTGCATGTGTGGGTGATGATGGATAATTAGACGAGGCCGGAGCCCATATCTTTAGGACTTGTGGTTTTTGTTTGATGGTGTTTTTATTTTTAACAATTTGGTCTGTAACTAAAACAATAGTATTTAGGATTAAGGATCACTGATCCTCTGGACAATAGGGGTAACAAAGGTGGATGGGTCCTTCTGTTTGTGGAGGATGACACCTTTGACGCCCTCACCTTTTATTTCCTGCACTTTATGACCCGTTAGTATGGATACCCTTTGCCAACCCAAGTGGATGGGCCACTTATTACTGGTAGAAGCTTCGGTTAGCAATTTGACGACATTTTGAACGGGTTCAAATAAATAAATAAATAAAACTTAACCTTTTGACTATGTTTGTTGTTGTTCCTTTTTGGTTTGAATATCATTATGCTTATATTTGTTAGCGAATTCAAAATTGTGCAATTTAGGAATTTATAAGTTGTTTAAAAAGAATATCAATTGTTTGTCAAAACAAGTTTTTCAAAAGGCTAAATATTATATGACTAAGAATCATATAGAGGGTAATATTCATAAACCATAAACAAAATAAGGCTGAGTAAAGGATCATACCAGTGAATCCAAGTTAGGATTCTTTATCCTTAAAACTTACAGTTTTAACAACAAGGCATAAAAATTTGTCGAACTTTAGGATCCAGGATCCTTACTTGTTAAGGTTTACGAACCTGTAATAAAATACAACTTGGGACTAAATCAAATATCCATTAAGTCTTTCATAACTTGGGACGAGCCCAATAAGCTGGGGACAAGCCCAATAAACTGGGGACAAGCCCAATAAACGATAATACTTGAGCTAACGTGAAAACGTTAGAAACCTTAGGATACAGGTGTATGGTCCATATTGGCGACTAACCAATCATAAGTGACATGAAAATTCCAAAACCTTAGCTAATGTGAAAACGTTAGAAACCATAGCAACAGATGTATGGTATGACTACCATTATACTTAGGATCCTACATATAGCCAACAGCAATGAAATTGTCAGCCCCTAAAGCGGGTACTAGTCCCGTTGCCTCGAACTATACTTTGATAACGTGCGCTACTGGCGGGTGTTGAAACCCAATTCGTGTGAAAGGTGAAAACCTTTCAACCTTAGAAGGTAATGGATACCTTAAACTGGGGACAAGCCCGAGAAACTTTGGAGAGGTGGCTAACCTCTTGATCCTTTGTCAAAATGTAATAGACCCTACAAAACTTAGAACTTGGTAAAATCGGATGTTAAGATTCTAACATCCTTTTCTCACAATAAACAATAACAAATATAATGTGACACGATTAGTCAAACGTTACCAAATTAAAGATCATACATCCTTTGAGGATCCTTCAATCTGAACTGAATATCAGGAACTCCAAGGATATTGATCTTGTCTACATGAAGTACTTTTTTAGGTGAATAGCATTCCAAGCTCTTGGCAGGAGATCACAATCCATGGTTAGTAAACGATATGCCCCATTTCCAGCTATAGCTTCAATGAGATAGGGATCCATTATCACAAACAATTAGTAGTACGATTCCCAATAAATTGGGATCCATTATCACAAACAATTTCGGAAGGAATTCCAAATCTAGTAATAATATTTCTTTTAATAAAGGATATGACTTCCTTTTCTCTAACTTGGGCAAAGGCTTCAGCTTCTATCCACTTGGAGAAGTAGTCTGTCATAGCCAACATACTCACTTTCCCTCCTTATGCCTTGGGAAGCTTGCCTACTATATCCATTCCCCATCTCATGAATTGCCATGAAGAGGATATAGGATGCAGAGGTTCTGCTGGTTGATGAAGAATATTACTGTCTTTGGCAAGCATCACATTTCCTTGCATATTCCACAACATCCTTCTTCATTGTAGGCCAATAATATCCTATTCTGAGGATCCTCCAAAATAGTGCTCTGCCCCTAGTGAGATTTCCACAGTCTCCTTCATGAAAATCCTTCAAGACTTCTTGGATTTCAGGATCCTCAATGCATCGTAGATAGGGTCCTGCAAGAGATCTCTTATATAGCATGTTATTAATTATAGTGAATTGTGATACCTTAGTCTTAAAGGTTCTGGGATTCTCTCCTGTAGGAATTTCTCCATTCTGAATGTACTTCAGAAATGAAAGGATCCAGGATCCTGAATTTGACTGCACTTCATCACCAGGTAAAATTGCAGCATCAACCACTATTTCCATTGCTTCACATTCCTCAATCGCAGGAGTTAGAATATGGATGATGGGTATATTCACGTCTTCTGTCATCTTTAGTGATGATCCAAGGTTGGCTAAGGCGTTAGCTTCTGCATTTTCTTCCCTTGGTACCCGTGTAAGGCTGAAAAAAGCAAAAGAATCTGCCAATTTCCTAACTATCTCTAAGTATATGATTAGTTTTTCACCTTTGACAGTATAGGATCCACTATAATGGTTAGTAATTAACAAAGAATCTACAAATACTTGAAGATACATGATCCTCATACTCTAAGCTAGTTGCAAACCTGCTATCAAGGCTTCGTATTCAGCCTCATTATTAGTGGTCTGAAATTCACATGCTATAGAATGGGGTATAATGTCCCCCCTGTGGCGATTTTAGTAGTAAGCCTAGTCCAGTTCCCTTGACATTTGAAGCTCCATATGTGAAGAGTATCCAAGGATCCTTGGTTTCCTCAAGTTGTTGCACTTCCAACTCAGCTTACCTTTGTAGGTCACTACTGAAATCAGCCACAAAGTCAGCCAAAGCCTGGGACTTGATGGCAGTCCTTGGTTCATATTTGCTGTCATATGCGCTAAGTTTAACTGCCCATTTTGCCATCCTGCCGGACATCTCAGGCTTCCTGAGGACATTCTTAATAGGAAAGTTAGTCTTAACAACAATAGTTTTGAGTTTCAAAATAATGTCTAAGTTTAGTAGAAGCCATGATTAAAGCAAGAATAAGTTTCTCTAAATGAGAATACCTGGCCTCAGCATCAAGTAGACTTTTACTTACATAGTATACCGGATGTTGTTGGCCTTCATGATCCTTAACTAGGACCGCGCTTACCACTTTACCTAAGACAGCTAGGTATAAGGATAATGGTTCTTCATCTTCTGGTTTCATCAAAGCCGATGCAGAGGATAAGTAATCCTTGAGGGCTTGTAGAGCAGCTTCATGCTTCTCAGTCCATTCAAACTTCTTGTTCTTCCTCAGAATATCATAAAAATCCTTGCATTTTTTGAAGATTTTGAGGTGAAATTGTTCAAAGCTGCAATTCTTCCTGTCAATCTTTGCACATCCTTAGTGTTGGTAGGAGATTTGATGTTCACAATTGCCTTAATCTGTTCTGGACTTGCTTTGATTCCTCTCTTGGTCACCATAGACTTTCCAGCTTTAACCCCAAAGTGGCACTTGGATGGATTCAGCTTCATGTTATATTCGTCAAGGATGTTGAATGCTACTTCAAGATCCTTCGAGTGATCCTCAGCTCTTTTGGATTTGACCACCATATCATCTATGTATACTTCCATTATGTATCCAAGTTGCTTTTTGAACATCATATTCACCAATCTTTGGTATGTAGCACCTGCATTTCTTAAACCAAAGGGCATAGCAAGATAACAATATATGTCGGTGGGTGTCATGAAAGTTGTGTCCTCTTGATCGGATGGTTCCATCTGAATTTGCTGAAATCCAGATAAGCATCCATAAAAGTTAACAACTCATGACCCGCCGTAGCATCCACCATGGAGTCAATGTGGGGTAATGGGAAAGGATCCTTGGGACATGCCTTGTTTAAATCAGTAAAATCGACACATACCCTCCACTTTCCATTTTTCTTATGAACAACAACCAGATTGGCTAGCCACCTTGGATACTTGACCTCTCTAATCATACATGTTTTTAGTAACTTGTCAACCTCGTTTTGGATGATGGCATTTCTTTCAGGTGCAAATTTTCTCCTCTTCTGGTGAATCGGCCTGAAAGACCTGTCAATACCAAGCTTATGAGTAGTAACATCTTTAGAGATACCTGTCATGTCTTCATATTTCCAGGAAAAGGTAGATTTTCTTCGCTTCAGGAAGGATATTAGATCCTACTCTATGCTATCTTGGATCCCGGATCCTATATACACCTTGGATTCAGGATCTTCAGGATCTAACAGAATATCCTTGACGTCTTGTTCTCTAGCCTCCAGGACGTCTCTCGGAGGATACTTTAATTGCTATGCTTCCCAAGATTTTGAAGCTGGTTTCATCAAAGAAGTGTAGCAGTTCTTTGCCTCCTGCTGATCACTCTCTATCTTGACCACTCCCCATGGAGTTGGGAGCCTGACACATTGGTGATATGTTGAGGGGACTGCCTTCGTGTCATGTATCCATGGCCTGTCAAGGATAACATTACAACAAAATAAGCAATCTATTACACATAACTTTTGGATAGAATTCACTCCCTCTATATAAATTGGGAGTTTGATGTCCCCCAATGTATTCTTTGTTTCTCCACTGAATCCCACGAGCACCGATGATCTTGGAATGATTTCGGATTCAGGAATATTCATTTTCTTGAGGATATCCAATTGGATAATGTTCAGGGAGCTTCCTCCATCAATGAGGATCCTGTGAACAAAATGGTTCGAAATAAACAAAGTAATAATTAAACTATCGTGATGAGGATCTTGTATATCTACACGATCATCCTCACTAAAGGATATCACTTTCTGTTGAGTTAATGTGGATGTTTGAACTGGTATTTCTCCATTTTCCATCTTCGTTTCTTTTGCATGCCTTTTAGCTGCGGAAAACGAGGTTCCACATATATCAGAGCTTCCAGAGATTAAATTAATGATATGGGCGTCAGTCGGTGGAGGAGGAGCTCTTTCAGGAACTTTTTCAGGATCCTGGATCGATTTCTTCCAAGCAGCTCCTTCAAGTACCCTTTGCTGTGAAAATAGCCAATCTCCTTCCTCAATGCTATACATTCATCAGTAAGATGGCCGAAGTCCTCATGATAAGCACACTATTTGGACTTTTCTTTGTTGCCCATGACTTTCTCATTTTTTCAAGGCCACCTAGCTTTTTCACCTAAATTCTGCATAGCAAGGATTAGTTCATGATTATCAACAGAAAAACAGTATTCAGATATTGGAGGATAATCCTCATTGTCTTCCTCTTGTTCAACTGCATGCACATTGTGATTGTCATTCTTAGAGTGTGGCTTGGATTGACTGTTCTTAAAGAATGATCCTTGTTTTTCCTATTTTGAGGATCCTGACAGTCTCTCTTGGATCCTTTTAACATCTTCTAAATGAATAAATCTTAAGGCCCTGTTCCTTACTTCGTCTAAATTCCTGCAAGGTGTCATAACAAGGTCATCATAAAAGGAGGAATCCTTTAGCAATCCCATTTTAAATGCCTCCATAGTGTTAAACTAACTTATTAGTTTGTCAATTTATTTATTGTTAAAGGTGCTCCATTGTAATTAGTATTATCTATATATATAGGACCTTTGTAATCTCTTTTATTGAATAGTACAATTTCAAGATTTGATATGGTATCAGAGCCAAATCAAATCAATGTCACACTCCAAAAAAATCTGGCCAAAAACATCGCCATTTAAAAAAAATTCTGGGCTGCCTCTAAGAAACCCTAACAGCCGTTCTGCTTTTTCAGCCATTCTTCAGCCAACTAACACATCAAGAGAAAACCATACATAACACTCATAAGTTTGTCGTTTCCCTCAAACCAACAAATTATGGCCATTGGCGGTCAATGATTGAACCGTTTCTCACATCTCACAATCTGTTTGGTTATGTCGATGGCTCCCTTCCCTGTCCAGAATCAAAGATTACAACAGAGTCTGCTGTTACTGATCACCCAAGTTATGCTCCATGGATTGCAAACGATGCACATGTCTGAATGCTCATCACGTCCACAGTTTCTGAGGAATCTTTTCAGCACATTCAGGGCCACACTTCTCATGAGGCATGGCTCTCTCTAGAACGAGCCTATGCACCGGTAACGTCCTCACATGAATTTACTCTTAATAGTCAATTGCTTCGAATCACCATGAAAGGTGATGAAAAACCCGTTGAATACCTAAGTCGGGCTTTAGAATATGCAACGGCCTTAGCGAATATTGGTGAACCCATGAAAGATAAGGATCTTGTCATGCTCACTCTCGCGGGCCTTCGTGAAGAGTACAATGGTCTTAAGGCCAATCTTTTAACACGTTCACCACCGGTAAGTTTCAATGAACTCCATGGTCTCCTAAGTGACCATGACTATATGATAACAAAGGTTTTACCTTCTGCCATGTCTAACAACAGCCCTCGGGTCTTTTTGGCGGCTGCCCAGCTTTCTAATGCTGCTGCCCAGCTTTCTAATGCTGCTGTCCCAGCCATTCCAGCCGCCACCAACTCACCTAACATTGCTGCACTCCTGAATCAGCTTCAAAGTCTTCAACTCATGGCTGCGCAAATTCAAAATCAGATCGTTTACCAGTAAACACAACAGTTTATTCTCAGCCTCAGGCCTATTTTACCCTTCGGACATCTAATAGCAATCGGGGTAATCGTGGATACCGTGGGTCATGTAGCAACTCACGACTAAATAATCGTGGTCGAGACACTAGTGCACACGCCAATTCTCTTGGGTTTCCACTCAAAACACAGTTTATGGACACTGCAACCGTTGTGGCATCAGACACCTTCCATCTCAATGTCCAAATCAATCAAATCAGTCTCGTATGCAGCCACAAGCCAACTATGCAACTCGTTCAGACGTTGATTCTCAGTCAGGCTTCACTTGGCTTCCGGACACGGGAGCTAATGATAATGGCACTCCAGATGTAGCTAGTCTAGACAACTCTGAGGCATACTATGGTAACGACTCTCTCCTTGTTGGTAACGGTCAATCTTTACCTATTTTAAATATTAGCTCAACTAAAATTTACTCACCTAATAAAACCTTTGTCCTTTCCAACGTTCTTTATGTCCCTGAACTTCAACAAAATCTTTTATCTGTTCAAAAATTTTGTGTTGATAATGACGTTTTCTTTGAATTTCATGCTTCTTATTTTGTTGTGAAGGACGAGTCTACACACAACATCCTTCTCACGGGACCAAGTGAACAGGGCTTATATTCCATCCGTCTTCCTCAGCTCAAGTCTTGTCCAAAAGTTGCCTTTACTGCCACCAAAGCATCTTTCAACACTTGGCATCAATGCCTAGGCCATCCTCATGCTCAAGTTTTTCATTCTGTTATTTTGCATTGTTCCTTACCCGTTTTAGACAAAATATCTACTGATTTATGTACTTCTTGTCAAATGGGCAAGTCTTCTAAGTTATCTTTATCAAAATTAACTTTTCGTAGCAAAAATTTCTTGGATCTTGTTTATTTTGATGTTGGGGCCCTGCCCCTACTTTGTCTAGTGATGGTTGTCGTTTCTTTTTTCTTTGTGTTGACCACCACTCTAGGTACATGTGGTTTTACCCACTAGTTCATAAATCCGATATTTATCCTATTTTAACAAACTTTATTAAAATGGTTAAGCGACAATTTAACACCAAATTAAAAAGTGTTCAATCTGACTGGGGAGGGGAGTTTCGTAGCCTCGCGTCCTACTGTCACAATCTTGGCATAATTCACCGACGTTCTTGTCCTCATACAAGTGACCAAAATTGGATTGTAGAACGTTGTCATAGACACGATGTAGAAATGGGAATTACTCTCTTGGCACAGTCCAGTCTTCCTCAACGTTTCTGGAAATTTGCCTTTGAAACCGTCGTTTATTTGATCAATCGGCTTCCTTCTCGTGTCTCCTCCACCAAGTCTCCCTTTGAACACGTTTTTAAACGTAAACCTGGTTATTCCTTCCTTCGAGTTTTTGGATGTCAATGTTTCCCTTATCTTCATCCGTATAACCACCACAAAATCGAGTTTCGCTCTACCCCGTGTGTCTTTCTTGATTATAGCCATGTTCACCACGATTACCGTTGTTTCGACCCTTGCACCGAACGGGTGTATATTGTCCGGCATGTTTGCTTTAACGAACATGTTTTTCCCTACCATAAAATCCCATCTACCGAATCAACATCCTCACACACCAACACACCATACATCTCTATTTTTCCAAACCCACCACCAGGTTTTCCCACCGAACCACCCCGCTCCCATCCACCCTCAACTACTACCACCGAGCAAATTCAGCCTACTACTATTGAACCTACTTCCACAGCTCATCATGATCCCACTTCATCTCTATCACCAAGTACCGAACCCATCTTACCAGCCCCAAAACAGTCCTATGACCGACCCAGCACCGCAGCCAACACAACCCATTCCAACCCACCACCACGCACCCGCCCCTCCAACCTTCGGCCCAACCCCAAACCCACCACGCGCTATAACCCTGCTGCTTACATTACCACCACCACTCACACTTTACCTGTTGAGCCTACCTCGTTTACCGTTGCCAACAAATCTTCAGAGTGGCGTCAAGCCATGGCTGAAGAGTTGACTGCACTACATACTAATGGAACGTGGTCATTAGTTCCTCCTGTTAGGAATGCTAATATTGTTGATTACAGATGGGTTTATAGGTTGAAAACATATCCAAATGGGAAGATCGGTCATTACAAAGCTCGACTAGTGGCTAAGGGTTTTCACCAACAACCTGGTGTGGATTATCATGAAACATTCAGTCCAGTAGTTAAACCTACTACTATTCGCACTGTTTTGTCTATTTTTGTTATGAATAAGTGGTCACTTCTCCAACTGGATGTTCAAAATGCTTTCTTGCATGGTGATCTTCAAGAGACAGTTTATATGAAACAACCTCCTAGGTTCGTTGATCCCACCAAACCTGATCATGTGTGCCTATTACACAATTCCTTATATGGGCTCAAGCAAGCTCCACGTGCCTGGTTTACTCGGTTGTCCATGGCACTTCAGCAACTTGGTTTTTACGGGTCCAAAACTGACCCGTCACTCTTTATTCTTAACTCAAACGGCACTATTATCTGTGTCCTTGTGTATGTGGTGATATTATAATCACAGGAAATCAACCTCAAGCTGTTGCTGATATCATTCAACGTCTCAGTTCTTTATTTTCTGTCAAGGATCTTGGACAACTGCATTATTTTTTGGGAACTGAAGTTCTACATCATGGTCTTGATCTTATCCTGTCTCAACGCAAATATATTCTCGACATTCTTCAACGAGTAGGTCTCTCTGATTGCAAATCGGTTGCTTCTCGTATGAGTACTTCTGATGTTTTGCTTCCTGATGATAGTCCCCTCCTTGACGACCCGTCTATATATCGGCAAACTGTAGCTGCGCTTCAGTATGCCGCTTTGTCCAGACCGGATATTGCTTTTGCAGTTAACAAAGTTTGTCAATTTATGCATGCACATACTGAAAACCATTGGGCTGCGGTCAAGCGCATTCTACGTTACCTAAAAGGAACGGCTCAACTTGGTTTACTGTTACGTCAAGATTCAGGTTGTCATCTACAAGCCTTTTCTGATTCAACATGGCCCAATCTTTAGGCTTTCTCATATTCAGATTGGGCTGGCTGTAACATCCGTCAAAAACGGATTTACCAAACCCGCTCCGTTTATCAACCGAACAGTCAGTCAAAAATTTCGTTGCGAATTAAATGCCCAAAATATTTTTAAACGATACGTAATCGATTATTATACGGGAATATATATTTAGTTTTTGAAAAAACTGTTGAAAATCGCAAAATAAAAATAAAAGTCCTCTGCCGGGTTTAGAACCCGGTCTGTACCGGTTCAACATCAGTCTTAACGCACCACACACAAACCACTGCGCCACTTGGTTTGTTTGTTAAATAATGAAATCATTTAATTCATAAAGTGACGTTACGAATTCAAAACCGGCGCCCAATAGTTCAGTCGTCGGAAATCCCGGAAATCTCGCGAGTCTTAACGACAACTTACTTTATAACGTAAACCATTACTAAGACATCGGTTATAACCGATGTCTGAGTCCGCGACCAAAGTTATAACCGCCGGAGTTTTTATAATTTACGAACACAGTCGGAAATCAGACCAGGTTCTTCGACGATTTGCTCTATAAATTCACCCACAACCCACGGCAAACCTTTTCGCTCAAAACCACACTTTTTCTCGGCGTAATTCCACTCGCCGGAATTAATCTGTTCGTCGCCGGAAAACCGGTTTCTCCATTTCCGAGCCTTATTGAACCTCCTAAGCTTATACCGAAGTCACCCACAAGCTTTGCAAGTTTTCTGAAGTTTCTCTGCTGCAAGACACCTGGCGCCGGAGCTAATTTCTGTCGCCGGAGTTCTGCCGGAAAACAGAGAGTCCAGTCGGTATACCTCTTCGCCTAAATTCTTTTTCTTTTCACTCATATCTCACCTTAATGAACTGTAAGACGCTAAGGAACCTGAATAAAACTCGAACCAGTCAGACTTTACCTCTGGTTATATTTCAGCGAAGAAGACGAATTAACTGTATCACATAAGTATAATTTAAATCAACTTATTAATCGGGTTAGACACACAGTCCAGCGGTGGACTGTGTGCACATTAAGCATACAAACGTCTCGAGTTCGAATCCGGTTTCACACACGTCGCCTTAATAAAAATCATTTTTTTTGTTAAACTGAACCGGAGTCGCCACAAATATATGTTAAGTATATTAATAACCGGAATAATAACCAAGTTAGACACACAGTCCAGCGGTGGACTGTGTGTATGTTTATATCACAGGTCACGAGTTCGAGTCCGGTCTTCTGCACCGACTCGGACAATTATCTATTCTTTTTAAATAAGGCAGAAAAGGAAATAACTAATTTGTATTTAAGTATAATAAAAATCGGATTATATAACATGTTAAATACACAGTCCAGCGGTGGACTGTGTGTTAGTTTAAGCCACAGGTCCCGGGTTCGAGACCTGTGGAGTGCACGTCCGATTCGCTTAAACTGTTTTTAAAATAAAATGATTTTCGGTTTAAACTAATTAATATATATATATAATTAAAATCAGATTTATAACGGGTTAGACACGTAGCTCAGTTGGTAGAGCTGCGTGCACGCGTACGGGAGGTCTCGGGTTCGAGCCTCACTCAGCGCACTTGTATTCCGATTCGAACCGGTCAACGGTCAGGTCAACGGTCAGAAAAAAATAAATTTTTTATTTATTTTTATTTAATTATTTTAATTAAAAATCAATTAAAAATACTTAAAAATAACATTTTTAAGGTTAGAAAATAGCCTCAAACTCACAAAAATACACCCAACAATCCTACTAAAATAGATTAATAAAATACGTTTACTTACCAAACCATAATGCGATTTATCTAGGTTAAACTCACTCGTGGTTAAAACCACTTCGCGTGCATTCAACATCATCAACCGAACGCACCCACTGTGAGTGAATCTTACAACTCCCCCTTTTAAATTACACGTTTGGGGTGTGTCATGTGTTATGAAAATAATTAACTTATTTATTTAAACTTGTGCCATACCACATCATGACCTAAACTTAGATTGTTTACATTGTTGTGACTCCTTAATTCATTTGTCAAATTATATGAAATTCATTCATTAAGCCCATCAGTTCCTCGTGGGAGACGAGTTGAACAACGCGTGCCTCAAATCAAATTCATTATTGTTCATATGTGTATCATTGAGTTTATATTGTTTGTAGTTATGTCATTCATATTATCATGTTTATGAAATTCATTCATCAGGCCCCTCAGTTCCTCGTGAGAGACGAGTTGAGCATCGCGTGTTTCTAATTGTTCCATTATTGTTCATGTGTGTTTCATTTAATATCTTATGATTGTTGATTAAGTTACATCTATTTTTACTCATGTTTGGTTGTGCACATATTTCATAATCAATTTAAATAAATTGTTCAAATGTTTTCCATAGGATTCACTGGCCAACATTATGTTGATCCAAAACCTTTTTACACATGATACAGGTGAACAGGTTGAAGCAAAGAAAACATAGGAAATGCCTTAGAAGAGAACAAAGATGCCTAGATTGATAGCTAGAACATGTTGTAATCTTTATTGTAAATTTCCATTAAATTGTATTAATGAATATGAAACGCATAATAAATGTCATGAGCTTTGATGATAACCCAATCATGCCCCGATCACCTTTTCCGCTGCGGGTCGGGGTGTGACAGATTGGTATCAGAGCCATGACTATAGGGATATAGGATAGGTTATTAGACCCTTAGAACCTATACTATAGTCTGCCTAAATTTTAATTGATTAGGTGGTTACATACAAACTTGTGATATTTATTTGTTTCATATTTGTTTACATTTACAGTCAAACATACATGCTTATATACATATTCATTATACATATATACATATTCATTATACATATATCGATGTTCATGTATTCAATTTATTTTCATACTCTCATTATCCAAAGATTTTGTGCAATTTTCAAATCTCATCAAAGTAAGTTCTGCGACGGGCATGTAGTAACTGGAAGGGTACAAGTACCGGTAGTCGGAACGTCCTGTCTAGGCTGGCATTCGTATAAATCCAATATAATGGACCAGTTTGCCTACCTGGGGACCAACGATGAGAGTACGAAGGACCTATTAGGCCAAAGCATGCCACACCAAACGTCGTTCGAACTAACCCTACTTTGAGGTGTCACCGTGTCTACACCTGGACACATTCCGAATATCACACGTTGTATACATATTTCTCGATTTTCTCCGGGTTTTTGTGTACGCAACCTGGCAAATCCGTGCGAACCATATGAAAAACCGGTATTCATGGGGGCCCACATGATTACACAGGTAAAGTATGGCGGCATGTAGGGCCTAACAGCAAGCAAACCCAAGACATCCTATGGATGTAGTAGATTTATTTATCTATAATTATTTTATGAATGTTCATTCCTAATGCGACCCATGATCCCAAAAGCATCCAACTCACACTCTTGTCATGTATTCCTTGTAGATGTCTTCTAACCTCGCCCGTAGGAAGACGAGAGCAAGAAAAGCCCGCGAGTGCATGGCTGCCTTAATCGCTCAACAAATGGCTGTCGTAATACCCAACATTGTAATCCAAGTTCAACAAGCACTTACCGCTAATCCTGTCAACCAAGCAAACCAAAACATTATCAACTCTCCCCCAAATACCACTAAATGCACCTACAAGCACTTCAAATCATGCGACCCTCCGAAATACAAAGGGACTGAAGGCGTCACCGCTCTCCTCCATTGGTTTGAAGAAATGGAGAATACTTTTCTAAATTGCGATTGCCCTGATGATCGCAAAGTGCGTTATGCTACCGGTCGATTATATGGGATAGCACTTACTTGGTGGAATACAGAGAAGGCCAAACGAGGTGTGGAAGATGCTATGACCTTAACTTGGAACGAATTGAAGGAAATCATGACCAGACGTTTTTGCCCAAGGAGCGAAATCAAGAAGTTAGAAGATGAATTTTACTCATTGAAGCAAGTGGAAGGAGACCACATCACATACAACAAAAGGTTCCTCGAATTACATCAAATGGTTCCCAACATGTTTACTCCCCTCTACCGTTTGATCGAGCACTACATTCGTGGTCTTCCGTTGAAGATTCAAGACCCTGTAATAAGTACCAAGCCTGCAACTTTGGAAGCAGCAATGGAGCTAGCAACAGAGCTCACCGAGAACCGAATCCGAAACAAAGACTTCAAGGAGGAGAAGAAGAAGGATAAAGAATCGACTGAAACCTCCGACTCCACCCAAACCGAATCCCCTTCTCAACCCAATCCTAAGAGAAGAAGAGACGGGCGACTTTTCGCTGCTACCCAACGAAATCAACCAGTTTTACACGCTATACCCATCCGAGCTATCCCAATCACCCAAGTGGCACCCGACTCAGCTTACCCAAATAAGAAACCATATCTTGGACCTCACCCTCGATGCAACAACTGTTTTTATCACCATCCTCATACCCTACCTTGTCGTCTATGTGCAACTTGTGGACGCTATGGTCATTTGAGCAATGTTTGTCGCACCTTTCAAGACCAAACCTTTT
This sequence comes from Scalesia atractyloides, assembly GCA_947069175.1. Lineage (NCBI taxonomy): Eukaryota > Viridiplantae > Streptophyta > Magnoliopsida > Asterales > Asteraceae > Scalesia > Scalesia atractyloides. The sequence continues at coordinate 11,037,548 of CAMTDV010000030.1, read as the reverse complement.
CCCCTACTCAAACCATAAACCAAACCTATCAACAACCCCAATACCCCATGTTCCCATATGCTCGAGCTTGTTTCAATTGTGGCGACCCTACCCACTTTAGAAACACATGCCCTCAATTGGTTAACGTCATCAACACTCAAGCCCAATCAAACCCAGTTAACCAAGTAAACCAAGAAAACCCAAACACTAGGCCACCAGCAAGAGGAAGAGTCTTCAATATCAACGCCAATCCTGTCGAAGATAATGACGGCCCAAGCGAAGATACTCAACTAGTCCTCTTCGCCGAAGATCCAGATTCAACTCCTATCGTTTAGTTTTATGTTTTTCCATGTGTAGACTGTTAGAGTAATTATTGGATATTATATATTATATATTGTTTTCAGTATATGCTTTTGCCGAGGCCGCAGCACCCCATCCATCGAGGTTGAGCTTGATCCCCATTTTATTATGCGGTTGATCTTGGCGTGCCCGCACGATCGGCTCCGTTTGATTGAGCCTTGATCGGTTATTTCATTTTACATTTCAATACATGCAATACGCTCGGCTCCGTTTGATTGAGCCTTGAGCGCACAGTTCAATTTACATTTCCAGTTCATGCAATACGTTCGGCTCCGTTTGATTGAGCCTTGAGCGCACATACATTTTCATTATCAGTATCTTGTGGTTATGGTGTTTGTTGTAGAGTCGCATAGAACTAATCATAACTGGCGGATAAAGTCAATGAGAATTTGACAAGAATATGGTGGATACGCCGCTGGTACTTCCTATATATAAGTATTCTTGTCAAATGATCGGAGGCATTATCAGGCGGTTATGAGAGGTTCCATGCATAGGCTGTTTGTGTGATTGTTGTTTAGATTAAGTTGTTCAATTTCAGTACATTCAATACGTTCGGCTCCGTTTGATTGAGCCTTGAGCGCACAGTTCAATTTACATTTCCAGTTCATGCAATACGTTCGGCTCCGTTTGATTGAGCCTTGAGCGCACATACATTTTCATTATCAGTATCTTGTGGTTATGGTGTTTGTTGTAGAGTCGCATAGAACTAATCATAACTGGCGGATAAAGTCAATGAGAATTTGACAAGAATATGGTGGATACGCCGCTGGTACTTCCTATATATAAGTATTCTTGTCAAATGATGGGAGGCATTATCAGGCGGTTATGAGAGGTTCCATGCATAGGCTGTTTGTGTGATTGTTGTTTAGATTAAGTTGTTCAATTTCAGTACATTCAATACGTTCGGCTCCGTTTGATTGAGCCTTGAGCGCACAGTTCAATTTACATTTCCAGTTCATGCAATACGTTCGGCTCCGTTTGATTGAGCCTTGAGCGCACATACATTTTCATTATCAGTATCTTGTGGTTGTTGTGTTTGTTGTAGAGTCGCATAGAACTAATCATAACTTGCGGATAAAGTCAATGAGAATTTGACAAGAATATGGTGGATACGCCACTGGTACTTCCTATATATAAGTATTCTTGTCAAATGATCGGAGGCATTATCAGGCGGTTATGAGAGGTTCCATGCATAGGCTGTTTGTGTGGTTAAGTTATTCATTTTCAGTACATGCAATACGCTCGGCTCCGTTTGATTGAGCCTTGAGCATACAAACAATTTCATTTTCAGTACATTCAATACGTTCGGCTCCGTTTGATTGAGCCTTGAGCGCACAGACATTTCATTTTCAGTACATGCAATACGATCGGCTCCGTTTGATTGAGCCTTGATCGCACAGATATATTTCATTTCAGTATTTTATGATTGTTGTATTGGTTGTAGAGTTATAGGACTAATCATAATTCACTGATAAAATCAATGAAAATTTGACAAGGATATGGTGGATACGCCGCTGGTACTTCCTATATATAAGTATTCTTGTCAAAGGATCAGAGGCATTATCGGACGGTTATGAGAAGTTCTATGTAGGATTTATTAGATTCTTGGTAACTAATCATAACTTGTGGATAAAACTAATGAAAATTTGGCTAGAATATGGTGGATACGCCGCTGGTACTTCCTATATATAAGTATTCTTGCCAAAGGATCAGATGCATTATCAGGCGGTTATGAGAAGTTCCATGTAGGTTTTAGTATTGCCTTGGTTGGAATTTGTGTTACATTTATATCATCATGCTATTTAAAGAGATTGGATTGTGTTCCATTTCTACATAAACTAACCTCTCCATCATAACAAACGAGAGAGGAACTTCCACCATTCAAACATATATGCTATCAGAATGTGGATTCAAATATTAGCTGTTGTGTTTATTTATGTTCAAATATCAGCTGTTGTGTTTTTATGTAGGTTGTAGAGTTAGAAGTTTTGCCTTAGGATATAACCATACTTTCCCAAACGTATCTAAACTCTTATGCATGATATCATTTTTAGCAAATCATTTCTGCTTATCAATACTTATACAGTAGGCAACAAAAAGCGATTCCTGAATAGGGTACTTAACCCTTACAAGGAACGTTACCGCCTCGAACAAAAACTTAAACCCTTATTTTTCTAAGCATACAACTGTCAAACTAAAAATCATCATCCTTTTAGTCAAAATATATCATTATTTAAATTTCGGGACGAAATTTCTAAAAAGCAGGGGATACTGTAACATCCGTCAAAAACGGATTTACCAAACCCGCTCCGTTTATCAACCGAACAGTCAGTCAAAAATTTTGTTGCAAATTAAATGCCCAAAATATTTTTAAACGATACGTAATCGATTATTATACGGGAATATATATTTAGTTTTTGAAAAAACTGTTGAAAATCGCAAAATAAAAATAAAAGTCCTCTGCCGGGTTTCGAACCCGGGTCTGTACCGATTCAACATCAGTCTTAACGCACCACACACAAACCACTGCGCCACTTGTTTTGTTTGTTAAATAATGAAATCATTTAATTCATAAAGTGACGTTACGAATTCAAAACCGGCGCCCAATAGTTCAGTCGTCGGAAATCCCGGAAATCTCGCGAGTCTTAACGACAACTTACGTTATAACGTAAACCATTACTAAGACATCGGTTATAACCGACGTCTGAGTCCGCGACCAAAGTTATAACCGCCGGAGTTTTTATAATTTACGAATACAGTCGGAAATCAGACCAGGTTCTTCGACGATTTGCTCTATAAATTCACCCACAACCCACGGCAAACCTTTTCGCTCAAAACCACACTTTTTCTCGGCGTAATTCCACTCGCCGGAATTAATCTGTTCGTCGCCGGAAAACCGGTTTCTCCATTTCCGAGCCTTATTGAACCTCCTAAGCTTATACCGAAGTCACCCACAAGCTTTGCAAGTTTTCTGAAGTTTCTCTGCTGCAAGACACCTGACGCCGGAGCTAATTTCTGTCGCCGGAGTTCTGCCGGAAAACAGAGAGTCCAGTCGGTATACCTCTTCGCCTAAATTCTTTTTCTTTTCACTCATATCTCACCTTAATGAACTGTAAGACGCTAAGGAACCTGAATAAAACTCGAACCAGTCAGACTTTACCTCTGGTTATATTTCAGCGAAGAAGACGAATTAACTGTATCACATAAGTATAATTTAAATCAACTTATTAATCGGGTTAGACACACAGTCCAGCGGTGGACTGTGTGCACATTAAGCATACAAACGTCTCGAGTTCGAATCCGGTTTCACACACGTCGCCTTAATAAAAATCATTTTTTTTGTTAAACTGAACCGGAGTCGCCACAAATATATGTTAAGTATATTAATAACCGGAATAATAACCAAGTTAGACACACAGTCCAGCGGTGGACTGTGTGTATGTTTATATCACAGGTCACGAGTTCGAGTCCGGTCTTCTGCACCGACTCGGACAATTATCTATTCTTTTTAAATAAGGCAGAAAAGGAAATAACTAATTTGTATTTAAGTATAATAAAAATCGGATTATATAACATGTTAAACACACAGTCCAGCGGTGGACTGTGTGTTAGTTTAAGCCACAGGTCCCGGGTTCGAGACCTGTGGAGTGCACGTCCGATTCGCTTAAACTGTTTTTAAAATAAAATGATTTTCGGTTTAAACTAATTAATATATATATATAATTAAAATCAGATTTATAACGGGTTAGACACGTAGCTCAGTTGGTAGAGCTGCGTGCACGCGTACGGGAGGTCTCGGGTTCGAGCCTCACTCAGCGCACTTGTATTCCGATTCGAACCGGTCAACGGTCAGGTCAACGGTCAGAAAAAAATAAATTTTTTATTTATTTTTATTTAATTATTTTAATTAAAAATCAATTAAAAATACTTAAAAATAACATTTTTAAGGTTAGAAAATAGCCTCAAACTCACAAAAATACACCCAACAATCCTACTAAAATAGATTAATAAAATCCGTTTACTTACCAAACCATAATGCGATTTATCTAGGTTAAACTCACTCGTGGTTAAAACCACTTCGCGTGCATTCAACATCATCAACCGAACGCACCCACTGTGAGTGAATCTTACAACTCCCCCTTTTAAATTACACGTTTGGGGTGTGTCATGTGTTATGAAAATAATTAACTTATTTATTTAAACTTGTGCCATACCACATCATGACCTAAACTTAGATTGTTTACATTGTTGTGACTCCTTAATTCATTTGTCAAATTATATGAAATTCATTCATTAAGCCCATCAGTTCCTCGTGGGAGACGAGTTGAACAACGCGTGCCTCAAATCAAATTCATTATTGTTCATGTGTGTATCATTGAGTTTATATTGTTTGTAGTTATGTCATTCATATTATCATGTTTATGAAATTCATTCATCAGGCCCCTCAGTTCCTCGTGAGAGACGAGTTGAGCATCGCGTGTTTCTAATTGTTCCATTATTGTTCATGTGTGTTTCATTTAATATCTTATGATTGTTGATTAAGTTACATCTATTTTTACTCATGTTTGGTTGTGCACATATTTCATAATCAATTTAAATAAATTGTTCAAATGTTTTCCATAGGATTCACTGGCCAACATTATGTTGATCCAAAACCTTTTTACACATGATACAGGTGAACAGGTTGAAGCAAAGAAAACATAGGAAATGCCTTAGAAGAGAACAAAGATGCCTAGATTGATAGCTAGAACATGTTGTAATCTTTATTGTAAATTTCCATTAAATTGTATTAATGAATATGAAACGCATAATAAATGTCATGAGCTTTGATGATAACCCAATCATGCCCCGATCACCTTTTCCGCTGCGGGTCGGGGTGTGACAGATTGGTATCAGAGCCATGACTATAGGGATATAGGATAGGTTATTAGACCCTTAGAACCTATACTATAGTCTGCCTAAATTTTAATTGATTAGGTGGTTACATACAAACTTGTGATATTTATTTGTTTCATATTTGTTTACATTTACAGTCAAACATACATGCTTATATACATATTCATTATACATATATACATATTCATTATACATATATCGATGTTCATGTATTCAATTTATTTTCATACTCTCATTATCCAAAGATTTTGTGCAATTTTCAAATCTCATCAAAGTAAGTTCTGCGACGGGCATGTAGTAACTGGAAGGGTACAAGTACCGGTAGTCGGAACGTCCTGTCTAGGCTGGCATTCGTATAAATCCAATATAATGGACCAGTTTGCCTACCTGGGGACCAACGATGAGAGTACGAAGGACCTATTAGGCCAAAGCATGCCACACCAAACGTCGTTCGAACTAACCCTACTTTGAGGTGTCACCGTGTCTACACCTGGACACATTCCGAATATCACACGTTGTATACATATTTCTCGATTTTCTCCGGGTTTTTGTGTACGCAACCTGGCAAATCCGTGCGAACCATATGAAAAACCGGTATTCATGGGGCCCACATGATTACACAGGTAAAGTATGGCGGCATGTAGGGCCTAACAGCAAGCAAACCCAAGACATCCTATGGATGTAGTAGATTTATTTATCTATAATTATTTTATGAATGTTCATTCCTAATGCGACCCATGATCCCAAAAGCATCCAACTCACACTCTTGTCATGTATTCCTTGTAGATGTCTTCTAACCTCGCCCGTAGGAAGACGAGAGCAAGAAAAGCCCGCGAGTGCATGGCTGCCTTAATCGCTCAACAAATGGCTGTCGTAATACCCAACATTGTAATCCAAGTTCAACAAGCACTTACCGCTAATCCTGTCAACCAAGCAAACCAAAACATTATCAACTCCCCCAAATACCACTAAATGCACCTACAAGCACTTCAAATCATGCGACCCTCCGAAATACAAAGGGACTGAAGGCGTCACCGCTCTCCTCCATTGGTTTGAAGAAATGGAGAATACTTTTCTAAATTGCGATTGCCCTGATGATCGCAAAGTGCGTTATGCTACCGGTCGATTATATGGGATAGCACTTACTTGGTGGAATACAGAGAAGGCCAAACGAGGTGTGGAAGATGCTATGACCTTAACTTGGAACGAATTGAAGGAAATCATGACCAGACGTTTTTGCCCAAGGAGCGAAATCAAGAAGTTAGAAGATGAATTTTACTCATTGAAGCAAGTGGAAGGAGACCACATCACATACAACAAAAGGTTCCTCGAATTACATCAAATGGTTCCCAACATGTTTACTCCCCTCTACCGTTTGATCGAGCACTACATTCGTGGTCTCTTCGTTGAAGATTCAAGACCCTGTAATAAGTACCAAGCCTGCAACTTTGGAAGCAGCAATGGAGCTAGCAACAGAGCTCACCGAGAACCGAATCCGAAACAAAGACTTCAAGGAGGAGAAGAAGAAGGATAAAGAATCGACTGAAACCTCCGACTCCACCCAAACCGAATCCCCTTCTCAACCCAATCCTAAGAGAAGAAGAGACGGGCGACTTTTCGCTGCTACCCAACGAAATCAACCAGTTTTACACGCTATACCCATCCGAGCTATCCCAATCACCCAAGTGGCACCCGACTCAGCTTACCCAAATAAGAAACCATATCTTGGACCTCACCCTCGATGCAACAACTGTTTTTATCACCATCCTCATACCCTACCTTGTCGTCTATGTGCAACTTGTGGACGCTATGGTCATTTGAGCAATGTTTGTCGCACCTTTCAAGACCAAACCTTTTCCCCTACTCAAACCATAAACCAAACCTATCAACAACCCCAATACCCCATGTTCCCATATGCTCGAGCTTGTTTCAATTGTGGCGACCCTACCCACTTTAGAAACACATGCCCTCAATTGGTTAACGTCATCAACACTCAAGCCCAATCAAACCCAGTTAACCAAGTAAACCAAGAAAACCCAAACACTAGGCCACCAGCAAGAGGAAGAGTCTTCAATATCAACGCCAATCCTGTCGAAGATAATGACGGCCCAAGCGAAGATACTCAACTAGTCCTCTTCGCCGAAGATCCAGATTCAACTCCTATCGTTTAGTTTTATGTTTTTCCATGTGTAGACTGTTAGAGTAATTATTGGATATTATATATTATATATTGTTTTCAGTATATGCTTTTGCCGAGGCCGCAGCACCCCATCCATCGAGGTTGAGCTTGATCCCCATTTTATTATGCGGTTGATCTTGGCGTGCCCGCACGATCGGCTCCGTTTGATTGAGCCTTGATCGGTTATTTCATTTTACATTTCAATACATGCAATACGCTCGGCTCCGTTTGATTGAGCCTTGAGCGCACAGTTCAATTTACATTTCCAGTTCATGCAATACGTTCGGCTCCGTTTGATTGAGCCTTGAGCGCACATACATTTTCATTATCAGTATCTTGTGGTTATGGTGTTTGTTGTAGAGTCGCATAGAACTAATCATAACTGGCGGATAAAGTCAATGAGAATTTGACAAGAATATGGTGGATACGCCGCTGGTACTTCCTATATATAAGTATTCTTGTCAAATGATCGGAGGCATTATCAGGCGGTTATGAGAGGTTCCATGCATAGGCTGTTTGTGTGATTGTTGTTTAGATTAAGTTGTTCAATTTCAGTACATTCAATACGTTCGGCTCCGTTTGATTGAGCCTTGAGCGCACAGTTCAATTTACATTTCCAGTTCATGCAATACGTTCGGCTCCGTTTGATTGAGCCTTGAGCGCACATACATTTTCATTATCAGTATCTTGTGGTTATGGTGTTTGTTGTAGAGTCGCATAGAACTAATCATAACTGGCGGATAAAGTCAATGAGAATTTGACAAGAATATGGTGGATACGCCGCTGGTACTTCCTATATATAAGTATTCTTGTCAAATGATCGGAGGCATTATCAGGCGGTTATGAGAGGTTCCATGCATAGGCTGTTTGTGTGATTGTTGTTTAGATTAAGTTGTTCAATTTCAGTACATTCAATACGTTCGGCTCCGTTTGATTGAGCCTTGAGCGCACAGTTCAATTTACATTTCCAGTTCATGCAATACGTTCGGCTCCGTTTGATTGAGCCTTGAGCGCACATACATTTTCATTATCAGTATCTTGTGGTTATGGTGTTTGTTGTAGAGTCGCATAGAACTAATCATAACTGGCGGATAAAGTCAATGAGAATTTGACAAGAATATGGTGGATACGCCGCTGGTACTTCCTATATATAAGTATTCTTGTCAAATGATCGGAGGCATTATCAGGCGGTTATGAGAGGTTCCATGCATAGGCTGTTTGTGTGATTGTTGTTTAGATTAAGTTGTTCAATTTCAGTACATTCAATACGTTCGGCTCCGTTTGATTGAGCCTTGAGCGCACAGTTCAATTTACATTTCCAGTTCATGCAATACGTTCGGCTCCGTTTGATTGAGCCTTGAGCGCACATACATTTTCATTATCAGTATCTTGTGGTTGTTGTGTTTGTTGTAGAGTCGCATAGAACTAATCATAACTTGCGGATAAAGTCAATGAGAATTTGACAAGAATATGGTGGATACGCCACTGGTACTTCCTATATATAAGTATTCTTGTCAAATGATCGGAGGCATTATCAGGCGGTTATGAGAGGTTCCATGCATAGGCTGTTTGTGTGGTTAAGTTATTCATTTTCAGTACATGCAATACGCTCGGCTCCGTTTGATTGAGCCTTGAGCATACAAACAATTTCATTTTCAGTACATTCAATACGTTCGGCTCCGTTTGATTGAGCCTTGAGCGCACAGACATTTCATTTTCAGTACATGCAATACGATCGGCTCCGTTTGATTGAGCCTTGATCGCACAGATATATTTCATTTCAGTATTTTATGATTGTTGTATTGGTTGTAGAGTTATAGGACTAATCATAATTCACTGATAAAATCAATGAAAATTTGACAAGGATATGGTGGATACGCCGCTGGTACTTCCTATATATAAGTATTCTTGTCAAAGGATCAGAGGCATTATCGGACGGTTATGAGAAGTTCTATGTAGGATTTATTAGATTCTTGGTAACTAATCATAACTTGTGGATAAAACTAATGAAAATTTGGCTAGAATATGGTGGATACGCCGCTGGTACTTCCTATATATAAGTATTATTGCCAAAGGATCAGATGCATTATCAGGCGGTTATGAGAAGTTCCATGTAGGTTTTAGTATTGCCTTGGTTGGAATTTGTGTTACATTTATATCATCATGCTATTTAAAGAGATTGGATTGTGTTCCATTTCTACATAAACTAACCTCTCCATCATAACAAACGAGAGAGGAACTTCCACCATTCAAACATATATGCTATCAGAATGTGGATTCAAATATTAGCTGTTGTGTTTATTTATGTTCAAATATCAGCTGTTGTGTTTTTATGTAGGTTGTAGAGTTAGAAGTTTTGCCTTAGGATATAACCATACTTTCCCAAACGTATCTAAACTCTTATGCATGATATCATTTTTAGCAAATCATTTCTGCTTATCAATACTTATACAGTAGGCAACAAAAAGCGATTCCTGAATAGGGTACTTAACCCTTACAAGGAACGTTACCGCCTCGAACAAAAACTTAAACCCTTATTTTTCTAAGCATACAACTGTCAAACTAAAAATCATCATCCTTTTAGTCAAAATATATCATTATTTAAATTTCGGGACGAAATTTCTAAAAAGCAGGGGATACTGTAACATCCGTCAAAAACGGATTTACCAAACCCGCTCCGTTTATCAACCGAACAGTCAGTCAAAATTTTGTTGCAAATTAAATGCCCAAAATATTTTTAAACGATACGTAATCGATTATTATACGGGAATATATATTTAGTTTTTGAAAAAACTGTTGAAAATCGCAAAATAAAAATAAAAGTCCTCTGCCGGGTTTCGAACCCGGGTCTGTACCGATTCAACATCAGTCTTAACGCACCACACACAAACCACTGCGCCACTTGTTTTGTTTGTTAAATAATGAAATCATTTAATTCATAAAGTGACGTTACGAATTCAAAACCGGCGCCCAATAGTTCAGTCGTCGGAAATCCCGGAAATCTCGCGAGTCTTAACGACAACTTACGTTATAACGTAAACCATTACTAAGACATCGGTTATAACCGACGTCTGAGTCCGCGACCAAAGTTATAACCGCCGGAGTTTTTATAATTTACGAATACAGTCGGAAATCAGACCAGGTTCTTCGACGATTTGCTCTATAAATTCACCCACAACCCACGGCAAACCTTTTCGCTCAAAACCACACTTTTTCTCGGCGTAATTCCACTCGCCGGAATTAATCTGTTCGTCGCCGGAAAACCGGTTTCTCCATTTCCGAGCCTTATTGAACCTCCTAAGCTTATACCGAAGTCACCCACAAGCTTTGCAAGTTTTCTGAAGTTTCTCTGCTGCAAGACACCTGACGCCGGAGCTAATTTCTGTCGCCGGAGTTCTGCCGGAAAACAGAGAGTCCAGTCGGTATACCTCTTCGCCTAAATTCTTTTTCTTTTCACTCATATCTCACCTTAATGAACTGTAAGACGCTAAGGAACCTGAATAAAACTCGAACCAGTCAGACTTTACCTCTGGTTATATTTCAGCGAAGAAGACGAATTAACTGTATCACATAAGTATAATTTAAATCAACTTATTAATCGGGTTAGACACACAGTCCAGCGGTGGACTGTGTGCACATTAAGCATACAAACGTCTCGAGTTCGAATCCGGTTTCACACACGTCGCCTTAATAAAAATCATTTTTTTTGTTAAACTGAACCGGAGTCGCCACAAATATATGTTAAGTATATTAATAACCGGAATAATAACCAAGTTAGACACACAGTCCAGCGGTGGACTGTGTGTATGTTTATATCACAGGTCACGAGTTCGAGTCCGGTCTTCTGCACCGACTCGGACAATTATCTATTCTTTTTAAATAAGGCAGAAAAGGAAATAACTAATTTGTATTTAAGTATAATAAAAATCGGATTATATAACATGTTAAACACACAGTCCAGCGGTGGACTGTGTGTTAGATTAAGCCACAGGTCCCGGGTTCGAGACCTGTGGAGTGCACGTCCGATTCGCTTAAACTGTTTTTAAAATAAAATGATTTTCGGTTTAAACTAATTAATATATATATATAATTAAAATCAGATTTATAACGGGTTAGACACGTAGCTCAGTTGGTAGAGCTGCGTGCACGCGTACGGGAGGTCTCGGGTTCGAGCCTCACTCAGCGCACTTGTATTCCGATTCGAACCGGTCAACGGTCAGGTCAACGGTCAGAAAAAAATAAATTTTTTATTTATTTTTATTTAATTATTTTAATTAAAAATCAATTAAAAATACTTAAAAATAACATTTTTAAGGTTAGAAAATAGCCTCAAACTCACAAAAATACACCCAACAATCCTACTAAAATAGATTAATAAAATCCGTTTACTTACCAAACCATAATGCGATTTATCTAGGTTAAACTCACTCGTGGTTAAAACCACTTCGCGTGCATTCAACATCATCAACCGAACGCACCCACTGTGAGTGAATCTTACAACTCCCCCTTTTAAATTACACGTTTGGGGTGTGTCATGTGTTATGAAAATAATTAACTTATTTATTTAAACTTGTGCCATACCACATCATGACCTAAACTTAGATTGTTTACATTGTTGTGACTCCTTAATTCATTTGTCAAATTATATGAAATTCATTCATTAAGCCCATCAGTTCCTCGTGGGAGACGAGTTGAACAACGCGTGCCTCAAATCAAATTCATTATTGTTCATGTGTGTATCATTGAGTTTATATTGTTTGTAGTTGTGTCATTCATATTATCATGTTTATGAAATTCATTCATCAGGCCCCTCAGTTCCTCGTGAGAGACGAGTTAAGCATCGCGTGCTTCTAATTGTTCCATTATTGTTCATGTGTGTTTCATTTAATATCTTATGATTGTTGATTAAGTTACATCTATTTTTACTCATGTTTGGTTGTGCACATATTTCATAATCAATTTAAATAAATTGTTCAAATGTTTTCCATAGGATTCACTGGCCAACATTATGTTGATCCAAAACCTTTTTACACATGATACAGGTGAACAGGTTGAAGCAAAGAAAACATAGGAAATGCCTTAGAAGAGAACAAAGATGCCTAGATTGATAGCTAGAACATGTTGTAATCTTTATTGTAAATTTCCATTAAATTGTATTAATGAATATGAAACGCATAATAAATGTCATGAGCTTTGATGATAACCCAATCATGCCCCGATCACCTTTTCCGCTGCGGGTCGGGGTGTGACACTGGCTGCCCTATCGATCGTCGGTCCACGGGGGGATACGCTATTTACTTGGGCAACAATCTTATTTCATGGGCTGCTAGGAAGCAACGCACCGTCTCTCGATCTTCTACAGAATCAGAGTATAAGGCTATCGCTGATACCGTGGCAGAACTGATCTGGTTAAGATCCCTCCTTCGTGAACTTGGTATGGTTGATAAACCACCGACACTTTGGTGTGACAACCTTGGTGCGACCTATCTTTCTGCAAATCCGATTTTTCATGTGCGAACAAAGCATGTTGAAGTCGATTATCATTTTGTTCGTGAACAAGTTGCTCTAAGGATGTTGAAGGTTAACTTTATTTCTACTGATGATCAAATAGCTGATGTCTTTACAAAGCCATTGTGCACACAGAGATTCTTATCATTACAGTCCAAGTTGCAGGTCGTTCCCCGCCCTCAACTTGCGGGGGAATGTTAAACTAAGTTATTAGTTTATCAATTTATTTATTGTTAAGGGTGCTCAATTGTAGTTAGTATTATCTATATATAGTACCTTTGTAATCTCTTTTATTGAATAATACAATTTCAAGATTTGATACACAGCAGTGGCAATATCTAGGTTAGGAATTTCTAAGGATTCTCTACTAAACTTGGTGATGTAATCCCTTAATGGTTAATCATAGCCTTGGGTTATTCTATACAAATCACTAGTTAATCGTTCAAAGGTTCTACTAAATGAGAATTGGTTGTTGAACAAATTAACTAGATGAGAAAACGAAGTAATTGAGTAAGGAGAAGACTTAGCAACCACTTTAATGCTGATCTAGTGAGTGTGGATCTGAAACCCTTGCAAAGACAGGCTTCCTTTAACCTTTCTGGAATGGGGTTGATCTCCATTCTTTCCCGGTATTGTGCTACATGCTCCTCTGAATCAGTTGTACCATCGTATAGCTTCTTGTTGGGGGTTTGAAAGCGTTTTGGTATCTCAGCGTTGCATATAGGAGGTGCAAAACGAGATACCCTGTGACTTCCATATGGGATCTCGGGGATGGGCTTAACTACTCCTAGGACGTTGGATATCATATCCTTAAGCTTCTGTAGCTCTCGTGCCATAGCCTGATTGATACTTGTACCCTGCATGGAACCAAAATTAGTGCCAAAAGATGTATTGAAATTGTTACCTCCTGATTGGTTTAGAACCGGTATCCCAGAAGTATATCCAAGACCATGGGCTTCGGGTGCAACAGTTGGACCAGATGAAGCAATAGTCTACATAGGAATGAAGTCTCCTGTATGAACTTCAGAGTTCTTGGATGGTTGGCTCCCTAAGAATCCTTGATCCTGGAACAAGTTGGATCCTTGAACTTAGGAAGAAGATCCCTGATTTGGTGCATAGAATCCTCTGGACTGGTACATCCCTTGCGATCCTCCAGGTTCATAGAAGAATCCTTGAGGCTCCGTGATTCCTAGTGATCCTCGCTAAAGGATAGATGATCCTTGAGGATGGAAGTAGGATCCCTGAACATGAGAAGATGATCCTTGAACCTGTGTCATTGCCAATGATCCTTGTTGATAATTGGAGGATCCTTGAATTTGAACACCTGATCCTCGGGAATGCTGGATCGTTGATGTTGGAGAAGTGAAATCCAATGACCTAGGCATCAGTGGAGAGTGATCCTCCAATGACCTCTCCTGCTTCTTGATTTCGTCAATCTCCCTGAGGATCCTTTGGTTGGTTTTGTCCTGCTGCTCCATATAGTTCTTCATCTGCAAAATCAAAGTAGAAACATCACTGTTAGTAGTTGTAGACGAAGAAACAGTGGAGGTTTTCGATCCTGTGTAAACAGGAGTAGTTTTCTTCTGATGATTCTCAGCACTCCTCAAGGGTGCAGGGGGAAGAGGAGTCAACGATGCACTGGTTTGAGACGAGGTAACCGCCAGCACGACACTTGAAGCAAATTTTCCCTGGGAGGCCATGTAGTTGATGGAAATGAACAGAAATGAACGAAATGAACGAGATTTTTAGAATTGAAGCACCGATTGCCCCACGGTGGGGGCCAAACTGTTTTGGTCAAAAATCTTATTAAGGATAATGTAACCAAACTTTGATTGTGAGGTTGAGTGCTTGAAATAATTAATAATTATATGAACAAGCTAGAAATGTAATTAACGATGAACACGGAGATGTGTACGAGGAAAAAGCCCTTGATCAATGTATGATCTCCGGCATAAAAAAACCTCGGGTGATGGAAACTACCGATCACCGGATATATATCCAGAAAATAGTAATGATTCTAGTACAACTTTGGAAGATAACAAGCTCAATACAACGATTTTCTAGTGTGTATGTGTGTTTTGCTAGTGAGTATCAGAGAGTTCGAATAATCGCTAATGTGTTTTTATCCTGAGCTTGTCAACCCCTTTAAACTTAGAAATATCTTAGCAACAAACTATCCGAAATTCATGCAACTCTCTCATGATCTCCTTCAACGGTCATGACTCCCCTTGTACGTGCCATAAACAGCATATTCCTCTGATATTCGTGCGTTGACTCAGTTCAGATAATGCCTTCAAACATAAACTAAACACACAAGGAACAATTGTTATAAAACATAGATACCATTAAGGATCCTCGATCCTTAGACTCCCTGCATTATCCATTAAGGATCCATGATCCAGGTCGATCCTCGATCCTTAGACTCCCTGCATTATCCATTAAGAATCCATGATCCAGGTCCAACCTCAGAATGGATGATCCTCAGCATAAAATCCATGCCCTAACAGTGACCAATAAACAAAATCGATTAACAAAAATGAAAAATGAAGGAAATTATGAAGATATATTGGATTTGTTACAGAAGAGCTCCTGAAATCGTAGGATGATAGATTGGATTTATTACAGAAGAGCTTCTGAAATGCAGCCTAATAGAGATGAGATGCACAGACACAACCGCACAACACTATTATTAGGATTAGTTTAAGTATTCAACAATGGTTTGGGTTTCCCTTACATTCCATAGAGCCCAGTTCATAACATGGCCCATCCCTATTGTGTTTTACCTCAGGTTTTGGAAGACAAAACAGAAATGAAATGTATTTTCTTTTTCAAACAACGTAACTCCATTTTATTTTTCAAAAAAACGGAATGTGGCCCATAGTGCTGTAAACGAACACGAACAAGGTCTTATTCGTGTTCGTTCGTTAAGGATATAATGTGTTCACGAACAGTTCATGAACACTTACCGAACGAGATTTTTTTTCTTGTTCGTTCATTAAGGAAAGGAACGTGTTCACGAACACAAACGAACACAGATAAAATCAGCGAAGACGGTCGTGGATAGAGGTGGATGGTGAGAATAATCAGCACTAGACCTTGAAGCCCTAATAGTTGAACAAAGCTCGATAGTATTTTTCGATGTGAATAATGAATGGAAAGTGGAACGGTGCATAAATAAGGTGAAGATGGGGTTTCCTATTTTATATGTTTGGTTAATGAGATAAATAAGAACTAAACAATATTAAAAGTTTACATAAAATAAATAAATACTAAAAAATCTTTAATGAATAACATAAAGAAACCACGAACGGATGTTCATGAATACTTTATCGATGCGTTTATAGCCTTACACTGGCCCATACATATATTAAGCTTACGTAAACCATACAAATTATGAATTGTATTTTATTTTTAATTTATGAATTTAAGTAATAAGTAAATGAAATATAGTAAAATAATCAAAAAACAAAAACAATGATTAAACAGTCATCAACAAAGCTCTTCCCCTACGTATCATCTATGTGGTGTCACATAGCAATGTTTTTTTTTCTCAATCAAATTTCCATAACACATAGTTTAATAGAGTTTCCATCCAATTGTTGATAGTTGTAACCGTCAACTAAAACGTTGTAATGGTTCAGTAAGAAAGGTCTTTAGTCTAAATTTTACGCATTGGTTCTTGTCACTCTTCGTGAAACGTGAATCATCCAATTAAACTTTCGACAAATACAATCAAAATGGTCCAACCTAAACTCGATCAGTGAGATATCCAAACCCCATATATATAAAAAGTAACTTTGTTAGTTTAACCATATATACTTTTGTACAGTTATACAGTTTCAGAATCTAAAAGTTAAATACGACAAATGAATGTTTTTAGATTCTGTAAAATTCCAAAATCCTTTCCTTTTCCCGTCACTAATATTATTCCCAAATCTCTCTTTATCTGCCGTCTTCAACAACAAGACAACCTCAGTTTTCAACTTATTACACTTCGAAATCTCCGATAATTTGTCATGTCTGCTTCAATCATCCCACTTTTGTCGTCTCACTTCCTCTTTTATCTCCCAATATTTCAAGACAAACAAAAAGAAAGTTCTGGGTCTCAAAATACCCGCCATTTTATTCCTGGTGTTGCAGGGAACAGACACTGTAAACATTGGAATAAGAAGATATGTGTCGTCTACTTCAAGGTGTTTATCTTGGTTTTCGTTATTTGGATGTTTTTTTTAAGTTTGTCGTTGAGGAATTTTAACAAACACTTGGTTTGCATTAATGATATAGAATATTATTTGATTCATTTAATCGTTAAAGATAAAAATTAGTGTTTTTGATAAAATTGGTTGAAGAAGATCTTAGTGTAGCTATAAATTTTGATCTTGTTTGAGGTTACGTTTTGAGTTGTGCAGTGGTGGATCTAGAAAAAAATGTCAAGGGGCACGTTTGGAAAATTTTCTTTTCTCTGGGGCAGCGAAATCGAAAAAATGTCAATTTTTTCCAAAATTTACACTACCTCTGAGTGTCAAGGGGTTGCGGTGCTACCCCTATTATCAAGCTTATCCGCCCCTGGAGTTGTGGACACGTTGCCCTGACAACTACACGGGCATGTGCATGCAGGAGCCTTGTGCGTCGGGTTTGCATTATTGTAACTTAGTGGCATAATCTTGATTACTAAGGATTATAGTTTACAAGTATTAACTGTATATCATGTTTGTATTCAAATTAAGATGAGCATGTAATGTTAATCTGTATAGAAAAGGTGTTTATTATATAACATTAATTTCTTTATGCAGAAGAGCCTCTATCATTTGATCAACAAAGCTCATATACAAAGCCTGACAATGCGCGCTTATACTTTTTGGTAGGAGGATTAATCGTGTTCCTGTTTTTGCTAATTCTTATTGTGGTGTTCCGGAAATTTATCAGACCGCCACAGATAGGAAGGTGTGTTAAGCGAAAAGACAGCTGCAAAGGTTATACATTTATCTCATTTTTCGTTCGTGTAACTATAATCTACTATATGTTTTTGTTTAAGGTGGATCGTGTGATGACGACTTCATATTTCATATTAGTAGATTAAAACCTCTTTTTGTAAATTGCAGCTGCAAAAGATTATTTTAGTGGTAAACTTGAGACAATAAGCTATTTTAGCTTTCGGACATTAAAGGAGGCGTCAAAGAATTTCCATGAGCGTAATCTGCTCGGAAAAGGTGGATTTGGGCCTGTTTATCGAGTATGCTGCCTCTAACTCTTCGTTGTTAACGAGTCAGTGTTTGACACATAGATTATGAAGGTAATATTATTCAACAATTCATAATTTGATTTTTTATTTTATAGGGTAAGTTACAAGACGGGAGGCTGGTAGCGATAAAGAAACTATCGTTCGAGAAATCACATCAAGGAGAGGCCGAGTTCCTAGCAGAGGTGAGGATGATCACAAGCATACAACACAAGAACCTCGTTCGCCTTCTTGGCTGCTGCTGTGAGGGACCCCAACGGGTACTCGTATATGAATACATGAAAAACAGGAGTTTAGACCGTATTATATATGGTATAAACCTTAAACTCCATTTCTTAAATCTCATCAGATTTGTTTTTGTTTTTTGATCTTCTCATAGACTCTATAAACAGGCAAAAGCAACCAGTATCTGAACTGGAAGACTCGGTTCCAAATTATTTTGGGTATCGCTCGAGGTTTGCAGTACTTACATGAAGAATCACATATCAGGATTGTTCATAGAGATATTAAAGCCAGCAACATTTTACTTGACGGAAATTTTCAGCCAAAAATCGGAGATTTTGGTCTGGCCAGGTTCTTCCCGGAGGATCAAGCTTATCTCAGTACCACGTTCGCTGGAACATTGTAAGAGTTATAATATTTAAATAAAATGAATGACCATAATTAATTATTAAAGTTTTTTCAATTCGAGTTTAATGATGTGTGTTCATGTTTTTGTCATATGTAGAGGTTATACAGCCCCTGAATACGCTATTAGGGGAGAATTGTCTGAAAAGGTTGACATATACAGTTTCGGAGTTGTCGTTCTTGAGATCATTAGCTGCAGGAGAAACACCGATCTTACGCTATCAACAGAAAAGCAATATCTCCCGGAATATGTAAGCTGTTTACATCTTGTTAACAATATTAACGTTTGTGTTATCTAGCAATAGAACACGAGCTATACTTATCAAAAGTACTTGGAGTTGGCTAGAAATTAAACCGAAAGAAAACTCATTATTATAGTTTATTACTTATTTTCAAGCCGGGGGTCTCACTGGAAACAGCCTCTCTGTTCCTACGGGGTAGAGGTCAGGCTGTCTACATCTTACCCTCCTCAGACCCTACCTTAGCTTTGCTTTTGATGATGACTTTATTTTCAAAGAAGTTAATTATTATTAATTTGATCCGAAAGATCGTTCTCTTGCACATTAGAATTAAAGCATTAGTTTTTATAGAATTTTTAATTTGCAAAAACAATCTTGATTGACTAGTTTGCATGTTTCATGATACAAGGCATGGAAGCTATATGAGAGATCAAAAATGATTAATCTCATAGATTCAAGAATGCAAAAAGATGGTTTTTCAGTGAGGGAAGTTATGAAAACAATTCATGTGGCTTTATTATGCCTTCAACCTCTTCCAGACATAAGGCCCGCCATGTCAGAAATCGTGGCGATGCTGACTTGGAAGGCTGAAATGGTAAAATCACCAATAAAACCGGCCTTCTTGGATCGTAGTAGAAGACAGGAAAATGATGAAAATGTGTCACCCGAAACCATTTCCAATGGTTTTCCTTCTCTGGAAACCAAATCGCCTTCATTAACCCAACCGCCAAATTCCCGAGAATTCGATTTTAAAGGAGAAATTATTGTTTAAGATTGTTGGTTTAATCATTAAAGAGTTCTACTGGATTATCCTGAACAAGTTTTGATTATTTGAGGGAATATAGGGGTGAAGCTTGTTCATTTTCTATTTATTTATTTATTTACAAAAATGGTACTTTTGATACCTTTTTTTTTTATACTTGAGTGCACCATACCCACAGGAATGGGTATAAGCTTCTAAAGGGGTAGCACAAACTAGTAGAAAGGGTAGTAAAGAATGCCATATTTGTGTATAAACTTTTTGACAAACATTCAACCACCTATGTCATGAGTACATGGGAAAGTGGGAACCTTTTGTCATGTGCTTTTTATTCAATCAAATTATTTTTGTTGTACTATTCTTGTTTATATGCTTTTTATTCTATAAATCATTTTATATATGATATGATAAGCAATATTAAAAAGGTATTTTTATTGTAGGTTAATCACTTAAAATGTTTTCCGTTCTTGATTATTAACATCCTTTCTTTAGTATTGTGTGATTATGAAACTTAAATTAGATAAAAAAATCATTTTACTTTGCAATTCATTATATGAGAAACCATCGATATTCTTGGTTTTCTTAATGGCGGTTGATATTCTTGTGTAAGATATATTTGAAAAGTGTTTATATATGGCAACTGTTGACTTTAACTAAAAACCATTTGGTTCAGAATTAGAGTCTTTCTTCATGGGAGGTCGTGGGTTGAAGTCTTGCCTAAAACAATTTGCTTTAGGATAAGTAATGAAATTTTTTTAGTTGTGGGTTTCTTTTTAAATGGATAGATTAGACTATTGCATTCTTTTCTTCGGGTGAAAGGATGATCCCAGATGTATTAGGTCTTTGATGTTAAAAAAAATATTTCTTATTTTTGTCTCACATGCATAGTATGTACTATGTAGTATTATGTTGTGCATGGCCAAGAGGGGATGAAAAAGATAAACTAATAAGTTCATGATATGTTTTTCATCTGTGTATTGTGAAAAGGGTTGTAAATGAACCAAACATTCAGTGAATAGTTCGTGAACCAGTCGGGGGAGTTCGTTTATGTTCGTTTGTTTAATAAACAAACAAACACGAACAATAAATTCCTTTAAATAAGTTAAACAAACGAAAATGAACCGAGGATGCGTTCATTCATTTATGTCCGTGAACGTTCAGTAATGTGTTCATTTATGTTCGTTTGTTTATGTTCATTTGTGTTCCTTCATTTAAAGGTTTTTTTGTTATATTTTTATTTTGTTGGTTTTGGTTTTTAAAAATTTAAAACCATAGTTATACTATACACCTTTGTCAACATCCCCCATTTAATCATTTTAATTTCAGTTTGGTTAAAACTTAACAAACTTTTTATTTTGTGTTAATTATGTTTATGATAATTATGTCAATTATGCTCGAATATTTTTTTAAGTACTTTTTCTTTTACTTTTTGTGGATTCTTCGTAACCTTTCTGATGGAAAATGCATAATTTTTTTAAATGGATATATAACGTTCATTTTATGTTCATGAATATGTGCTTGTGTTCGTTTACGTGGGTAAGTTTTCATGTAGTGTTCATGAACATGTTCATTGCCTTAATGAACGAACACGAATAAGAAATCTTGTTTTTAAGCGTTTGTAAACCATTCATGAACATGTTCATTCCTTAATGAAGAACACGAACAAAGCCTTGTTCCAACAACGTGGCGTGACATTTGTAGGTTTCTGGCATGATGGGGCGTGGAGGGGGCGTGATGGGAGGGTGTGGTTCCAACCACATATAAAGGGACGGATTGTTGGAGACATGATGGAGGGTCTAAGTTGGCTCTGGCGTGGGGTGTGGCCACACGTACACTACATTTGGTCTAAGTTGAGAGACGAAACTGAAAATATGACGAGTGCTAGATTGTAATTTGGTATGTTAACAATTGCTACACATAAACTTAATACTAAAATGTAGATGTCATGTGACCCACGTGGTGTTAGGGCGGTTGGAATTTATGGTCCTCTAGGGTAGGAATCGAGCACCGTTATGGATTTAATCACATGGGTCCAAAGGTCAATTTGTTTCATTCTTGGATCTCTATCTCTCTTTATATACTAGAGGGTGATTTAGATACGACTGAACTGTGTTATTTAAAAGCATACAACATATACAAAAATAACAAAGTTAAACGGTTACATATGTGTTTTATACCCAAAATCCTATAACTGAATGCCTACAAAAATTTAAAAACCAATCACGAATATGTTTGAAGGGGTCAACATAGACCTATGGTCAAACTTATAAGCCAAATAAATTGCACTCACATTATCATAGGATAGAATGCTGCCACGACTGGGTTGGCAATATAGCTTAAGAAGATGTTATGTAGTCAAATTGCTTTAACAATAATATTAGCAACGACGTATATTTAGTTTAGTTTTACAAGTAGAACAGAACAGGACATGTTAGACACTTGAAATACCAATAAATTTGATTGTCTCCAAGGAATATGACGCTGCACAATTGATGTATGTGTAGAATACAAAATGATCGATGAAATAATCTAAACGGCATGCGATGCATTAGGGTTGTAACACCTTGTAAATTCCGTGTCTGATAATATACCGACACATGTCCACTCTCAAATATGCCTAATAAATTGGACGAGAGGAACTATTTCTGTCATTTGATGAAAGTATGATTATAAAGGGACTAAAGGTGTTAACATGCCATTTTATGGCCTCCGAGTAACCCTTTATGGACCGTAAGCCTATGTGCTTACGGATCGTAAGCCTAATAAAAACATAGTTACTGAATGGCGGTTACGGACCACAAGGCTCAACCCTTACGGTCCCTATGCATTTCAAAACCATGAGCGTGCAAGGTCCTTACGGACCGTAAGCCTTCACCCCTTACGGTCCATAAGGGACTGCCAGTGGCAGTTTTGTTTGTTGCCAAGGCAGCCTACTCTCATGCCACCTCTTGTGAAATGCCACTCTTGTGCAGCTTGTGACACCTTAAAAAACACCTGGAATGATCCTCTAACACTCCTAGACACTTGTCTTGATCTTGTGTATCCTCCTTAACTATAAATAGCACCTCTCTTCTTTCATTTTCCTTGCACCTCTTCTTTAAATCCTCTTTATCTGCTCTTGGGTGTTCCTGATCAAAAAGGAGCCTCCCCTTGAGTTCAAACTTTCTTTTGGATTACTTGTAAGCGTTCCATTCCTCCTCTTTCTATTTTATAGGCTTTTAATAGCCAAAAGTAAAGCGTTTTCGATAAACACTTTGACTTTCGGTTAAGACCATTATGGTCCAGCCATTGTTTGATATCGAACATGGCTACGTAATCGTAATAAGGTTGGTATTAGTCCCTTAAAAGGGCACCTCCTGGAAATCACGTTAAGTTGGTCAAATGACGGGTTAAAGTTATGTTAAATAAAAAGTCAAAGTGTCATTTTTCTATTAACTTATAAAATGAACTTGTAAATGTTATAACCCATGTTTTGACACTTAAATGAGTTGATAAACAATATTAGAACATGTATGAACATGTTCAGCCCGTCATTTCCAGTTTTAGGATCGATACGCAACCGAAAGTCGCAAAGTTTGACTTTTGCTTTGACTATCGATTATGAACCGATTTAGGAACCTTAGGTACTGATTCTAAGTTGCAATATGATCGTATTATAATGTAGTATAACCCTCTGAGGTTATACTATAAGATCATAATCAGATTCTGAGTTTATACACAAGTTTCTATAATATGCATACTTTGACCAAAATGTCCTTTTTGCATAAAACTTGGTTTTAATCAAAGATGAACTTGCAAAATGAATACCTATTGATATGTTAGTATAATCAAATTATTTTGAAGTTATGAATCTGATCATAACCTGTGTTTTGATAAATCATCGCAAACTATGTCATATTATGACCAAAACGCCCTTTTGGCGCATAGTATGGTTTTTAACCATAATTATCAATCAAAACTCATTACCTACTTATATTATAACAAAAATATATCATTTTTACAGAAGGTGAATAATCATATCTCAGATCGTTATGCAAGTTCTTTAAACACGTCGTATAATGACTAAAACGCCCTTTTGAATCATAATTTGATTTTAAAACCTTAACGGGCAAATAAGTTGATATCCTACTGATATTATAACTTATTTAAAGTATATTGGCATATAGAACTTGTTCATGACTCATCCGGTTACCCAATATCGCATATATGCGTACGATTAAGCTTATGTAGTCCTTTTACGTAAGTTTACCGAAACGGGTCAAACCTTATCATTTTAATCTCAAATTCCAGAATGCATATTGTTTACCCATATTATACAAGTCTTAGTACTTGTTGGGTTTAAACTACATTATATTCCAGTCATCGCTTAATCTAGCGTATTGTACCGTTTCCGTTAATTTAAGTTAACCGGTCCAAGTCTATGACTTGAATAAGACCTGTTAATATTCTAATTGGTTATTAATACCATTCACTCCAGACTAGAGCCTTCCGGTAGATTGCAACCAAGCTAGTCATTTTGTTTACGGCTGTGCTTATTATATTTTCTTACTTTGTAAGACTTGATTAAGCCAGATAAATACTCTTAACCTATTTTCCCTATACGGGCTTGGGATACGGTATAATAATCCGTTTTAATTCGTATTGCTTAATGATAAACATTGGGGGTTAATGCAACCGTATCTTGGATATCCATGGCTCATTTAATTGTAAATGGCCACGACTTAAACACGGGGTATAGGCATGCACCTAACAGATGCTATGCTTTATTAAAATATTTTTATAACCCAATACGGGTATGCCTATTAAGGGCATTAAAGTGGTGTGTCGATTATAATGATCTCGGCATAGTTTCTGATCCCTAAATGTATTAATAAGCATGTAAAACTGATAACATGAGAAGTAAATTATCCCAAGTTATTTATAAAATACATGTACCATTGTGTACATAAAATGATTTTGAAATATTTTCAAAATGTGTTGGTTATTTGTATTTACCAGTGAAAACTAACGTATTTTCAAAAGACTAGGCGCAGGTTGCAAGGTTACGAAATAGGCTGGAAGTGCTCGGTAATGCTTAAGAAGAATTTGCAACTCCTTTGCATAGAAGCCTATAATCTCTTATTTCATTTTGTATTATTCGATCCGCCTGTGGATCCTTTTATAAAGTTACCCGTCTATATATTATTTGAACACTCGAACGATTGTAATTTGTAATAGTATTTTAAATCCAAGACTTTCATTGTGTTGTGTTGTTTGACTACGATAATATCAATCTTATGTCACGATACTCCCCATCCGGACTCACCGAGATCTGTGTTGGAAATCAGGGTGTGACAAGGGTGAGCTGAAAATATACAAATACTTGATTTATAATCTAATAATAATTAGCATCAATCACACCAAAATTATCAAATATGAGAATGGTAGATCCCAAAATTGTAAGTGTATCATGTAGCTTCATTTAGCTTTTCAATAACACATATAACACTTTATACTTTTTCGTCGTGACACTTGTATTTTTTTTAAATCCTTTGTAATAATTTTATAATAATTTGTTATGCTTCACAAAATCGTCTCATATTTTTTTTCTGCTCAACCCCAAACGACTTCAATCGTTTACCTATTTATCCAAATAAGTCTTGGAATATGAGACCATGCGCTTACAAACATATATATGTATGGGGTGTATAACTTAAAATTAAATCATAGTCCAAAGGGGGGCTTCTAAATTAATACATATCAACCAAGCTATTAATCTTTCAACTCCAACTTAATGCGTTTTACTTTTACCTTAAAGAATACATTGTACACGTGAATTACCCATGAGTATTCACATCCATTCCACCAAAATCTGTGAGTGAAGTTTTTATAATATAAAGAGTATAAAAAGTGGTTGTGAGGGAAAAAATGTTACTGTTCATCTATATATATGGGGGAAAGTGTTCATCCCATGTAATTTTCTAATATATTTTGAAAGTGGTTATGAGTGGAGGAGAGAAAAAATGTAATGATAAAGGTATAAAAAATATTATTTAATTGAAAATGAGAGAGAAAATAGAATTTTCTTAGTGTAGTGATGAAAATGTGATGGAATTGATGTGGTAAGCCTATGTCTTTATTAGCACATAGTCGCCGTGTGGTTTGCCAAAGTTGCCAAAAAAAAGTTGGCTTGACTATACCCCTTTTTGGTGCATGGTCGTGTGGCTTGCACCTCACGAACACAACTTGGGTTGTAAAGCTATGACGATTTCATTAATGACTACATTAATTATAAACAGAGTACATAGAGCGAAGAAGACAAGATATTTTGGTTACATCACACATCTACAGAGATGCACCGTATGATTACAGTACAAAAATTATGTTACAGGATTTTTTTTTTTATTTTTTGCAATACCATGTGGCATGACTATGTCCATATTTGACACATCGTCTTGTGCACTTTTCCAACCCATTTTTAAATCAAGTATGTAGGTTAAGTAACCAATTTGCACATAACTACATAACTAATAATCTAATCTCGCGCGTTGCGGCGATAGTTTGTTATATTGCTTCGTTTTATTACATTACTGACACCCGATACAGGGACAAAAAGAGATAGCGCAACATACGTAACTTTGTATAATAAAAATGAAACCTAGATGTCATTGATAATTTCTAGCTTAAAGTGTGGAGGGTGTCGATAACTTTATTAAAGTTTAGATGCTGTATTATAAATTTGTTAAAAGACGAAAATATATTTTTATTAAAATTAAGAGGTCGTATAAGAAACTTATTAATATTAGAGTTAATTACTGTTTTCGTCCCTGTGGTTTGGCAAAAATCACTATTTCAGTCTATTAGTTTAAAAATTGCGATTTCAGTCCCTGTGGTTTCACTTTCGTAACCATTTCAGTCCACCAACTTAACTCCATCCATTTATTCTGTTAACTTTGGGGTGAAATTACTAAATTACCCCTAAGGTTTAATTAAATAATGCGTTGGTCACAGGTTTCGAACCTGTGACCTTTGCTTTTGAAATGTGATTGTTAAACCAAGAGGCTATGTATCAAGGTTGTGAATGAATTCAAATTGATTTCCTTATAACATAGCATATTCATCATCATCTTCCCCAAACCTTTCATCTTTATCAATGGAGAAGTCACCATTAACCCTAACCACCTCCGCCACACCACAACCACCTCCGCCATACACCACCACCATCCTCGTCACACACCACTACACCTCCGCCACACGCCACATGCCACACCTCCGCCACACACCACCACACCTCATTTCTGGCGGCCCCAGTCATCTTCTCTGGCGATTCAATTGAATCTGTTATGCTGCAACAATCATCTTCTCCGGCGATTCAATTGAAGATGTTGGGTTGTTAATTGTGGCTTCTGCCATTGATAAAGATGAAAGATTTGGGGAAGATGATGAATAGGCTATGTTATAAGAAAAACAATTTGAATTCATTCACAATCTTGATACATGGCCTATTGGTTTAACAATCACATTTCAAAGCAAATGTCACAGGTTCGAAACTTGTGACCAGTGTTTTTTTAATTAAACTATAGGGGCAATTTGGTAATTTCACCCAAAGTTAACAGAATACATGGATGGAGTTAAGTTGGTGGACTGAAATGGTTACGAAAGTGAAACCACAGGGACTGAAATCGTAATTTTTAAACTAATGGACTGGAATAGTGATTTTTGATAAACCACAAGGACGAAAACAGTAATTAACTCTTAATATTAAAAGGGTGTACATGAAATTACGAAGTATAAGACAAAATTCATTACTACTCTCATCACATAATAAGAAGCATAGTTGTACTTTATGCTTATAAAATTGTAAATCATTATTAACAAAAGTTGATAATATAATATAATATAATATAATGTTTTTTAATCACTTTTTAAATGAGTTTAATAATGTGTCATTTCCAACAACATTCTATAGTTTCCAAGCCAACCTTTATGAGGATGGAGGGGGCGTACCTTTCTTGTACCCTAGCCCTTTTCAATCTTCATACATTATTTTAACTCAAAATTACTGTCAAACAACAAAAACACTAGCAACACTATTTTTAGCTACCATAAAACTTATTTTGTTTTTAACAAAAAAAAAAGAAACTAAATTAAACGATTATAAATAACTAAACTTTCATTTAAACAAATAAAAATACATAACTTAAAATTAATAAAATACATAAAATTAAAATTAAACAAATTATCTCTACAGTGGATGAGTTTTCACAATCTTCCAAGCTTCAACGTGAGAATCAAATTCTTTGGGCTCGTATGTCCATTTGTACTCAAGAAGGGCCACCTGAATCGTATCCTCCTCGTTTTGCACTTGTTCGTTGTTCATTGCCTCGTTGAACTCTGTCTCAAACTTGACACCTTGAATTTGGATTATCCGCCACCTTGAATTAATCCCGTACACCTTGCGTGTCTTGTTGCCCTTTTTCATGAAATAATCTAAAGATTTGAAGCCTTATCTCACACAAGCCACAAACTTTGTTCTTGGCAAGACTCAAGCCAAGTCCTCGCTAATGTGATATCATCTTGTTCGGTCCATTCCGCCATTTCAACGAAAGGAGAGTGAGTGGTATGTATGAAATTTGTTTGTAAAAGTTAAGTGTGAAAATCGTTTGTGGTGTGAAGGGTGGAAATGGTTTGTATTTATAGTTGATTATTTAAGAGAATTTATTTTTTTATAATGTAAGGATCTAATGACCATTGAACAGTCAAAAGACGTTGCAAACAATGCGGCTTGATCTACCCTCATTTCCAGCCCCGTTAGCCTACCCGTATGGGTGGTGATGGTGTACCCGTCGAGGATAACAACCCTCAAACCCAACCCGATATACGCCCCTCCACCCTAACTCTTCATTTATGAATTAAAACAATTATTTTTACCTCGCGCGTTGCGGCGAGAATTTGGTTGGTATCATGATAATTCATTATGGTATCGGAACTTGGTATAACAACCGAAAAAATATAAACAAATACTGGTATTGGTATGGATATTTTACGACAATAACATTAACTTGGTTTAATATATAGTGATGATTGAAATGTAGTTATTATTTATTTGTTTAAATGATACAATGTTGTTACTTTTAAAAACAATAACAAATTAATTTTAGGTTTAGTAATGTTTTAAAAAAAATGTAAAAGCTTTCTTGAATCCTATTAGTTCGCAAAGATCACAAAATTCATTCATTGGTTTATATTTGAAAGAAAATCATTGATTTGATCATTAAATTAATTCTTTGGCTTTTGAAAACTGATTGGGGAACAATTGAGTGGAGTGTGATTTATGTGTTACTTGATTGTATAAGCTCTATAGTAATTTTCTCTTAGAAAGGGAAGTTATCTTTTAATATATATAGAAAACAATAACTAAATTGATCTATGACCCGCGTGTTGCGATGAATCTGTTAAACGGAAAACGTTGCCCCGCGTTGCGGTGGGGCCACCAACACTAAACTTGTGGCGTGTTAATGTGAATAACTTAGACCAGAACCTAAATCATAGAAAAGCATAACTACGTTGATCTATGACCCGCGTTGCGACGCTATCAAACGGAAAACGTTGAACCACACACATGTTACGCTGTATTAACTCGAAAAATTTAGAATGAAATGTAAAACAAAAAAATTACGTAAGATGAAAAGTATAGGAAAGCAAAGTTGAAAGTATAAAAGTTGTGAGGTTAAATTGAAAATGATAAAAGTTTTAAGGTTATAAGTAAAAAAATAGTTTTGAGTTAAAAATAAAAAAAATTAAAAACCTTTCAAAGCATGAGATCCACATCTTTATATAAACAAATACCGTAAATTATGAGTATGTAAATTTGTGAAGATGGAATTCTTAAAATCCTTAAATGAGATTCATTTAACTTTGTGAAAGTCAAAGCTTTCAACCACCAATTTAAGGTTCATAGTGTAACAACCCGATCTTTCGGATTGTTATCCGAATCCTGTAAATTCTGTTTATTTCTATTTCAAAACCCGTTTGTACTATGAGATTTATTATAATGGTTTATAACTATTTTGAAACGCATATTATATCGCTTATTTATCACATTTAAATCGCTTAATACTCGCAACTCTCAACGTAAACTCAAATCGTGGTTAATTATATTACATTATGATAATTATGTGTTATGTGTACTTTATGTTTTATGGTTGTACTCGCTATCGCAACGCTCTCACTCGCACAAATCGCTCAATCGCAGTATTTTATTAAACGCAACGCTTAACGCTTCACTAAAACGTTTAACATAACCATCTAATACAAATCGAATAGCCAAACGAGCACCTAACGAACAAAACTTCGCCACCAGGCCACGTTCGGCCGAAGTAGGCCACCCCAACCTCGCCTGAAGTTGGCCAGGCCAGCAGAATAAGCAAGTTCGCTCGAACTTGCACAAGTCCAAGCAGAACTGGCCAAATTCGCCCGAACTTGTGCCAAGTTCCGAAGTTGCTTGGTTGCCACCTTCATTTCTCCTCACCTATAAATATCCAGCTCCTAATTCATTCAACCCTTGCTGCTAACTTCGCTCCAGAGCTCCCAAAACTGACTTTTGTTTTTCCAAGTAAGAACCACTCGTTTTATGCAAACCACAACGCTTTTCACTACGATTTTACACAAGGATTACCTTCGCTTTCATCAAAACCTCTCTGTTTATAAAAATCTTCATCTTTTTCTATAAAATTTCTTGTTTTAGCTTAGATCTACACTTAAATGGGTTTATTGGACTTAGCTTTGGCTCTCCAAGCTAGAAACTTGATGATTTCGACTCACCGAGTGTTAGATCTGAGAAAACTATTCAAAGTATTGATTTTTACACAAAATACAGACTAACCGACGTATGCTTCGTTCACTAAGTAGTGGAACGAGGCGTTGGCAACAATATACTTGAAATAGATTCGAATTTACGTCTGTTTCAAGCAGAGTCTCAGATCCGGAAGCACAAGGATGATACAGTCACTTTGCACAAACTGGACTAACTCGAATGAACTGACAAGTTTGAACGGATTAGCCCGAGTTCCTGTAAAATGGCTAAAACTCGCTCTCAAATACCTCTCCAGCCTATGTTTTGCTCAGTAGCTCAGGTTGGAGGGATGGACACTCGATTTACTTAACAAACAACGTGAAAACACACAAATTTTGGACCAAAACAGACAAGATCGCTCCAGAATGGGGAAGTTTGCCCGAAGTTGACATCAGATTGGTGCCAACTTCGCCCGAACTTGTACTAATTCTTCTGTGGAACCATAGCAACTTCGTCCGAAGTTGTACTAAGTTTCAGTGGAATCATGCAACTTCGCCCGAACTTGTACTAATTCTTATGTGAAACCATAGCAACTTCGCCCGAAGTTGTACTAAGTTTCAGTGGAATCATGCAACTTCGCCCGAACTTGTACCTGGCTTAAGTTGGGTACAACTTCGCCCGAAGTTGTCCTCCAACTTAAAGCCAGTACAAGTTCGACCGAACTTGTCTACTGCCTCTTCCCGTTTCGACTATTTCAGCACTTTGGAAGACTGATGCACTTCTGTTCTCGCTTACAAGCTGATCCCGGCCCTCCCTTCAATCCACAACAGTTCGTGTTTCCTCATTGGGCACCAACTGTGAGTATACTTGAACCCTTTTTCGCTTAACGCACTTTTGGGTGTTACATACGTTCGCTATATCAAAACACGCTACACACAACGCTAAACTCTTTTAACGCTAAACCGCTCTCGCATGTTATACGTGAATCGCTGAATGTTTGTTTGCTATGTGTGAATAATGAGGACTTGCAGACCACCCTTAGCAACGATAGTACTATAGTTTGGACTCAGCACCCGATCGGTTCGGGGGTTGTTAAGGATCGCTATTCACTTTACGTGCGTGTTCGTTGTTGTGAACACGTATCACGCATACTCCACCTCGTAGTCGTGTTGGTTAGCTTGTATCATTGTTGTTAGCTTACTTAGACTCACTTTCTCTACGTATACATGTTGGTTAGGCGTAAATTGCTTTATCACTATTATTATGCTATTAAACCTGTATGCTCACATTTACTTTATTGTATTCACTTGTATTTTAACGCATGTAACAGGTTGAGGATGTTATCGCTGCAAATCGGACTTAGGGTTTTGCTTTAGAAACTTGTAATAAATTAGTTATCGACTTTTGAGTTGTTTGGGAATATTTGAATTTGTAATGATTATGGAATGATTATATGTTGATTGTATGGGAAATTGACGCTTAAATATTGTCAGTTAAAATAGTCGTTATGGATTCTCTCGAACAATCTGAACCGCTTAGTGCCGCGCCCTGATGATTCCGCCATCGGTTGGGATGTGACACATAGAACCCTGCCAATGTGGGTAGCCTATTTGGTAGAGGCACATGCCTTTAAGAGGAAGGTTGCAGGTTTAAACCTAGGCAAAGGGAAATAATTTAGAAATATTGGTGTAAATAAGTAAAATTTGACGCTAAAGAAAGGTTCATAGAACCCTATTATCAACGTCTTTTCCTAATCATTCAAGTGAGGTACATAGGCTTTAATTGTAAAAGGTCACTTTTATTCACATATATACAGTCCACGAGTCTATCAATACATGTAACTAGTAATCTAACCTCGTGCGCTGCGGCACTAGCTTGGTTATATTACTTTGTTTATTACAATATTAATACAGCACCGACACCCGATATAGCAACAAAAAGAGATAGCTCAACATACGTAACTTTGTATGAAAAATGAAACATAGATGTCGTTGATAACCTTTGTAGCTTAAAGTGCTAAGGGTATTGATAACTTTATTAAAGTTTAAAGGTTGTAGTATAAATTTGTTAAAAGATGAAAATATATATTTTATTAAAACTGAGAGGTCATATAATAAACTTATTAATATCAAGAGGGTGTAAATGAAATTATGAAGCAAACGACAAAATTCATTAGTACTATCATCACAGAATAAGAAGCATGGTTGTAATTTACCCTTGCAAAATTCATTAATTCGTGTTTCGCTTTTAATGCAATTTTTGGTAGATTTTGGTTTGATTTCGCCTGTTTTCGGTTCGGTTTCTGTTAACGATTTAGTTATTATTCAACCTTAGACAATGTTAATCACGTAACATATCATTTTTTAATTAAAAAACTATAACAAGACTATACTTAAATTAAAGAGAATAAAATACTCGTTTTTAAGGTGCAACTTAAAAAAAATATTAATGTACAAAAAAAGTTATGACCGTTTAAAAATCGTGGGTGTAGTTAGTTTTTTATAAGGCGATAAAATATAACTACTAACTACTTATCTAAATTTTGTTAAAAATGGGGGGATTAAATTGTAATCAAGATAAAGGGATTAAAATCTAATTAGTGTTTGAAAAACTAATTCACCCTCATTTTAGGTTGTACCTATGCATTAAAGCAAAAGATAATTCTTAACTTTTAGATATTTTAAAATGTCCATGTCTTACGCGTTATATATATATATATATATATATATATATATATATATATATATATATATAGGAGAATGATCTGTTAGGAACCACCATTTATTGCGAGAACGCGAGAACCAATTTTTTTTGTGACGAAAAGTAGCGATTTTTTGTTAAAAAATGTTTTAAAAAAATCTAAGTGGTTTTTAGATTTTTTTAGGTTTTTTGGGGGTGTAGTTATTAGCATTTAGCTTGGAGGGGGGGGGGTTAGGTTTTTTTTAGGTTTTTGAGGGGGTTTAGCTTTATGGTTTAGTTTTTTACCATTTAGCTTGGGTGGTGGGGGTGTTTAGGTTTTTTTTTTTTTTTTTGGGGGGGGGGGGGGGGGGGGTTAGGTTTTTTTTAGGCTTTTGGTGGTGATGTAGTGGGTTATTTTAGTGGTTCTTGCGGTTCTCACAATAAAGATGGTTTCCGCATGAACCTTATAGGGTAGGGTTCTAGAGTGAACCTAATGTTATTTGTGAACCGTGAGAACCATTCTCAATCATTGATCTATTTGAGATGGACGGTTATAAAAAAGGCAATAAAATAAAGAGGTTAATGATATAATTAATTATTAATTAAAGATAAGGGTGTATTGGTGATTTTGCTATCCTATCATAACTGAATATTGTAATTTTTTTTTAAATTTTCGCTGAGGTTATGAGTACACAAGTGTACAGGCCGTTGTTCCTACATCATACATAAGTGTACAAGCTGTTTGTACACTGTTGTACATTTGTGTATTGAACTCATGTACACCTGTGTATATAAATAGTAAAACGCTGAAAAAACGAAACTTCATATGTTTTTCGTTTTTATTAAAAAAAACTATAACAATATTATACGCAAATTAAAGACAATAAAAAACCCGTTTTTATGGTGTATTTAAAAGAAAAAAATATTAACATATGAAAAAGTTATAACAATTTAAAGATCGTAAGGGGTAGTTAGTTTTATGTTATAACTTCCTTATTTAAATTGATTAATTACCATCATATCCTTTACATCTAAAAAATGATCAATGGCTCAGATTGGTTCACAAGGTTCACAAACAAGGATGTGGTTCACTCATGAACCTCATCCTCTCTCTCTGTCTCTCTCTCTCTCTCTCTCTCTATATATATATAGTGGAGAGTTCAAATAAAAAAATTCTTTTTAAGAAGAAAAAAAGGTGATATGTCAACCAATAAGAATGCTTTATTTGGCTTTATTTAATATTGGTATTAATGTGTATGGGTATATCGGCAAACTTACATATATCATTAGTTTGTAGTCTTCCTCTTTAATTGCTAACTACATTAAATTTGTAACTTATTTTTAAAATATGTATTTTAAAAAAAAATAGAGTGTAGGATAAATTACGAGTTGTGTAGGATAAATTTTGATGTTTGTAAGCAAAAAAATTAATGTGGAGGATGATAGTCTTTATGACTAATTAATTAGTCAAAGATAATAGTAATGAAATGACAGAAAAAAAACTATTTAATGTTGTTGGACCTACAAAATAACAAATGATATCCAAAAGCCAAAGCATGATCTACTGATCAAGAAATAGCAAAAGATTGAACAAGTCTCTCCCCAAAGATAGTGAATCTTGAACACCTATTCAGAACATCTGTTCAAGAGCATGGAAAACATCCGATCAAGACTTGCAAACCGTTGTTTAAGAGAATCAAAATATGTTTAAGACCAAAGCGCTGATGAAGTCAAAGGTCTGGTGAAAAAGACCAAACATTTGTATGGCCAAATAGATGTTTGGACAACTGCAACAAAGGATAGCATAAACAGTGTTTTCTCAATGTAGCAGTATTTTATCTTATCAGTGTTTAGATTAGCTTAGATCAGATGTTAGGATTTGCACAGATGTTTGCAAACATCTGTGGAATCTTTTCTGTTAGGAATGTTAGATATCACTATCATAGTGACATCAACTAATCACTTAACAGAGCTTTCGTACTTAGTATAAATAGATCACATATGTTAGTGATCTATTTATCACATACATCACATTTTCTCTTGTATGAACTGTTGCTAAGTGGGAATTTGTAGAGTCAATCGAGTTGTAAAACATTGAATCCTTGATAAAATATGAAAAACAATCGTTGATGATTATTTCCTGTTTGTGAATTTTATTGTGATAATCAATAATTGTTCGCAAACAAGAAACTCAGTTTCTAACAAATGTTTACAGTTGTAACATTTGTTCTTTTTCTTCTAAATTAAATTTTCTTCTCAAATAAACCTCCCCTATATGTATATAAGTATAAATTAGAATCTTACGCATACTTCGCTTATAATGATAAAAATAAAATTGTGTGAGTTAAATGCTACTTAATTAATCACAACCTGTCATATGACCAATAATATCTCTCAAATACTTACAACAACATAGGGGTCAAAGCTAGATTACATAAATTATTAATATAATAATTAAGAGAACGCTAGTTAAACATCAAATGGTGGATGCCATATATCAAAACACGGATGAGTTCCAAGCTACCAATTACTTAAATTATTAGTTTACTTAGAATAAGATATCTAACGTTGATACTACACATAAGTTATGTATCAACTGACTGTCGAATCAATATCAAAGACAGACTTTAGCAACAAAACAGAAGCACTACGATCAATGTCACCCCTTGGGCCCACTTCAAGAGCAAACTTTCTCAAAGTATTCAAACTCAGTTCTTCAATGATGACATAGATACATAAACAAAGATTTCAAATGTTGAAGTAAAGCAAGAAACAAACATAATCACTCTTGAATTTTTAGAAAGACAAAAACATTTGTTACACTTAAATAAAAGTTTATTCATAACCAAACTTTTATTAAACAAGCTTTTATAAAAGTTAAGACAAAACCTAATGAATAATGAAAGTTTTCCAAATCACAAATTAACGTCAAATTAAATAACACGTTTGTTCATAAAAGAAAATTGATCAACAAACTGAGAAGAAAACAAATGGTCTTTCTTTGTAATGGCAGATACCCAACAATTTTAGCCGAGTTCTTTCTCTCTTTTCCTCAGGTAAAACACACACAATACTTTGCACTCGTTTTCAATGAATAAGCAATGGGACGAAGCAAATATTCGAGTTTTGACTTTTTGCGACATATTTATATTTGTGATAGAAGGACACAAACAATTCATGATCGATGCACGGTTCGA
The DNA here is from genome assembly GCA_947069175.1 of Scalesia atractyloides. Taxonomy (NCBI): domain Eukaryota; kingdom Viridiplantae; phylum Streptophyta; class Magnoliopsida; order Asterales; family Asteraceae; genus Scalesia; species Scalesia atractyloides. The sequence goes on along the minus strand of CAMTDV010000030.1, from coordinate 11,001,111 downwards.
CTACTAAATGGCCATCCATTGTATCGAAAATTTGATATTTTTCTCCACTCCAATTTAAAAAACAATCATTCCATCACTTTGACTCACCTCTTGCATTCGAGAAAATACATAATTCTTAAATCATTCTTGAATAATTATACGTCTAATGATCAAAGCCTCGAGATCAAAAGCAATATAGATCTAAAAAGTAGATATATTTCACAAACACATGTAATATGCGATCACTTCCTTGAAAGTGAGAAGTTAATGGTGCTCCCTTCCGTGGTGCAATAAGATTAAAAGTTATGGTGATCTCTACCATTAATAAAGAACCATTAATAGAGAAGATTGTGCATAGTGATCTCTACCATTTTTAGATAGAATATTATTGAAAAGCCCACACTTTGTTATATACTAAGAAGATTGCCCCTCAATTCCATTTATGTTTTAGACACTAGAACTCAACATTTACACTTTTGACTTATTTGAAAAGCCCACACTTCATTAAATACTAAGAAGATTGCCCCTCAATTCCATTTATGTTTTAGACACTAGAATTAAGAAAGATTGCCCCTCAATTCCATTTATGTTTGACACTAGAACTCAACATTTACACTTTTGACTTATAGTTCGACACTTGACAGTTTATAACTTTTGATTTGATAATTTATCATATTATTAATAATTGAATTCAACATACGTCAACACATCACATTAAAAATAAATTTAATATATTATAAAGTAAAGAATTTTCAATATATTGCACCGAAAATCGAAGATGTTATATTACTCAAAAGATTATTAATTTCCCATCTCATCTCATCTATTTTCTTCTATGTTCTCATGTTGTTATTATGATGCTAACCGAAAGATAAGTTGAAAAAATTATATATTAATCTACATTTTCTTCTATGTTCTCATGTTCTCATGTTTTTATAGGTTATGATTATTATATCGCCAACAATCAATAAAAACATTGTTCGGTGAAGAAAACACAATTATACTTGATTTGATGAGAAGAATAAAGTATGGTTCATGATTGAGGCTGATTGTGATGGATGCTTAATGGTTGTGTTTGAAGGCAATAGTTGTAGTTTTGTAGGCATTATGATCCAATAATTTGTTTACTTTTGACCAAAAATTGCTTTAAAATAGTTTTTCTGCAACTTATGTATTTAAAAAGGAAAAGAAAATGGCATTTATTTCCTCTGCTAACATTCTATAACCAATCGATAGTATAAGTATATGGAGAAAACTCTTTTTATTGAGAAAACTTAGAAAACTCAAAGCTCCCGACTTTTTTTTTGAAAAAAATTACACATGTAATATACATATTTTTAAGGGTTTTGAGCAAAAAAATAAAAAAAGCGCCGAGTGGATATTTTTTAAAAAAATAAACAAGTTTTCAGTAACATATGCAACACATGAATGTAACATATGTTACACCAAAACTTGTTTATTTATTTTTTTTAAATCTAGTTGGCGCTTTTTTGATTATTTTTGCTCAAAACCCATAAAAAACATGTATATTACATGTGTAATTTTTTTCAAAAAAAAAGTCGGGAGCTTTGAGTTTTCTAGGTTTTCTCACTAAAAGGTAGTTTTCTATATATCATTTCCCCAATCGATAATTGTGTACCACATCCTTATTTTCTTTCTATATCCCTTGCTTTAAATTCATCATTATATTGAAATTGTAATTCAGTAACTTTTTTATGATGACATAACATTGAACAAAAACCTATATAACTATATAATTAATCTTTTACGTGGCTAATTGCAAAACAAGTATCACTTTCCTCTCAATATATTAGTTTTCTTTTTCATAATATCTTGTAGTTTGTTTAAAAAAATAATGAATAATTTACGTGATTCAACTAACAATAATGTATACATTATCTGACTTACGTGATTCAACTAACAATAATGTATACGTTATCTGATTTTGTGAAAATGATGAAGATCTATATTGTGAAAAGAAATATATGTTTTGAAACATTAATTATTGATGAATAAAAATAACTCAAACATTATTACCATTAAAATTTTGTTTTATGTAACTTTTTTCAAGTATGCAAATTTTAATTTGTTTTATCTTAATATGCCAAGTAAAGTACAATTTTTGTCCTATGGTTTACACCAAATCTCACATACAGTCCCTGTTGGCCAATTTCGACCATTCCCGTCCATGTAGTTGTCAATTTCAGTCAGTTACATCCCTGTTAACAATTGTTGTTAGTCAATGGTTAGTTGATCGGGGCAAGAGTGTCTTTTACCTTATAATTTCAAGGGCATTTTGGTCATTTCACTCTTTATAACCCCAAATAACAAAAAACAACCCACCCACCTTCTTCAGCTCGAATAAAAACACCCAAATCTATAAACCCCTGCCAAGTTTTTTTTTCTGGTAACCACCACCATCAACACCTTCAACCACCTATCATCACTACCTGCCACCACCTGCCCAATCACCATCTCCTTCCCCAAAATCCATAATAACAAGTTTTATTCAAATAAGTTTCTTGTTCAGCATCAAAATTGTTTTTAATTAACACTTGGAGCCGCTAGAAAGCAATTTAAGAAATCAAAGACAAGAAACACATATAACCAACGGAAATCAATGGAGAAAACCTTCATTTTTGGGTTGTATTAAACCTTGCTTGTAAACAAACCCCAAAAAAAAATCAGTGGAGAATGACATGTTTGAAGAGAGTGCCGTGTATTGAACGTTCGTTTTAGGGTTGGTTATAACAACCCGAAAAAATATCCCGAATAAACCCGTGATCAAAACTTGTAATAATAAATCAGAAACTTAGCGGTTAAGAAAACTTAGTGGTTGATGTACCAACCCACACAAAAATACCCCTACTAAATTCATAAATAAAAACCGAACCATTTAGGATCAAGACCCTAGCTTACGTGATAAGAATCGACACGAAAATTGAAAAAAAAACACCCGATTGGACGAAAAAGGCGGCTGAGGACACGTGTCATGTCAAGGCGCCAATGTCAAACCTACCTAGGTGACAAGGCAAGCCTATGCCCGATAGGCTGCCCTGGCGCGTCTCGCCAGATACCATGGTTCCCCGTGCAACGCTCCTGAGATACCAACCTGAGCTATATAAGGGGGTGGCAGGGACATGTTCATTTGCAACATCGACTTCTGAAATCAATCCTCTGATCTCTCGTAGCTCTGTCTCTGCATTTTAGTGTATTAAACCCGAATCACTGAAATGATACCATGTCCAATTGATCGATAAACCAATCAACGAATGCCAAAGTGTTGCCTGAATAAGGCTATACTTTGTTAACTTGCGTTGAGGTTTGATCTCGTGATCATCGTTAAAGTTTAAGTTGGGTTTATATTAATACGGATTACATTCTAGGAAATTAGGGGTTCAAAAGACATAAAACTAGAAATTCAATGATAAAGTAGATGCTTAATTATCAGAAGACTCGGAACTATAAACTTACTGTTAATCAGGAGGCTTGGTATCAGAAGACTTAGAATCAGGGGACCTGTTAACTCAGAAGTGTAGATTTACAAGGTGAGTCATTCTCTTTTATTAAATGTTTTCAAAACCCTAAATGTTTTCCAATTGTTACTTATATTACAGTGATTAAGTCTTTGTATTCTTACTTGGAAACTATTGTCAATATGTGGGGTTTTGTATACATTACTTAATAAGATTAGCTATTTGGACAATGGGTTAGTCAAATAGTGATAAGACCACAATCACAGAACAGCCGAGTGAAAAATACTATTAAAGTGGTTTCTTTGCTATTGGACAATGAGATACCCAATAGCAATTTTGTAAGATATAAACAAACGTAAAAACCCTTAATGTTGTAAATATAAGAATGTGTTATTTTATACAAATGAATGAACTCAGCGGTATTTCCTACTGATGAAATGTTTTTAAACACGTTTTAGGTGATTACAGTAGATCTGAATACGAGTTGTGAGTCGGCATCAAAAGTCTTAAAGGAGTGGCTTATTTTATCAATTAAATCAAGAAACGTTGTTTTATGTATTCGGGTTTATCCGCTATTAAAGTTACCATTGTAAAACATGGGTTTTATTCCCATTTGTTATAAATAAAATTCCGGTGTTTCTAAACTCTGATATTTTTCCTAACTCACATTCCTCATGAAATTTCCGCTGCGATATTTTCAAAATAACCACCGGTACCACTTGACTGTTCACGGCTCCCGTCAAGGCGACTTTTGGTTGATTAAATGGTAAATTGATTTATATCTTTTGAATATCAGATTTTAGTTTGTTAATTTCCAGGGTTCGTTGATGTTTACAGTATGATTAATATTTGGGATTGAACCGCATATGATAAGGAATATTGACCTTGTTTTTTGGGGTAATTAATCTTCATTTGTACTCTTTAGTTTCTTTTCAGTTGTACATACATAAATAAATACCATCTATGATTACAACAGCTCGTTGCAGAAGATAAAGATTTAGGGGACCAAAAGGGGGGCGGGTATATGTACGCAGGAGCTTCTAGAAATTCTCGCCATAAATCAGGTAAGGTGCAGATTGTTGGTTTTGGGGGTATTGAAGTTGAACTAATTACGATTGATGAAGTAAATTAGAAAGTCCTTGTTATATGTTAATATTATCACATGAGGGTATTTCAGAGATTTCATTAGTCAACTAACGGTTGACCAACAAATTATGTTAACAAGGATGTAATTGTTTGAAATGGACAACCACATGGACGGAAATAAACAAAATTGACAAATAAGAGTTATACGTGAGATCTTGTATAAACCACATGAATAAAAATTATACTTTACTCTAATATGCCTTTCTTAAAGTTCTATACATAAAATGACTTACTAGATATATTAGAAATAGAAATAAATATGGGTAATATGCTAGTTATATGATATACATCTATAGTTTTACTATATATTTTTATTATATTTAAATCTAAATATTAATAAAAGACTTCATATAATCTTCAACCTCACACTTTTATTTATATTTTTTTATACAAACAATTTATCTTTTATTTAAATTATAACTCCTATAAAATTTCAACAAATTTAAAAAGATAAATAGTACCTATTTTCAATAAAAATAAATAGAGACCATAGTAACTATATAATCATTTGACTCTTTCATTTTGAACACTATTGGATAGGTGGTTTGATTTTTTTTTTTCCTTTTTCAATAAATAAATTATAATATATGTAACAAGTATGAATAATAATACAAATACAAAACAATATTAAAACTAAAACAACTAAACGTGGAAGGTTTTCTTACTTTTAGTTTACTTATACATATATTATAAATAATAATATTTTTATTGTTCATGCTATAAAATAATATTAATAATATTATACATATTATTAAAATAGTAAAAAAAAATCAGAGTATAAAAATATCAACAATTTAACTCAAGCATGCCAACCTAATAAATTAATATCGACAATTTAACACGATAAGACACGATACACGAAATCCCATACAAGAACACGACAACTTATCGTGTCCTTTTTTTTCAAACACGAACACGAACACGACACGAAAACACGAAAATTACCTGTTAACGAACACTAGAATAATCATGTATTCACGAGTATCTAACAGGTAAACATGTATTAACATGTATAACTGGTATCTAACTATCTAACAGGTATTAACATGTATTAACGGGTATCTAACAGGTAAACAGGTGTCTTAACGGGTATCTAACAAGTAAACATGTATCTTACTTCTTACCCACTCGATGTTAACATGTATTAACGCTATACACGAACAGACACGATAAGACACGAAAACACGAAACGCTATACACGAACACGACACGAAAATTAACAGGTTGTTTCGTGTCTACCTGTTTAGTACACGATACCTGTTAAGGTCATACACGATAGCTGTTAAGGTCGTGTAGGTTCGTGTCATATATTCGTGTAAAATTGCCAGCCCTAGTTTTACTATACACTTTTTTTATTATATATAGATACACGCATACAAACAGTAGAATCTTACTTAAAGGAATTTGAGTATTTACTCATTCGGTTTCTCAATTTATTTTAGATATAGTTGCCTTCACTCAAAAGAATTGCGATAAATAATATCTGACACGTTGTTTAGGTGTACTTATGTAGCACATGTGTGTTACATTCATTCGTTCTCATGCCACAGTGATTTTTTTTTCAAACAACATTATGATTAACAGTGATTAATAACATATGATATGATGATGTTGATTAAATGATTTATGAGTTGACACTTTTCCTATATCGTGACATCTGATTAAATACATACAACAATCATTTATTCCAATCAACATTTATTTAACATGCTCTAATTCTAATTTATTTTTTATAAAACAAAATCTATAAACCCTTAAAATCGTAATGGAACGATTTTAAACCGGAAATGTGAACAATAAACCGAATTTTGAATTATTGAAAGGAAACACTAGCAAAAAATGAGCATTGGTGTACGCCAATGAGGATTGAGACAAGCGAAAGATAATAAGAACCGGTAGACCTCTAATGCCAAAAAAAAAAAAAAAAAACCAGCGCAATGTTGACTTTAAAGCCATATATAATACAGAGGGAATAAAAAAACGAATCTTGAGTAAAATAGAGAAGAAAGTTGTGGCCTTGTTGGGGAATCTTCATTCATCAACCCATTCCGCACAATAAAACTTCAAGTCAAATTCAAAAGAAGGAGATTAAGAATCGTACAAGCCATCACTTCTGGCCTACTGAATCAATCAGAGATTTGGATTTTTAAATGAAGACCCAAGTTTAATCCTTATATTTGTGTCACTTTAGTGGATTGAGCAATGATTGATGGAGACCCAAGTTTAATCCTTATTTGTGTCACTTTAGTGGATTAAGCAATGATTGATAGAGCCAAGTCTCCTTGTTTTCGTCCTACCTTGTGTAAGACAAAGAGTTTTGCTCTTATGGTGACACAACGACTGTCAAGTGGCAGCCGGCGGTATGATTTCCTAGGGGAACGCCTAAGCCAAACTCTGAAGTCAGCGTAGTCCCGGTTAATACAACATAGTTTGGTTAAAATGGGACAATAGGGCTCTCCAATTTTGGACAGTACGATAGTCTAATATAAGAAAACCATCGTTAAAAAAAAGAATTCCGCGTATAGTTATGTTTTATTTATGTAATGGTGCCAATAAGAACATAAAAGCATTTGGTACGTGTTATCATAATAATCGTGTATCAGTTTTTAAGTCGTATATCATTATCAATAACCTTTTTATATGACGAAGCAACTTAATATGTGACAACAACATGCATAATAAAAGTTAATAACACAGGTAGTCCATGTGGATTATTAGAAACAACACATTTGAGTATTAAGGTTTTTTTTAACAGATTTAGGTTTTATGGTTTCACTTTTATAAAAGGTTAGGGTATTAGGGCTAAACCTAGTTAGTTTTTAACAAAGATTAAGTTCTTAACAATTTCGAAGTTTCAAACAATACAAACAATTGATTCACATAATTTCAATCACAAGATTACACAATGTGAGTATCAAACCAAAACATGTAAAATAAACGCTAAATATGTTAAAAGAATGTTGTTTCTTGAAATTTCACGCTTGAAACTGTCGGCGGAGTCATCGACGCCACCCCGACGAGAAGATGCTTTGGCTGGCGCCCAAGATGAGCACCTCCGATGCTAACGGCTTTAGCGACACCAGAAGTGGAATCGTCGACGCTACTAATACTGATTTTTTCGTCTTGGTTCGTTTTTGCATTCCCGATCTTATATCTTCATTCGAAAACTTCGTTAAGCTTACAAAATACACCTTAAACCTGTTGACACCTAAAAAATTACAAACCGTCTCAAAATAGTGTATTCTAAAACTCAATTTCACCCAATTTTGTAAAATTAAACATGTTAAGCCTTGAGAATTTACCAACCCATCATTAATCCCATGATTTTGCCGAACCTTGCAAACTGCATTGTTTTCAGAGTATGTTGTGTTAGTTACCCACATCAAAAGTTAGAATCCTAAATTAAATATCCAAAAATTTGTTAATGCAACTACCCAGTTGGTCAGTTACCTTTCTATTTCAATTAGCCGCTTGAATCCTAAGGCCTAATTACCCATTATGCACGTTTGCCCCCTCGATTGATTCAATTGGTGCAACCTCGATGCTCCTTACTCGGTTGCAACCTCGACAACTTGTCACACCACCCGGACAGTTTTGTTATTTGATCGGGTACATATTCTTGTCAAGAAGGTATTGTTTCATCATTGATTTGTTTTCCAATACTCCTACATTTTGTCTCCCTAAAATTAGACAAAGTTTGACGCGATAGTTTCATCTCTTTTACCTTCTTCGCATGTTTCTGTCATGTAATTGCTATGCTTTTAGTTCGAATAGTATGTTTTTTCAAATTATATATGTGTGTATAATTGGATTAAGCTACTTATTCCTGACTTGTGCTTAAGGGTTGTGATTGGTGCATTCAAGTATCACTATTAGTGCATTGTGCATTGGTGTCCAAAGCGAATAATATATAGCTTATACCAATGATGTTTTAATTCTTACACGTTAATGTTTCGGATTAAGTGAGCATGAATAGTATATAGTTCATCAAAGTTGTATTTTGGAAAAATTGGTGAACAATGGTGACATATTATGCTACCTTTAATATCAATATTGAAATTGAAATTACAATTACTTTTAAAATCATATGAACCAAACTGAAATCACCTTCAAAACTTACAGGAACTGAATCAAATTCTTTGAACAAAACTGAAATAAACGTCAACAACTAATACCAAGTTATAAACCAGATCGAAAACCATGGATCTCATAATTTAGTATCTTTCTCTATACTTGTTTGATGGACTAGGCCAATTAAATGAGTATGTCTTGTTTTAAATATATTTATAAATAGTTTGCCATCGCGAAATAATGTGTTTCCGTATGTGATATGCATAAAAAGATAAATGATGCACTACTCACGCTTATGTGTATTGAATTTTTGTGAACTACCCTATCATTGAAAGGATGTTTGATGATACTACACGACCCCCCCCCCCCCCCCCCCCCCCCCACAGATGTCTTCAAATTGGAATGATGACATTATAGTTGAGTATAACAATATATGTTGCATTGTTGGTGAACCTACGGCTACTATGACATTTCCTAGATTTAGTGGAGGATCCAGGAATGTTTTCCACCTAGTTCCTTTTGGTAGATTCTTTTTAAGTCTCATTAAAATTTTCAAATCAATAAAGGTTTCCCCTATTTTTTTTTATTTTTTCTTCAAACCAAAGGGGTTTCTTGTGACCCCCAAAACACCTTTGGATCCAGCCCTGTCGAGATTAAATCTCTTAGTGATAGGATACATTGGACTAAAACTAAGTCGCCCCTTTACACGAGCTCATATATATATATATAGTGTAGCGCACCAGACGATTTTGCCAACGTAACATGTGGTCCCCGCATCCGTGTAACGTCTTGTTACTTGATAGTTATAATGATCAGATTTCTTACCGGGGGTACTTCGTGCATCTATTCCATTGCCCCCATCCACTCCGGCATCAAAAGGGAAATAGTAAAAAACATTTATTATATTTCACTATCCTAACATAATGTTGTTCATCCACTCCGTTTTTCACAAAAAAATAAATATAAAATCATAACTATATATAAAGAGTACGGATGAAATAAATTAAATGTTTTGTCCTAACAATAAATTCGAGGTGGGGGTAGTAACCCAAAACTAAAACTGTCTATACATTGGAAGAAGAAGAATTACGTCCGGATCTAGGTTCGGATAACCGAGCCAAAAACCTGGACACCACCCCAGCCTCCCCGTTACTCCCGAACTTACTCAACCCTGTCATCTCCGACACACTTCTCGAATTTATTACACCTCTGCCACTCTGGCACCAACCATTATTCCCTTCATGCAAAACTGACAGTCTCGATCTTTTCAATCTACGGACATCACTTAGTATCATTTCTGATCGCAGATACAATAGATCCGACGGCTGTACGTCGCTCCACCTCTCGACCCCACTTGTCCCCACTACGATCCTATGCTCGAACCGCTTCTCATACCTCCTCCGCTTCTTCCTCCGTCTCTGCCAACAATAACCCGTCTTTCCGGGTTTCAGACACCGTCTTAACAGACGTGTCGCATCTTTCTTCTTAGTTTTCTTTTTCTTTAGACAGTTGGAACTTTTATTATTGTTCCAGCTGTTGTCTAAAGACCGCCTACTTACAGGCACTGACGTGGTCACCTGTGCTGCTGTAGTCTGTTGCACATGTGACGACGTCACTACAAGCACTTGTCCATTAGTTCGTTGTTCTCCGGCAGACGAAACGTCTGACCGGTAATTCTCTTTCATCTTGTACCTCTTGTTCCTCGAATTTTTTATCCAATTCACTTTCATTCTTGGTTTCTTCTAGGATTAAAAAAATGTCTTCCGGGTCGACCCGGTACCGGCAAAGGGGCATTTGGAATGAGCATCAAGCCATGTATCAACACACTCTACATGAAAAGCGTGTTTACATTTAGGGAGCAACCGAATCACTTCAGACTGGTTAAATACGGATAAGCAAACCGCACACTCTAGACCGTCTTTCTGTCTGGTTAATGAGCCGAACCGAAAGACCGGGAGTGACTCGATTATAGTTCGGTCGATCCCGGAATTGTCCCGGTCGGAGAACCGGACCGCCGTCAGTTCTGACGGCGGGTACCGCTTGTTCGACCGGCGACAGTGTTTGGCGAAGAGTAGGAGAAGAAATGTGATGGAGAAGATGGTGGTTAGAGCTCCGATGATGATGGTCATGCTTGGTTTGAGTGCGTAGTTGTGCGGTGGTGATCGAGGCGGAGGAGAAAGCGGTTGTGGGTATGGGGTGGAAGAGGTGGTGGTGGTGGTGGAGACTAGAAGAATGATGAATGGTTGCCATTGGGATTTGAAAATGGGGTTGAAGCCCATACTTGTATTACATTGTGTATACAGGGAAGATGAAGGTATATGAAGGGGGGCAATGGAATGTTTAATGTTTTGTTGGGTTGGAAAAAAACAAAAGATAAGTAGCGTCGCCAGGATCGGTTGAGTTGGGTGTCCAATTGTTTTTACTACCGCGTTGCACCTTGCGGGTGGTTAGACCATCCTCCAGACAAGAGCGAAGGTCAGGGAACATGAAACCTCTACAGTGTAGTAACATCTTACACGCGCTTACAATTTGGAATGATGGGTCTGGGTTTGATGATTTGGTCTCTTCCCTATTGGATAGCGTGGGGGAGACGGGGGCTTCAAGGGGAGAATGCAGGAGAGAGGAAGACAAAGAAAGGAACCCTAATATTAAGCAATGTCTTCGGAAAGTCAGGGATGGACATTTCACAGCTGCGGTTAAGGTCCTATGCTCTAGTGGAGTTGCCCCTCTAGGTGATTCGACATTGAAAGCTCTTATTGATAAACACCCAGTGGTGCCGCCCCCGTCCTTGCCTTCCAACCTTTGGCCCAACCCACTCTTGTTGTTGATGGGGAGTGTGTACTCAAATGTATTCGATCCTTTCCTAAAGGGACGTCATGTGGTAGAGACGGGATACGGGCCCAACACCTGCTAGATGCTATTGGTGGCGAGGGCTCGGTGACTTCCTCAGGTTTGCTTACGAGCATTACTGAAGTTGTTAACTTATGGCTTGGGGGGATCCTGCCCTAAGGTGCTTGCTGAGTTTGTTGCCTCGGCCCCCCTCACCCCCTTATTGAAGCCTGATAAAGGAATTCGACCTATTGCTGTGAGAGGTATTTGGCGAAGGTTGGTTTCAAAGGTGGCGATGAAGAAGGTCGGGAAAGAAATGACCCAGTACTTGGGTGACTATCAATTTGGGGTGGGGGTGCCAAATGGGGCAGAGGCGGTGCTTCACAGTGCAAACAGGTTTCTCAACTCATTTCATGCAGATGGTTCCTTAGCCTTGCTTACTGTAGATTTCTCCAATGCTTTCAACACGGTCGACCGCACAGCTTTTCTGCACGAGGTTCATCAGCGTTGCCCGTCAATCTATCGGTGGGTCCAATTTCTTTACGCCCAGCCTGCTAGGTTGTATGTTGGTAACGAGTGTATTGGGGCTACTACCGGAGTTCAACAGGGAGATCCCTTTGGGCCCCTTCTCTTTGCCCTTGCCTTACATCCCCTTATTCTTCGGGTTCAGGACCGCTGTAAACTCCCGTTTCATGCTTGGTACTTGGATGATAGGACGATTATCGGCAACGCCTCTGAGGTTGCTAAGGCCTTAGACATCATCAACGAGGAGGGGCCATCTCTAGGGCTTTATCTCAACATTAAGAAAATAGAGGTTTTTTGCCAACATGCGACGGACGGAAAGTTCAAGATGGGCTTTTCCCGAGAGGGATCGGTAGACCAGAGAAGGGGATTAAGCTCTTTGGTGGAGCTGTTAGTCGGGATCCTAGCTTTATTGAGGAGTTGGCAGGGCGGCGAGCCTCGGGGGCGGTTGACCTCATGAAACTCTTACCCTGCCTAAGAGATCCCCAATGTGAACTCCTTCTGCTAAGGTCGTGCATGGGGGTCACTAATTTACTTTTTGGGTTGCGGACTTGTCAACCGCATTTTATGGAGGATGCGGTATCTCGGTTTGATGATGGCCTTAGAGAGGCTATAGAAGACATAGTAGTGGGTGGCGGCCCCTTCTTTGGTGACCTCCAGTGGCGTCTGGCATCTTTGCCAATGCGTCTAGGTAGTTTGGGCCTCTTCTCAGCTCGAGATGTTGGGGCTTATGCCTTTGTGGCGTCTAGAGCTCAGTCTTGGGAACTACAGGATCATATCCTTCGAAACTGTGAGGTCGTCGGGCTTGACCCGGACTATCAGCAGGCGCTTGAACGCTTAAATGTCTCTCTCCCAGACTTGGATATTGGAGGTTTTTCTAATAAGGACACCGCCCCTTCGAAGCCACAAAAAACTTTGGCGAATGCTCTGTTTAGCAAAATCGCTCAAAGCCTGGGAGAAGCTTTTAATTTGTCATCCCGCCAGAAGGCGGTGTTTGAGTGCCTGAAAGGTCCCCATGCTCAGGAATTTTTGACCGTTATACCAATTGAGGGGTTGGGACAATGTATGTCTGCAATAGAATATAGAGCCATTCTCAAATACCGGTTGATGATCCCTATGTACCCGGAAGATGAAACTTGCCCGATATGTCGTAAAGCTTGTATGGATAAATACGGGGAGCATGCAGTTCACTGTAAAGAGCTCCCTGGGTTCAAATATCGGCACGACTGGGTGCGTGATGCTTTGTAGGACATCTTAAGAAGAGCTGGGATTTCGGCTAAGAAAGAGGCCCCTATGAATTTCCTCACGAACCCTATGGAAGGGAGATCTACTCTGCGACCAGCGGATCTGCTCGTCTTTGGCTGGGCTGGGGGGAAACATGCTTGTGTAGACCTCACGGGGGTTTCCCCTTTGGTTGGTTTAAGGGAAAACGGGTTTGTAGCTAGACAAGCGGCAAGAAAGGCAGAATCAAAGAAAGTGGATAAGCACGCTAAAGCTTGCGCAAAGAACCATCATGTCTTTGTCCCTTTTGCCTTTGATACTTTTGGTTCCCTAGCGCCAGAAGCTATCCACTTATTGACGAGGGTTCAACGGGTCGTCTACAGCAATTGTTCAACCCCAAGGGGGCAAGGGTTTGTATTTGGAAGGTTAGGGTTTGCAATTCAGAAAGGATTGGCGGCGCAGCTTGTTGCCTGGCTACCTTCTGTTTTGATGTAACTTGGCAAGTTTTCTGAATTTAAAATAATATTATTTATTTATTTTTATTTTAGTTTAGAGTTAATTACTGTTTTCGTCCCTGTGGTTTGTCAAAAATAACTATTTCAGTTCATTAGTTTAAAAATTGCAATTTCAATCCCTGTGGTTACACTTTCGTAACCATTTTAGTCCACCTCGCAACCCTTTCAGTCCCTGTACTTACAGAATAAATGGATTGAAGTGATTACGAAAGTGAAACCACAGGGACTGAAATGGTTACGAAAGTGAAACCACAGGGACTGAAATCATAATTTTTAAACTAATGCACTAAAATAGTAATTTTGACAAATCACAGGGACAAAAACAATAATTAACTCTTTAGTTTATCATGCTCTTAATGGTTTGTGTTTGTAGAATGTGGATTTACTTTTTTTTTCTTTTGTGTCCTAGTGTGTAATTGTTTAGCATTGTTTTTATGATTGTTAATTAATTGATGGCTTTAAATGGTATGGTATGAATTTGTGTTATTAATAGGAAATGATGATAAAAGTATCAAACTTTGTTCTCATCATATCTTGATGGGTCAACTTCGTTATACATTATAACTCGTATAAAATGAAATGAGTTAGGTGAGGGGTTTTGATACAATTGTTAAATTTCTTTAAGTGATAATGTGATGTTTCTTTTTAGGATTAAGAGCTGAAGCCCTATGAATAATTTAATGTAATTTTAGCCGTTATAAAATGGCATAAGTTACAAAAATTATATGAATATGAACTAACGTTCTTAGTTGTTAGACATGTGGTTTATTTAGGAATGATATTTTCTATATTATATTAGAAATAGTGGCTAATCTTAAACGGGGACGGGGCCTTTTGTTTTTTCGTTTTAAAGTGTATTCAATCCCTCACCTTTTTTTCTTTTTCAAAACTTTCAGCCCATGTATTTAAAAGTTCAACATTCGTCACTAATAAAAAATATTAAACCTCTCATTTTGAGATTCTATAATACTGGTTTTTACATATAAGAAAACCAAAGGATAATTGTATAAAGAAAATGTAAGAAGCTAGCAATATGATTTATAGTGCAACCATAAACCATTAAGATTGATATAAATTTCTAATGGGAAATTACAAAAAATGTCATTTAACCAATTAACATTATCAAAATGTCACCTTTAAGTGTTCATGGAGTGGCACCTTAACTATGGGAGGCGTCCGTGTGTCACCTTCAAGCGTCCATCAATGTGATGTTGACACGTGTAAAGAATCATGGATGCGTCGGTCTGACTCCTCCTAGTTGCATGGGTGATTCGTAGGGCTGACTACTCCTAGGGGTATGGCTGACTCCTCCTAGTGGATGACTCCTCCTAATGGCTTGGCTGACTCCTCCTAGTTGTCATACCCCAACCGATGGTGGAAACATCGGGGTAGTGACACTAGGCGAACAGATTGTCTCATGAGAATTCCATAACGATTATCTATCAACATCATTTAACATGTAACGTCCCATACCATTAAACACAATATTTCGAAACAACCATTACAGATACTTGTCCTTCCCATAAAACAAAAGGTTCGATTTTCCCTAGATTTATTACATTTTGAACTAAGCAAGACAAACTAAACTAAGCAAACTACTTCCAAGCATCCAAGCTAAAAATCCTCAACCTGTTACATACGTTAAAATACAAGTCAATACAATTAAGTAAATGTGAGCATACAGGTTTAAGTACTACTAGCATAATAGAGAAAGCGTTCGCGAAATAATCTAACTACATATCATGATACACCAAAACACAACACACAGATAAACATAGGCTTATTTCTCATGCTAACTACCGTGAGAAGGCTTGCGCGTCCATCCTAACTAGACCCCGTCGGGTGTAAGCCACACTATAGTACCATACTAGCTAAGGATGCAAGTTAACGAAAATAAGTCCTAGTCACATGTTTCTAGTATCACGTATTGAGCATACATAATCATATTATTCGCGTGTGATAAACAATTTGAGTTATGAGGTGATTTCGATATATGAACGTATGTAACATCCCAAAAGTGTATTAAAGCGAAAACGGGTCAAGTATACTCACTGTGGGTGCGTTTAGGTGAGACGAGTGATTCTGAGGAGAATCGGGAAGAGCGCCGGATCAGCCTGTAAACGAACAGAAGTGCATCAGTCTTCCGATTTGCTGAAACGGTTAAGTTTGAGTTGAGCAGTAGACAAGTTCGGGCGGCGAACTTGTGTATGACCTGTTGAGTTTTCAGTCAAGTTGGGGCGAACTTGTATAGTTTCTCAGGAAACTAAGCAAGTTTGGTCGATCATGTAAGGGAAATGGTAATGGAGAGTCAAGTTCGAGCGAACTTGTATGGTTTCTTAAGAAACGATGCAAGTTTGGTCGAACTTGCAAGAATTTGGTGAGAGGGTGACCCAAGTTCGGTCGAACTTGACCTAGATGGGTACAAGTTCGGTCGAACTTGACCTGAGTGCTGGTGATTCTTGAGCGAACTTGATGTTTTCGGGTCCAAAATCTTGCGTTTTCGCGTCGTTTGCTGAGGAAATCGAGTGATCATCCCTCCAACCTTAAGCCACTGAGTAAAACTTAGGCTGGAGAGGTCTTTTTGAAGCGAACTTAGCCATTTTACAGAAACTCGGGCTAATCCGGACGAACTTGGAGGTTCGTACGGGTTAGTCCTGCTTGTGTAAAGTGACGATTTCGTCCTTGTGCTTCCGGATCTGAGATCTAGCTTCGACAACGCCTCGTTCCACTCAAAAGTGAACGAAACATTCGTCATTAGTCCGAAAATGGTGTAAAAATCAAGGTTTTAAAAGGTTTTTGCTCAGATCTAGTATAGATCTGAGTGAAAATAGAAGTTTTGATGGAAAAAAGATGAAGATTTTGGTAAACAGAAGGGATTTGATGAAAACGAAGGCAATGCCTTGTGCAAAATCGTTGTAAAACGTTGTTGAACATCATTGTAGTTGAAATCGGGTTGATTCTTACTTAGGAAACAAAGGGTTTCGGGTTTGAGAGCTCTGGGCGAACTTACAACAAGTTCAAATGAGAGAACAGAGCTGGGTATTTATAGGAGAAGGCAAAAAGGTGAGCTGGTGGAGTCAAGTAGATTTCAAGAGTCACTAGTCAAGTTCGGCCGAACTTGTACTTAATTGTATAAGTTCGAGCGAACTTGAGGTTATATGAAGGAACTGAGTTTTGGCCAGCCAAGTTCGGCCGAACTTGGGGTTACCAAGTTCGAGCGAACTTAACCCAATTGTTGGGTTCTCTTCGTTTATTTCGCGTTACGTGTTAGTTTGGCGGTTCGGTTCGTATTAATTAGCTATATTAAGCGTTATAATTGATATAATAGTGCGATTTAGCGATTCGAGTGTGCGAGAGCGATCCGATAGCGATTGTAATAATAACCACAAACACACATAACACATAAGTAACATAAAACCACATAATTAACTGCGATTTGCGATGCGATGAGATTAGCGATGCGACTTAATAAGCGATTAGATGCGATAATAACGTACAACACCAAAATTAATTAACATAAACTTTATTATAAACCGAATCTCGGGATTACAAAAGATAGATACATCGGAAACACAAATGAAAAGATAACAACGAATTTTCGAGTTGTTACAGTCTCCCCTACTTTAGGAAATTTTGTCCCGAAATTTAAGTAGTAGCTGCAACAAAAAGGTGCGGGTACTTGGCCTTCATGTCACTTTCCAATTCCCAAGTGAACTCAGCGCCGCGTTTGCCTTCCCATCGGACCTTCACGATAGGGATGCGTGAGCGTCAGAGTTTCTTGGTCTCTCGGTCCATGATTTCCACAGGCTTTTCCACGAAATGGAGAGTCTCGTTGATTTGCAGATCTTCGAGAGGTACATGGAGATTTTCTTCGGCTAGACATTTCTTGAGGTTAGACACGTGGAAAGTCGGATGTATGTTGTTGAGTTCCTCTGGTAATTCGAGTCGGTAAGCCACTTTCCCAATTATTTCCAGAATCTTAAAGGGACCAACGTATTGAGGCGCTAGCTTTCCTTTCTTGCCAAAGCGGGCCACTCCCTTCCAAGGTGCAACCTTTAGGAAAACGTGATCTTCCACTTCGAACTTCAGGGGCTTGTGGCGTTTATCGAGATAACTCTTTTGACGAATCCGAGCTTTCAAGAGATTGTCTCTGATTTGGAGGATCTTGTCCGTCGTTTCTTGATTTAACTCGGGACCGGTGATTTGTGCTTCTCCGATCTCGTGTCATGCAATAGGCGATCGACATTTTCTTCCATACAGTGCTTCAAAAGGAGCCATTTGAATGCTGGTATGATAACTATTATTGCACGAGAATTCAATTAAAGGGAAATGCGTATCCCAGTTACCACCGAAATCTATGATGCACGCACTAAGCATGTCTTCGAGGGTACGGATCGTGCGCTCAGTCTGACCGTCGGTTTGAGGGTGAAAAGCGGTACTGAGATTGAGAGTAGTACCGAGAGCGGATTGAAAAGTTTCCTAGAGACGCGAGGTAAAACGACCCTCTCGGTCAGAGATGATGTCATGAGGCGTCCCGTGTCGACAAATGACTTCGTTGGTATAGATTCAGGCTAACCGTTCGACCTTAAAGTCTTCTCGTATAGCAATAAAGTGCGCTGATTTAGTAAGACGATCAACGATAACCCAAAAGCTATCGTGATCAGAGGAAGTGCGGGGAAGTTTCGTAATAAAGTCCATATCTATACTCTCCCACTTCCACATCGGGATTTCGGGTTGTTCGAGTAAGCCAGAGGGCCTTTGATGCTCGTTTTAACCTTCGAGCAGGTTAAGCACTTTGAGACGTACACGACAATATACTTTTTCATGCCCGGCCACCAATACTTAGGACGAAGGTCCTGGTACATCTTGTCGGCACCGGGGTGAATGGAATATCGATATTTATGAGCTTCGGTCATTAGCAATTCATGAAGATTATCACGGCTGGGAATCCAAATACGATCGAGATAGTAATAAATACCATTTGGTTTAACAACGAGCTGAGTTTCGGCACCACATTTCATTTCTTCCTCCAACGTATTCTAGTTAAAGCAGGCGAATTGAGCGGAGCGAATCATGATTTCGAGATCATTCAAAGCTTGAGAGTCACGAACACTATATGCATAGCTTCGTCGACTTAGAGCATCGGCGACGACGTTTGCTTTTCAGGGATGGTAGCGTATCTCACAATCGTAATCGTTGAGAAGTTCAACCCATCTGCGTTGGCGCATATTTAGTTCCTTTTTATTGAAGATATGTTGTAAGCTCTTATGGTCGGTGAAGACCATACACTTGGTACCATAAAGGTAGTGTCGCCATATCTTCAATGCAAAAACAACTGCACCGAGTTCGAGATCGTGGGTCGTGTAGTTCTTCTCGTGGATCTTGAGTTGACGAGACGCATACGCGATAACCTTGTCTCGTTGCATGAAAACACAACCAAGACCAAGGTTTGAGGCATCGCAGTAAATAACGAAATCGTTGTTCCCATCGGGTAAAGCGAGCACGGGAGCGTTGCATAGCATACGCTTGAGAGTCTGAAAAGCTTCCTTTTGCTTGGAATCCCAAACAAAAGGTTTATCTTTATGAGTTAAAGCGGTAAGCGGAACGGAGATTTTCGAGAAGTCGGCGATGAATCGATGGTAGTAACCCGCCAATCCAAGATATGAACGGATTTCGGAGGCATTCTTTGGTGTGATCCAACTCTTGACGGCTTCAATCTTTGCAGGGTCGACGTGAATTCCTTGACTATTAATGATGTGGCTGAGAAATTGGACTTCTTCGAGCCAGAATTCACATTTGGAGAACTTAGCATAAAGGTGATTGTCCTGGAGAAGTTCGAGGACTAAACGGAGATGACGCGCGTGTTCGTCTCTCGACTTCGAATAAATCAAGATATCATCGATGAAAACAATGACGAAACGATCTAAGAAAGCTTTACACACACGGTTCATCAAATCCATGAAAACCGCGGGTGCATTTGTAAGACCAAAAGGCATGACCACGAATTCGAAATGGCCATAGCGAGTACGAAAGGCGGTTTTCAGAATATCTTCACCCAAACACGCGTAACTGGTGATAACCGGAACGTAAATCGATCTTAGAAAAACAAATAGCACCTTGAAGCTGATCAAATAAGTCATCGATTCGAGGAAGAGGATAACGGTTCTTTATTGTGAGTTTGTTAAGTTCACGATAATCGATGCACATACGGAACGATCCATCCTTCTTTTCATGAAAAGAACAGGTGCGCCCCAAGGCGAAGTGCTCGGACGTATGAAACCTTTATCAAGAAGCTCTTGAAGTTGGCTTGATAGCTCGCGCATTTCTGAGGGTGCGAGGCGATAAGGAGCTTTAGCAACGGGAGTAGCACCGGAAACTAAATCGATACGGAATTCAATATCGCGAGTAGGGGTAAACCAGGTAAATCGTCGGGAAAGACTTTAGGAAATTCACAAACAACGGGAACATCTTTATAAGTCTTCTTTTCTTTATCCGGGTTTACGATATGAGCGAGGAAGGCAACACATCGCTTTTGCAAGCATTTGTGTGCTCGAGTACATGACAAAAGCATCAACTTCTTTGAGGGAGTTTCACCATAGACATGAAGTTGATCACCGTTAGGGAGAGAGAAGCGAATCATTTTTCGAAGCATACAACTTCAGCATGGTTTTCACGAAGAAAGTCCATACCTACTATGATATCGAAGCTACCTAACTGCATAGGTATGAGATTAATCGAGAAGATGTGGTTGTTGAGATCGAGATTACAACCACGTAGGACGGAATTAACAGTAATGGTTCTTCCGCTGGCGACTTCCACATCGAAAGTCTTTGGGAGTTTAGCGTGCTTACATTTTAAAACCTTTTTGAATTCTAACGACACAAAATAATTATCGGCACCAGTATCAAATAAACATGAAGCATAAATACCATTAACAAGGAAGGTACCATTGACAACGTTGTTGTCATTCTGGGCCTGGCGGTGATTCAGGTTGAAAGCCCATCCACGCGCAGCTTGTTGTTGCTGCTGAGGCTGCGGTGGTGGCTGCTGCTGAGGCTGCTGTAGCTGCGGCTCTTGCTTCACGGTACGGTTTGGGCAGGCATTTGCAAAGTTGTTCGGATCACCACACACGTAACACACACGTGCTTTTGGGGCTGCTTGTTGCTGCTGGTTGTTCTGGGGAGTACGCTGAGGAGCTGGCAGTGCTGGAGCTTGAGGAGTTGGCTGATGAGGGCCGGTACGGAAACTGACAGTAAAGTGGCCGTAGATATTGCAGTTTGTGCAAAAACGGCAGTTTCCACCCACCACATGATGGTATGTGCACTTAGGGCACAGTGGGTGAGGACTGGTGTACGCACGTTAAGTTGGGGGTCCGTCCTGAGTAGGAGCCTGATAAGGCTGAGAATTGAGCGGTGTAGCGGCGGCGTAGTTCTTACTAGGGTTTCCTCTTTTGCGTCCCTGACGCTTTCCCTTCGGATCGCTGGATGGTTCGCTAGCAGCAGTTGGTTCGGTAACAGCTTGATTGGCAACTTTTGCAGGTTCTTGAAATAACCATCTTGAACTCGCTGATCATTGATCTCAGCATCGAGCATGTAGGTTTCCTCGATGGTTGTAGTACGAGCAACTTTCACAAAATTTTCAACACATTCGGGTAAACCACGGATATACTTGTTGATAGCTTTCTCAGTGGTATCACCTTGGCTGGGACAGATAATGCTCAAAATCTTGAATCGAGCTGTGAATCCAGCATTGTCGGGACCATCTTGCTTAATACCCCAAAACTCGTTCTCGAGCTTTTGTATCTCGTGCGGAGGACACAACTCCTTCATCATTACTTCCTTGAGTTCCTCCCAAGATAGATTATAGGCCTCATCATTACCGCGCCTATTCCTTTCGGCGGTCCACCAGTCGAGAGCAAGGGACTGGAAGACTCCGGTAGCATTCACCGTGCGAAGGTCATCGGGGCATCCACTTTGCCTAAATGTGACCTCAATGGCGTCAAACCAATGGAACATAGATGTCGGTCCATCGTTGCCTGTGAAGGCGAGAGGTGCACAAGCCTTGAAATTTTTGAAACTGAACCGTGACTTGGGGGTTTCAGTTTTCGAGTCGACCGAGGAGTTACCGCTCACAGCATGAATTTCCGAGACGATTTGCAGGATGACTTTAGCTATTTCCTTGGCTACCATTGTAGCGATGCACTTGTCGGCGTTACTACGCTGGAGATTCCTTCGGGTGTGCAATCCCATTGAAGACATCTACATGAAGGATTAGATTAGAAAAGATTCGATTATAATAGAGTTATGTTTAAATATTCATTATTATTATTATTATTATTATTATTATTCATACAAGGCACAAAAATCACATAAACACGTAGGCACGTAAACACGTAGGCACATAAGCACGTAAGCACATAACCACATAATTCACATAAACATATACTTTGCACGTATTCACCTTCTTATAAGTAAAGCGTAGCGCGTATGAGATGCGATATATAAGCGAAATATAAGCGATATATAAGCGAAATAAGCGAGATAAGAGAGATAAGCGACTTAGTTTCGTTGGTGTATTAATTAGCGTTTTAGATTACGAGAGCTGTGCGATTAGTGCATGCGTTTATGGAGCGTAAAGCGATAAAGCGAGAAATCGATAATGAAATAAACAAAGCGAGAAATCGAATAAGACGAAAATTCTCGAAATTTTAAACACATAAATAATAATAAACTCGATGATGCGTAAATCGACGACATAGGTTTAATTCAATTGGGAGTGTCCGGGGTTTTGAGACGTTGACTACCCAAAGTGGTTCAACTACCCTTTGAACTTGGACCCACGTTTTGGCCTAATAGATAGATGCTCTCACCACGAGCGGCTAACGGCATTATCCTTCCGGTTACTACGTGTTCCAAACCATCGGAATAATCGAGAATTTGGTGAGATTGAAAATCGAAAGCGGAATTTATTACTAAGATGCGGGTTTCACCCCTAACTTAGCAACTTGTTCCTTGTTGTGGCTACACGCACCGATCACATCGGGCGTTCTTTCGTCGAGGTTTGGATATCACTCCTAACTCAACGAAGGTATCTCGTGCGATAGAGATTGCGCGGAGTGAATGATCTCATCGAGAGTTCTCGGTTTTCACACCTAATCTAGACTTGATCACTCGTTTTGTGTGATACGAGCGTTTCCAAGTGTGTATATTGTGTTAGCCTTAGGAAAGGCACATTTAAGGATTTATGGAAAGTAGTTTAACACTTAAGTCAAAGATAGGTCAATCGGGTACTTAAACATGCTAATAGGTCGAATCATGGCAATTCTACCTATTATCCTAAGGTTATGGGCTTGCTCTGATACCAATCTGTCACACCCCAACCGATGGCGGAAACATCGGGGTAGTGGCACTAGGCGACCAGATTGTGTCATGAGAATTCCATAACGATTATCTATCAACATCATTTAACATTTAACGTCCCATACTATTAAACACAATATTTCAAAACAACCATTACAGAAACTTGTCCTTCCCATAAAACAAAAGGTTTGATTTTCCCTAGATTTATTACATTTTGAACTAAGCAAGACAAACTAAACTAAGCAAACTACTTCCAAGCATCCAAGCTAAAAATCCTCAACTTGTTACATTCTTTAAAATACAAGTCAATACAATTAAGTAAATGTGAGCATACAGGTTTAAGTACTACTAGCATACTAGAGAAAACGTTCACGAAATAATCTAACTACATATCATGATATACCAAAACACATCACACAGATAAACATAGGCTTATTTCTCATGCTAACTACCGTGAGAAGGCTTGCACGCCCATCCTAACTAGACCCCGTCGGGTGTAAGCCACACTATAGTACCATACTAGCTAAGGAGGCAGGTTAACGAAAATAAGTCCTAGTCACATGTTTCTAGTATCACGTATTGAGCATACATAATCAGATTATTCGCGTGTGATAAACATTTTGAGTTGTGAGGTGATTTCGATATAGGAACGTATGTAACAACCAAAAAGTGTATTAAAGCGAAAATGGGTCAAGTATACTCACTATGGGTGCGTTTAGGTGAGACGAGTGATTCTGAGGAGAGTCGGGAAGAGCGTCGGATCAGCCTGTAAACGAACATAAGTGCATCAGTCTTCCGATTTGCTGAAACGGTTAAGTTTGAGTTGAGCAGTAGACAAGTTCGGGCGAACTTGTGTCTGACTTGTTGAGTTTTCAGTCAAGTTCGGGCGAACTTGTATAGTTTCTCAGGAAACTAAGCAAGTTGGGTCGAACTTGTAAGGGAAATGGTAATGGAGAGTCAAGTTCGGGCGAACTTGTATGGTTTCTTAAGAAACGATGCAAGTTCGGTCGAATTTGCAAGAATTTAGTGAGAGGGTGACCCAACTTGACCCAGATGGGTACAAGTTCGGTCAAACTTGACCTGAGTGCTGGTGATTCTTGAGCGAACTTGATGTTTTCGGTTCCAAAATCTTGCGTTTTCGCGTCGTTTGCTGAGGAAATCGAGTGCTCATCCCTCCAACCTTAAGCCACTGAGTAAAACTTAGGCTGGAGAGGTCTTTTTGGAGCGAATTTAGCCATTTTACATAAACTCGGGCTAATCCGGACGAACTTGGAGGTTCGTAAGGGTTAGTCCAGCTTGTGTAAAGTGACGATTTCGTCCTTGTGCTTCCGGATATGAGATCTAGCTTCGACAACGCCTCGTTCTACTCAAAAGTGAACGAAACATTCATCATTAGTCCGAAAATGGTGTAAAAATCAAGGTTTTAAAAGGTTTTTGCTCAGATCTAGTATAGATCTGAGTGAAAACAGAAGTTTGATGGAAAAAGATGAAGATTTTTGTAAACAGAAGGGATTTGATGAAAACGAAGGCAATGCCTTGTGCAAAATCGTTGTAAAACGTTGTTGAACATCATTGTAGTTAAAATCGGGTTGATTCTTACTTAGGAAACAAAGGGTTTCGGGTTTGAGAGCTCTGGCCGAACTTACAGCAAGTTCAAATGAGAGAATAGAACTGGGTATTTATAGGAGAAGGCAAAAAGGTGAGCTGGTGGAGTCAAGTTCGGCCGAACTTGCATGAATTTCATGCAAGTTCGCGCGAACTTGTGAAGATTTCAAGAGTCACTAGTCAAGTTCGGCCGAACTTGTACTTAATTGTACAAGTTCGAGCGAACTTGAGGTTATATGAAGGAACTGAGTTTTGGCCAGCCAAGTTCGGCCGAACTTGGGGTTACCAAGTTCGAGCGAACTTAACCCAATTGTTGGGTTCTCTTTGTTTATTTCGCGTTACGTGTTAGTTTGGCGGTTCGGTTCGTATTAATTAGCTATATTAAGCGTTATAATTGATATAATAGCGCGATTTAGCGATTCGAGTGTGCGAGAGCGATCCGATAGCGATTGTAATAATAACCACAAACACACATAACACATAAGTAACATAAAACCACATAATTAACTGCGATTTGCGATGCGATGAGATTAGCGATGCGACTTAATAAGCGATTAGATGCGATAATAACGTACAACACCAAAATTAATTAACATAAACTTTATTATAAACCGAATCTCGGGATTACAAAAGATAGATACATCGGAAAGACAAAGGAAAAGATAAAAACGAATTTTCGAGTTGCTACACTAGTGGCATAGCTGACTCAACGAAGTGGCTTGGCTGACTCCTCGTTTTGGCTCAGCTGACCCCTCGTTTTGGTTAGGCTAACTCCTCAAATTTTATTTTCTTTTTTATTTAATTTAATTTAGATAGTTATTATTTTGTCAAGTCTATAAATACGCAACCTTTTTGTTTGGTTCTTAAAAAAACGGTTTTCCAATGGTGGCTTGAGATGCATCAACTTATTTTTATTAAAAAAATTTTAAGCTAATCACAAAAGTTAATATTAAAAGTAGTCGTTAAAAGAACTTGATCCAAACAACCTAAAGAGAAAATTGGTACCTGCAATTTTAAAGCTTAGAAACAAGTGGAAATAGAAGTATAAGTGATTTTCATTTACGTTGAAAAACAAATCGTCTATTTTTTCGTTCATGTTTGAAGAAAACAGCTACTTTTGATATTAACTTTTTAATTTTGTGATTAGCTTTAAAAATAATATTTAAAAGTAATAAAATAAACTGATGCATCTTAAGCCACAATTGAAAAACCGTTTTTTTAAAGAACCAAACAACAAGGTTGCGTATTTATGGACCCGACAAAATAATAAGATATCTAAACTAAATAAAATTAAAAAGAAATGTGGAAAAAAAATAAAATTTGAGGAGTCACCCTAGCCAAAACAAGGGGTCAGCGAAGCCAAAATAAGGAGTCAGCCAAGCCACTTTGAGGAGTCATCCATGCCACTAGAGGAGTCAGCCAAACCACTTGGAGGAGTCAGCCTGACGCATCCATGATTCTTGACACGTGTCAACACTCCATTGATGGACGCTTGAAGGTGACACACGGACGCCTCCCATGGTTCAGGCGCCACTCCATGAACGCTTGAAAGTGACATTTTGGTAATGTTACTTGGTCAAGTAACATTTTTGTAATTTCCCCATTTCTAATTGCATTAGGCCATGTGTAGTGGTCACCCTCCATCATATGGGGTTATTCGACACGTGGCAATTGCGTAAGAGATGGGGGTTATATCACATCGATGGGTAGTGGGGTTATACCCTTCAATTTATATATATGTATCTATGTATATATGTGTGAGATAGAAGGAATAATGTCCACGCCATTACAATTTTCACGAACCTTATTCTAAACCGCCATATAGCGCCTGCCGAGGCGACATTCCTTAGCGCTATACGGCGTTATGTGGGTGGTTGGCGTTATATTCCGTGCGACTACGGGTGCACTTTGGTTATCAAACTCTATAATTTTAATTCTATATGTACTATATATAAGTTTATAATGATATCAAAGTGCAAACAAGTTACTTTTTAATGTATCAGATAAAGATAATATCGATGATCGATGTGATATCGATTTTTATGCCTAGTTGTATTTAATTTATAGTTAAATGCATAAAACACTTTCACCGAAAAGCTTATTTATACAATGATTTTTTGTTCGCGTTCTTTCGGATTTTCTACCCTTCTAGTTATGATAATTGTGACGTAAATTAGGGCTCTAAATGAATTGAACGTTTAGCGAACAGGTCATGAACTGTTTGGCGGGAAATTTGTTTACGTCCGTTCGTTTAATTAATGAACGAACATGAACAATAAATTTCGTTCCGTTAGTTAAATAAACGAACACGAACAAATGTCTCGTTTGTTCAACTACGTTCGTGAACATACGGTAATGTGTTCGTGAACATTCGTTCATGTTCTTTTATCTGTGTTGTTCATTAAAGATTTTTTAGCCTTTATTTATTTTATCTAAACTATTTATATTCTTTAACTCTTATTTATCTCATTACCCAAACAAATAAAATAGGAAACCCTATCTCCATCTTGTTTATGTATCGCTCCACTCTCCTTCTCATTATTCACATTAAACAGATGTTATCGACCTTCGTTCAACGATTAGGGCTTTAGGGCCTAGCGTCGCTCCCTCTCACCACCCACCTCTTGTCACCGTCATCTTCGCCGATTTTAATAGTGTTCGTTTATGTTCATGAACCGTTCGTGAACACGTTCCTTTCCTTAATAAACGAATACAAATATAAAATCTTTTTCTATAAATGTTCATGAACTGTTCGTGAACACATTATATCCTTGATGAATGAACACGAAAGAAGTCTTATTCGTGTTCATTCAGTTTATTTATAGGCCTAGATGTAACAGAGTAATAAGATGAGTTGGACATTGGCTCACAGGGTACATGACCATGTCACTGTTGAACTCAATCTTAAAATTATGCATTTCCTTCCAATTTGAAGTATGATGTATCTATTCTTCAAAAGCAAGCCTACTTCCTTGTCTTATTTAATGGTATATTCTGTACCTTTTAAGGACAACATTTCCAACATTTGTAACACGGTACTATATTTTTATATTATTAAGTGAACTTTAGTAAGTACAATAAAACCTCAAATGTAATAATTTTAAATGGGTACAATTGTTACTTGACTTACTTCATTCAAAAGGAACACAAATGAACGATCATTAAGTGTAATTTTCAAGGTGGAGAGAAGAGTTGAGGATTGTGACAGCACACAAAGGAATTAAAAAGTTTTGTTTTTAGCTTTTTTATATGTATAGAAGATTATAAACTAAATAATCCACAACTTTCTCAATGGCTTAATATTAATTTTAAAATTAGTTATTATGAGTTTTAACAAGTGATATAGTACTGTTAATATATGTGTTTCTAATCATATAGTCAAAAACTTGATTTATGTGTGTGTTAAATCATATTGATTTGTATCATTCTAGAAACGTGACCTGAGATATATCTTTAAGATGGAAGCTTAGATTGATAGTGACCAAAACTCCGATCTGTAAAAGAGAATACCGTTAGGACTCATTACAGGAATAGATTATTCCTGTAACCACCCTCCTACGTGAGAATAAGTATGGGTTGTGAGAACGAATGTATGAGAGAGAGAGAGAGAGAGTTGTCATATGTTTACCTTTAGATTTATCATTCATTTATACATTTTGGTGGCCTAGGATTTCCCCCATTATCGGAGAGTTAATTGCGTAGGGATCTTACCACTATTCCAGAAATCTGGCAGATCTTTACCTGCATGGGAATATTTTCATAATATCCCTTGTATTTGTCCACATTAAATACGGTTTGACTGACCCGGAATGACTGAACCGGGTCATTCTTCTACAATCTTGTTCTCCGATCTTTTGTTCAATCTTAATATGTTGTCATTGATGTTATTTTTCCAACAACATAGCACAATGTTTTGATCAACTCGACAGCTCTATATTGATGCTTTAGTAAAACTTTGTCCTTCATTCAAAACATTGTCGATACCTTTTTCTTGTGCTACTACTAAAACTACTCTTTTGTTTTATTTAGTACCTTTTTATGTTTAGTCATCTCATATTTTTAGTTTTTGATGGATTTCGTTTTCATGTCTTGTTTCTATTCATACATAAAGTGTACATAAAAAAAGTGTTCTACATTGGTAGCTTTGGTCATGGTTTGGACACATGTCTGAACACCAATGAAAAATAAATTCGATTGGTCGATTTCTGATCCATTTTGTAACCAGAGATGATGTAGTTGAGATCACTTCATCATTGCTTTGAATTGGAGTGGGATCAACTTTTGTATAAGTAGATTGTTCTGATTAATCATCGCTTGGTGTCTCACCATTCGGAATATCTAACTAGTGGTGGTTGACATCTTCATGGAGTAACATTGACTTCTTTAATGCTGTTATTAGATCAAAGTATACATGTTGTTGAGTGAAGTGTATCTCATAATTAAACCATGAATTATGTATTGTATTTTATTGATGATTGATTGATGACGGCTATAATTGTGTCATTTAACGAGTCTAAATCCTCGTCCACATATGGATTAAAATATGGTTATCATAATACCAATGATCAAGATCACCTTCTAAGTCGTATAAGTCAGTATATGGTACATAATCCTTTTCGTCATCCTCTGGATCATCTTCGACAACCATAGGGTTTTCCGGTATATCTTTTGATGAGTGGTTTCTCAACTAAATGAATTTTGCAACGACGGCTATTTGGATTGTTTGGATCCATTATTTTAAATAATGGAAGAAAGGGTTTGAAATGGTTTTTGCAATAATGGGTTATTTTTAATGTGGTTTAATATATATATATATATATGTATATATATATATATATATATAGAGGTTGGTTATTGTACAATAGGACTTATCGTACGAGTGTACGCGATTGGTTTTTCAGTGTGGGGCTTTACTTATTAACATGCGATATATGCTGAAAAAACAACATGCAAAATTGCAAAAAAAAACTAACATGTGAATTCATCAAACTTCACCAACATGCGATTTCGTTTTTTATGTACATGCGATTTCAAGTTTTTTGAACCATACGATTTTCATTTTGGTATCATAACGTGCGATTTTGCCATCGCGTACGTTAAGGCATATTGTACGATATCCTCTCTCTATATCTCTCTCTCTCTCTCTCTCTATATATATATATATATAGGATCCAGTTCAAATTAGAACCACTACGAGTTGAGAGAACCGCAAGAACTAGGCCATCCAAAAGGTTTTTCCGAATTTTTTTTCTTAAAAGTCGTAAAAACAATCACTTGTTTCCGTAAAAAAAGAATTGAAAAAAAAGTCGCATACCCACATTAACATGAGGCATATTTTTTTTATCTTTTTCCAAAATTTACATCTGTCGTAAAAAAACTTGCATCGGTCAAAACTACCAATTCGACAATTTTTTTTACTTTTTTTACAGATGTGTTTATAATTTTTCATCTACATTTGTGCAAAAAAATTTTGACCCAACTCGCGCCAGATCAAAAAATTTTCGTGGTTCTCATTTTACCCTTCCCCTATATATATGGAAATTATATAAAGAAATCCCATATTAGTTAAGAAAACTAAGAAACCCAAATGAATGGACCTCCTTTTGCCACGTCTTATATTTTTTTGCAGAAGTGTTACCTGTAACAACCAGAGGCTGCCACGTGTTATGTGTAACAGCTTATACTTTTTCATAAAAAGCTGAAAGTCTGCAAAAGCAGTTACACGTAACACGCGTCAACCTCTGGTTGTTACACATAACATAAATTGCAAAAAGATGTAACACGTGGCAAAATAAGGTTCATTCATTTGGGTTTCTTAGTTTTCTTAACTAATATGAGTTTTCTTTCTATCCCTCCCCTATATATATATATATATATATATACACACATATATATATACAGGGATGGGTTAAAATGAAAGTCACCACGAGTTGCGAGAACTGTGAGAACTTTTTGATCTGGGGAGAGTTGGGCCAAATTTTTTTTGCACAAACGTAGATCAATATATTATAAACATATCTGTAAAAAAAATTTACAAAAAATTGTCGAGTCGGTAGTTTTGAGTCGGTAGTTTTGACTAATGCAAGTTTTTTACGCCTAGCGTAAAACTTAAATTTAAAATTTACGCCTGGCGTAAATAAAACTTGTGCTGGTCAAAACTAGCGATTCACAATTTTTTAATTTTTTTACATATATGTTTATATTATTTTCATCTACGTTTGTGCAAAAAAATTTGGCCCAACTCGCCCGGATCAAAAAGTTCTCGCGGTTCTCACAATTCGTGTTGGTTTTCATTTGAACCGAATCATACATATATATATATATATATGTATATGAGAAGGATCCGTTATGAACCACCTTTTATTGCGAGAACCGCGTGAACCACCAAAAAATACATAAAAAAATCTAAAAACTACCCAATTTTTTTTAATATTTTTTTTGAAAAATTCGCTATATTTCGTCAACAATAAAAAAATTCAAAAAGAATTTTTTTTGAGTAACGGTTATCCATGCACATGTGCATTTTATCATTTATTTGACAAATTCCGTAATACATTACAAACATTGGACAATTGTACTTTGATTTACACTACCACGTTTAATACACTACTTTTTACGTTACCCATATTAGAAATGCACATGTGCATCTATATATATCAACATGAAATAATGTGTTTTGGTACACTACTTTAAATACTCTTTCTCTTTCATCTATCATTCCATCCATAATACACTACCATAAACATGTGCATATGGATCATTTCTTCGACAAATTTCGTAATACGTTACAAATATTAGACAACTACACTTTCATTTACACTACCATGCGTAATACACTACTTTTTACGTTACGAATATTAGAAATGCACATGTGCATCTATATGTATCAACATGAAATAAGGTGTTTTGGTACACTACTTTGAATACACTTTTTCTTTCATCTATCATACCATCCATAATACACTTCCATTACCTCCTACCATCCATAATACAATACCATTACCTCCTACCATCTATAATACAATACCAATACCAATATTTTCACTTTATTACATGTATATTAACACCATTTATACCATCCAATCAACATATTACATCATAAAGTGATAACTATAACTAAACCATCAACCACTAGATATAACTAACCAAAAAACATGTATATGAGCCTAGTTTTTGTACTAAAACAATTTATATAATGGTTATACATAATGATGCACATGTGCATATTGAATATGGGTAATGTAAAAAGCAGTGTATTGCGGATGGTATTGTAAATTAAAATGCAATTGTCTACTACTGATAATGTATTACGGAATTTGTCGAAGTTATGATACAAACGCACATGTGCATGGATAACTGTTACTCGAAGAAAAAAAAAGTTTTTTAATTTTTTTGAAACGAAATATAGCGATTTTTTTTAAATATTAAAAAAAAATTTGAGTGCTTTTTTTATTTTCTTTTAGATATTATTTTGCAATAAAGGTGGTTCTCGCATGAACCTTACCCTTGTAGGAACGTCCACGAACAGCTCGGGAACCTAAATTTGTTATTTATTGTCCGATTAGGCGGAAACTAATGACAAGTTAACCAAATAACAAGAATGACTCGTTTAATAGTTGTTTTCATTGACCTAAAGTTCAATACATTCAAGATCTGGATCCGACAGAGCTTCGCCGTCTCTGTGCCAAAATCTCCAACTCTCTCAAATGAAATCACAAGGCATCTATTTATAGATGCACAAGTTCGCTGGTGAGAGGATGTAAGTTCGCCCGAACTTGACCTTGTCAAGTTCGGCCGAACTTGACTTCTCAAGTTCCATCACAAGCGAACTTGGCTCTAAACTCTATTAAATACCCCTCATTTCACCTATGCTATACAAACTCGATACAAGACTATTCTATAGACGTTAAGCACCAAAAGTGTCCCTCTTGGATATCCACTTTGTCTTGTTCGGTCTTTAGAAACTCTCGTTTATTCCAGACTTTCTCGTGTAATGACGAAGGCAACAAACATATGCACCAACCGACTCCCCCTTGGATGTTGCCGCAGTCATCTACTTTCATAGACATCTTTGACATCCTTTGACAATAATCATCTTCAAGTGTCATAGTCTTCTTTGAACACCTTGTAATCATCAGACTTCAAATAAGTTCCTGAGTCTTTATCTTTATCTTTGAATAAGCATTAAACTTTTATGATCTTCAAAATCTCTTTTCTTCAATTTAACTTGATAAAACTTTAATCTCCAAGCTCCCCCTTGCTGTTAGCTGTGCTCCCCTAGCTTTGAGCTTTATCTTCAATAATGTTTCATCCTGCTTCCCCTAAAACTTTACTTCCTGTTTCAAAGTACTTAGGAATTCAAATAAACAATTCAGATTCTAACTTTGAAAATTTTGTACGACATGTATTACATACCACCTGTACCAAA
This sequence comes from Scalesia atractyloides, assembly GCA_947069175.1. NCBI lineage: Eukaryota > Viridiplantae > Streptophyta > Magnoliopsida > Asterales > Asteraceae > Scalesia > Scalesia atractyloides. Next base: position 10,967,960 of record CAMTDV010000030.1, on the reverse strand, counting down.
CTTGTATTTCAAATTTTAATCTTTATTTTTCATTTATTTCAAGTTCAAATTAATGACCTTGAAACATTTTACGTTTAAAACCTTCAATTTTCACATTTTTTATCATTTGATTTGTGAAAATCCACTTAGTTGATCAAGTCCAAGTAAATGACATTGATTAACCAAATATGTCAACCAAGTTCAAGTTAATGACCTTGGCTACCGTTGTGAACACCTAATGTTTTCGTCAATTTTAAAGTTTCAAATTAATGACCTTTTCTTACCAGACTTTGATGATCCGTTCTCCGACATTGGCTCGTTGAAAATCTTTTTGGATTTTAAAAAGCAAGTAAAATATTTACAGAACTTTTAACAAGTAAAGTAAACTATGTACAAACATATTCACAGACATATTTTTGTGAATTTGCGTCTAAGGATCATATCAGTTTGTTTGAAACATATCACCAGTACCGTTGACCTTTTTGAGACTTTAAGTTTTAAACTCGTTTACCTAGATTGTCGATATGTTTGTCCATTTAAACTTCATCACGTTTCTCAATTGTTCCAAGATATGTTAGATATGATTTATGAAACTTGACTTAACTGTGTTTCCCACTTCTTGAATATATTCCCGAATCCAGATTCCCTATATTTCATCTTACAGGTGAGTATAGCGTAATTGATATCTGTATTTGGGTTATGCTAGGCCTTGAGAGCTCAGGTTAGTACTACCGTACAGACAAAGAGATGAAGGCTCGTCTTTCAGGAGTGTTCCACTTAAGGAATCTTTTCAGCATTGCAAATGATTAGATCTTTCGATTTTTTCAAGTTTGCATGCTATTTGGGGTTTTTAGCAAAAGCATTATAGAAGTTCTAGGCTATTGCTTCCGCAAAATCCGAAGAACTTGTATAGTACCCCATATATCAATTATCTATAAAGACCTCGTATCTCAGAATCAGGCAACCCTTCAATCGAAATTTCGGAGTACTAAGTCCATATATCCAAAATGTGTTAATCCACGAGATTAAGCAGTTGTAAAATTTAGTTTATATCTCGGAAACAATCTACTGAACGTGTAAAGTCTATCGACACATCCACAGTAAGACTTGCTTATCACTTTTAAATTTTACAAATCTTTAGCATACTGTGATAGTCCACTGATGTATTATCATTTCCTTTTTGACAACAAAATTCTTTTTGTCTTTTTCATGTTTTTGTACTTTTTGAATTTTTTAATGATTTTTGAATTTTCAACTTTTTCATATGTTTTTTATTTTTAAACAATTTTTAAAATTTTCTTACTCCCCCTAAAATCAAAAACATATTTTTGGATTTTAGATTTTAAGAAATTCTTCTAAAATTGTAACAAACCAATGCGGATCCCGGGACCTCGTCGTCCGATCCTTTTTCTCAATCTTGTATCTGCAATTGTTTAACAAACAATCATTAAACTCATTTACCACTTGTAAAAGTAGTTTAAACTTGTAAGAACTTTGAAATCAGTTTTTCTGTTCAACGATGTGGATTTTCATAATTTTGACTTTTCAAAATTTTCCTGTTAACAACCACTTGTAATTTCAAAAACTTTTCTTCTTAACTACTCTCTCTCAAAATGACAAAGATATGACATTTCTGGATAAGTTAAAATGATATGGAGCTCCGCAATCCAGAATCAACTTTTGATCAAGTAGATCTTGGAACTCCTGCACATGAAAGGATTTAGTTAAAAAGTTCAACCCAAGCCTTCTTGGTCTTGGGTTTTGGATATACCTCCTCATACACATCTTCATATTCACTTTCAAATTCATCATCATAATCAAAATTTCCATCAGACATTTCGTCCAATGTTAATTTTGAAACTTTATCGACCTTTTCTTTTTCTGTTAGTTTTGAAAATCATTTTTCAACTTTGAAAGATCATTTTTAATTACTACTTCATTTGATTTGACATTTTTAGTTTTAGCAGTAACACATTTTTCATTTTCAGACTTCTTTTTAGCCACCCAGGATTGTGACATACATCTAGCTTTCTTGATATAAAACCTCGAATCATCGTTTGTGTTTAACTTTGATTCATTTTTTAGTTTTATTTCAGAAACATATTCAGTCTTTGGTTTCACAATCTCTGGATGTTTCTTTTTCTCAACCTCAGAATAACCACTCCTTCGTGGATACACATGCTTTGACTTCGGACACTTGCGAGCAATGTGACTACCTTCATTGCATTTAAAGCAAGTCCGGTTATCATGTGAGTGTCCACTAGTGGGTTTTATACCACTTGCCGATTTAGCCTGGTCACGAAGTTATTTTTCTTTCTTGAACTTATCGTTTGATTGCTTACCAATCTTACCTTCTTCTTGAACCGTATTCGTTCCATACACAAGGTTGATGTTTTTACCTTTGTATGCTTGGAACGTCGACTTTGAGTTCTTCATCGGTTCTTCTTCAGCTTCTAAACCCAGTCCAGCTCTCCTGTTCTCTGGAAAATCACCACCATTTCTACGGTAATTGTTAAAATTCCTTTTGGATTTAGAGTAAAACCTTTTCTCATTCTTTTCAAGATCATCTGATGAAACTTCCACAAGTTTAAACAGTTTATCAATTTGATCTTCTTTTACATTCCGAATCGGAAAACTTTCTTCAAAATACAATCTATCAGATTCCTTAATCTTGTTAATACAACATTAGGATCATCACATAGATCACTTTCTGAAGATGTATCGTCACTTTCGGACTGTGAACAAGAACTGTTTGAACTTTCATCAGAATCATTTCCTAAAACATTTTTCACCACATTATTTACAACCGCTTTATTGTCATCATTTGATTTTGTAAAGTCCACGTCAATGTTCTCAGGCAATTCATCTCTCATTTTTGACAAAAGAAGAATGTTAAATGCCTTTTCAACTTCATCATCTTTCTTGCAACAGTAATTTTCAAGAAGCGGTGGAGGAACATTTCCATACACTTTACATTTTGATTTTTCACCATTTTCCTCCGACTTAATCGTAGGTAAAATGTGATCAATGACATAAGCATTAGTGGTATAAGATTTTAGCAATTGGCTTACCCGTTCAGTTTCAATTTTCATAGCATGAAGCTCTCTTTTTGTTTCAGCAATTATGTTAACGTACATGTTAATTGCCTTTCGTTTATCAAGTACTGTGGCTTTTAATATTTTTTCATTAGCACTAAGTTCAAGATTAGTTTTTTCGACATTTTTATATTTGCCTTGTATCTTGTCATAAGCTTCTTTCATGTTTCTGTAATCATAACGAAAAGTTTTATTATGTTCTGTTAATTCTCTTATGACTTTGACCTTATCAAGGCATGGTTCACAAGGACTTGTGCACTTTGTGCAAGGTTTTTCAACCTCCACAACTTTCAAAACTTCTTTTTCAGACATTCTTACCTCAGCTTTTACCTTCTCCGCTTCCTCTGTTTTCTGCTTTTCGAGATTTGCAATCTCCTTTTCCTTAGCTGCATTTTCCAGAACAGCATCAACATGTGACGCTTCGGAATCTTCCATAACCTCAGCCATCATAGCAACTCCAGTTTTCTTGCCAATGTATCTGTTCCAGTCAAATCCATCTTCTTCTTGATTAGCAACAAGAGCTTGTTCAGTTTTCTTTAAAGATTTATCTTCAATATCAACTTGTGTCTTCTTTGGATATGGTTTGTATTGAAGAGCTCTCTTGTGGTAATCATTGCTGCTACCGAAAGTATTTTGACTTCCACTTGCTTCTTGATTGCTACATTCGCGTTTGAAGTGTCCCTTTTGTTGACACCTGAAGCATGTGACTTTTGTTTTGTCAAATCTAAGCTTGTTTCTTGAATTACCAATATCCCTCCCAGTAAGCGCCATGAATTTCGTAACTCTTCGAATGATAGACGCAAGACTCCACTTGATATCCATGAGTTCTAACTCTTCTTCATCCACTTGATCGTAATTCTCGGTAGTCATTTCCGGATTACCGATCTTTCCAGCAACAAGTCCTTCATAAGATTCAAGAACAGTAGCAAGAAGTGTGATGTGTTGTTTCGCCACTTTTTCAGGAAATACGTTCTTCAAATCTACCGCAATGTTGCACTGGAAAATATTCGAGTCAGAACCAGCTTGGCTTGTCTGACTTTGAAATGAAGGGCTTGAACTAGAAATTGGATAACCAGCATACGGAGAACTTTGATTTGGAGAAGAGTTTGCATTTGCACTAAAGACCGTTTGAATTTTCGGACTTTGAATCGGAGTATCTTGAATACCTTCTTTGTAATAGACACCTACATCTTGGACAACATTAGCGTTTTTGGATTTCGCTATTTTCATCAGCTCCATTTCATGACCTTCTAATTTGTCAATGAAAGATGACAATTTGAAGTGTCTCCAAAATGGGCTATTTTTCAAAATCGTCATATATGTTGTCCATTCTCCTTCTGGAAGTGCATCGGCCAATTTCTCAATTTGCTCTTCATTTGATCGTTTAATATCATGTCTTCGCATTTGGACCATGAGGTGACAATATCTATCGATCATTTGTTTCATCGTCTCTCCTTTGACTCGGGAACCTAAATTTGTTATCTATTGTCCGATTAGGCGGAAACTAATGACAAGTTAACCAAATAACAAGAATTACTCGTTTAATAGTTGTTTTCATTGATCTAAAGTTCAATACATTCAAGATCCGGATCCGACAGAGCTTCGCCGTCTCTGTGCCAAAATCTCCAACTCTTTCTTTATCAACGCCTTCTTACTCTTGATCATTTCATCACTGCCTTTGAATTTGTCACAAAGAGATTGCCATAATTCTTGTGAAGTGGTAAACTCTGGCAACAATATCAAAATATCTTCCATTACTGATTGTTGAATTAAGCTAATCATTTTCTTCTCTGCGACATAATTTGCTTTGTCGGTTGGTGAGAACTTGTTCAACGGAAGATCTTGATCACGTTCATTCTTTCGCCATTTGTAACCATCTTCAACTGCAACCCAGCTGTCGAATTGGTTTGCTTGTATCCAATTCACAAACTTTTCCTTCCATCCTTCAAACTCATCTATACTCATTAGCTTCGGCGGTTTCTGAGTAGTACCCATTTCGTTATCGATATTCATCTGGTTCGCCGCAAGAGTATTAGCATTTGATGATGAAGCTACTTGTAACACGAATACATTGTGGAAATCTTCCATTTTGATAATCTGATAGATTATCTGAGAATATGATAAAAAACAACTTGGAAGTTGATTAGTAACAAGTAAGTTAGGTCGAACTTGTGTGAAACTCAAAATTTTGATTTCACCTTTAACAAGTTCGGTCGAACTTTGATAAAATTTTTTGATTTTGTACAAACACTTCAAGTTCGGTCGAACTTGAAGAAAAAATTTGAAAATTTTATCACTTCGAACGGACTTGATGTTTAAAGATACAAACAATAAGTTCGGTCGAACTTAAGACTTAGTTTCAATGTTTCAACTAAGTTCGGTCGAACTTATGCAATATTTCAGCAAATTTTAATGAAGTTCGGTCGAACTTGGAGTTTAAACCTTGAAAAACTAACAAGTTTGGGCGAACTTGATTAAAATTCAATGAATTTTAGTCAAGTTCGGTCGAACTTGGTCTCAAGTTCGATGGAATTGGTTTTGACAAACATGTTTTTTTGAACTTTTTGATATCAAAATGATTGAATTTGATGTCCAAACTTTCAAGGGTTTGTTATTAGTATGTTTTACATGTCATATTTAAAAATCACCCATTTTTGACCGTGAAATCATCAAGAATATGAAAATGTTAAGAAAAATGATAGAATGGAGATGAAATAGAGAGATTCTTGTCTTGATTCCAATAAATTTAGGTATCCAGGCTCTGATACCACTTGTAGGAACATCCACAAACAGCTCGGGAACCTAAATTTGTTATCTATTATCTGATTAGGCGGAAACTAATGACAAGTTAACCAAATAACAAGAATTACTCGTTTAATAGTTGTTTTCATTGATCTAAAGTTCAACACATTCAAGATCCGGATCCGACAGAGCTTCGCCGTCTCTGTGCCAAAATCTCCATCTCTCTCAAATGAAATCACAAGGCATCTATTTATAGATGCACAAGTTCGCTGGTGAGAGGATGTAAGTTCGCCCGAACTTGACTTCTCAAGTTCCATCTCAAGCGAACTTGGCTCTAAACTCTATTAAATACGCCTCGTTCACCTATGCTATACAAACTCGATACAAGACTATTCTATAGACGTTAAGCACCAAAAGACTCCCTCTTGGATATCCACTTTGTCTTGTTCGGTCATCAGAAACTCTCGTTTATTCCAGACTCGTTCTCGTGTAATGACGAAGGAAACAGACATATGCGCCAACAACCCTATATATATATATATATATATATATATATATATATATATATTTATATATATATGTGTGTGTGCGAGGTTCATTTAAGAAGAAAATTAAATTGAGAATAAAAGAACAAAGAATATAATCGTAAAACATTAAATATTTTTCTCTCATTTCGTTTATTATTATTTTTTACTAATTAATTAGTAATAAAGACTATCATCATCATCATCATCCTCCACACTAAAATTTTTGCCTACACACATCAAAATTTATCCTACACGTATTGAAATTTATACTACGTATATTGAAATATATCCTACATAGAACGTAAAGCATCCTACACACCTCATAATTTTCCTACACTTTAAATTATTCTTTTTTCTTTTTTGAAAAAAACATATTTTTTAAAAATAAGTTATAAATTTAATGTAGTTAGCTATTAAAAAAGAAGACTATCAATTTATGATCTATCTAAATTTAATAATATATCCTTATACTAATATTAAATATAAAACATAAATAAAGTAAAGTGAAACATTCTTATTAGTTGAAATTTCTTCTTTTTTACTCTTACAAAAAATTCATCTCATTTAAACCCTCCACTATATTGGAAGAGAGGGTTTAAAATGGTTTTTGTGATGATAGGTTATTTTTTTTATGAATGTGGTTTAACACACACACAAACACACATAGTGAAAGTGTATTGTGCAATTTTGCTTAACGTACGCTGATGAAATTATAACATGTGTGATTAAGTTTTTTTACCCCATGCGTGATTTTTGATTTTGTACATGCGTGATTATGGTTTTCAACATGCGTGATTAAGGTTTATGAGTTTTATAACGTGCGTAATTTCATCTTGTACACATCGTACGTTAAAGAATATTGTACGTTAACCAACCCCTATATATATATATATATAGGGAGAGGATCATGAGAAAACTAGATATAAATGAGAAAACTAGAAAACTAACTAAAAACAAAAAAAAAAACATAAAAACATACAATTTTTTTAACAATTTTTTTTGTAAAAAATCGCTGTATATTATGTATAAAAAACTTTTTTTCCAAAAAAAAACTTGTACTGCACATTTGCACTATATGTGTACTACACATGTGCATATATGTATATATTGCACATGTGCATTATGTGCTTTTTTATTATTTTTTTTAAAAACGTTTTTTTATATAATATATATAGCGAATTTTTATAAAAAAATCAAAAAAAAAAAATTTATTTGTTTTTTTGGCTTTTTTAGTTAGTTTTTTGGTTTTCTCATTTAAACTAGTTTTCTCATGATCCATCCCCTATATATATATATATATATATATATATATATATATATATAGTGTGAGGTTCAATGGAGAACCGAGGAACACTTTTAAAAATTTAACTTAACATTTTAAAAATCAATCTTTTATATTTTTTTGGCGCTTTTCTTTGTAAATACTTGTAGAAGCATTTTTAATTAAAAATTAAAAATATAAAAAACAGTTAAAAAGGCTAACTTTTGTTTTTACAATTTTTTTTATTTTGAATAGTTTCTACCCATTTTTATAAGGAAAAGCGCTGAAAAAAATTTAAAATTTTGATTTATAACATGTTAAGTTAATTTTATAAGATATATATTTTTTTTCACTGTTTTTAAACATTTTTATATGTTTGTTTTTGATTATTTTTGTTAAAAATATTTCTACATGTATTTATAAGAAAAGGTGCTGAAAAAAATTAGAAAAAAATAATAATTTTAAACATGTTAAGTATAATTTTTAAGAGAGTTCACCGGTTCCCCACTATATATATATATATATATATATATATATATATATATATATATATATATATATAGGGGAAGAATAAAATGAAACCCACTTGAGTTGAGAAAACTCAAGAAAACAATTTGTAACATTTTTATTTTTTCTAAAAAAATAGGAATGTAAGTTACATGTTAATGAACATTTTGTAACAAAAAAACGCGCCGAGTGGATTTTTTTATAAAAAATTACAAAAATTCAGTTTTTTAGCATTTTTTTGTAAACACTGAAATTTTTAAAAAAATTTATAAAAAAACATTCGGCGCTTTTTGTTTTTTTTTGTTACAAAAGGTTCATTAACATGTATCTTACATTCCCTATTTTTTTTAGAAAAAAAAAATGTTACATAGGGTTTTCTTGAGTTTATTCAATTCAAGTGGGTTTTCTCTCTATACTTCGCCTATATATATATATATATATATGATTCGGTTCAAATGAGAACCACCACGAGTTGCGAGAACCGCGAGAACTTTTTGATCCGGGGTGAGTTGGGCCAATTTTTTTTTTTGCACAAACATAGATGAAAATATTATAAACACATCTGTAGAAAAAAAAACAAAAAATTGTCGAGGTGGTAGTTTTTACTGATGCAAGTTTTTTTTACGCCTGTTCGTAAAATTTGAAAAGTTCTCGCAGTTCTCGCAACTTGTGGTGGTTCTCATTTTAACTTATCCTTATATATATATATATATATATATATATATATATAGGGTAGGGATCCTAAGAGAAGAGCACCCTATTTGAGAAACTTGAGAAAAAATCTAGACCACACATTTTTCTAAGCTTTTCGTAATATACACATATGTATAGTTTACATTTGACTATATACATATGTGATAATTCAATATACATATATGTATATAGTCACTTTTAAGTACACATATGTGTCGAATTACTTAGAAAAAATGCGTGGTCCAGATTTCTACTCAAGTTTCTCAAATAGCCTACCTCTTCTCACATGATCCTAACCCTATATATATATATATATATATATATATATATATATTATATATATATATATATATATATATATAATGTAGATGATCATGTAAAAAAGGCCTAAAGTGTGAGAAGGGTAAGAAAGAATCTAAACCATTAGATCTTTAATCTAATGGTTGAGATCTTGATGGCAATCTTGTAAATAGTATAATAGTTAAAATAATTAATTTTCTATATTAAGGGTATAAAGATAAAATTAACATTTTTAATTTTAGAAAGTCACATGGAATCCACATGCAAGTTCACCTTTTATTTTTTAAACGCCAATAACTTTTTACACGTAACTCGTTTTTTTTAAATTACACCATAATAACGAGTGTTTTCTAATCTTTAATATGAGTACCATATTACTATACTTATATACAGAAAAAAATACGTTCAATCGAATGTTTCAGTTAATGGTTTTTGGTTTCAGTTCATGGTGTTATATAATTATTGAATGGTGTTATATACTTATTGAATGATGTTATATATGTGTTGAATGGTGTTATATAATTATTGAATGGTGTTATATATGCGCTGAATGGTTGTTGAAGTGTTATTCGTAGTGTTTTTATAGAGATCTTTAAAATGGTGTTATATACTTATTGAATGGTGTTATATACTTATTGAAGGGTGTTATATAATTATTGAATGGTGTTATATACGTGCTGAATGGTGTTTGCAGTGTTATTCAGTATTCCTATAAATTAAAGTGGCGGTTTATGGAAGGTTTTGAATTAATTATATCAATGATAAAATTACTTGATTACCCTTTTCAATTAATTTAGATCTAATGGTTGAGATTCTTTCTTACCTTTCTTACACTTTTGGTCTTTTTTACAATAACCTTACCCTATATATCTATATATATATATAGGGAAGGGTTATCTTGAGAACACCCATTTTTGTGAGAACACTAGGAATAATTTCCATCCACTGATCTTCCTAAATTAAGGGCTAAGATTAGAGGGGTTTAATGAGAAAGAAACTTAAATTACAAGACTATAGGGGCTTTATTGTCAAAACACAAAACCCATATAAAAACAGTTCATCACATCTGCATACCAAAAAAACCCTTCAAAGTTCAAAATCACGGTTAACACCAGAGAGAACAAACAATCCACCATCACCATCGTCCATCTCATTCTCCGATGGTGGCGTCATCGTCGGCTCCAGATATGTTAGTTGTTGTCATTAGTCGACTTGGATTCGGTTCTAGGGCTGGATTTGCTATAACTGATGAATCATAGGGTGTAATACTCGCCTTC